>JAPKLX010000008.1:4008705-4460844 GCA_026898415.1 Leonotis leonurus
CCAAGCGAATTCTCTTGTACACCACTTATGTCAATAGGACTGCACTTTCTCCCGGCACCAAACCCACCAATTCTGATTTCTTCAGTCTGGCGCCTCTTCAGTGTTTGCTGAGTCCAATTGGATATCAGGGGAAATTTACGACTTACTACATTATTTAGGACTATCATTCTATCGACATAGAAAACCTATCATAAATGTAAAGTAAATCGTTAGTATAAGTTGACGTGAACCACGCTTAGTATCATATATTAGTTAAGTATAATACACTTACCACAAGAAACAAAGCAGGGCCCACAAACGGTTTGGAGGTGTCCTTTGACCATGACATTCTAGTGCTAACAAGGCACCTCATCATATACTCACACCAGTTGAGTTCTCGTACTGTTTCCACATCCCTGAGACAGTTCATGATGTTCGGGTATATGTATCCGCACCGGCTATTTTCAAATAAACATGCAACAACCAATATGATAAAGTTCCTCTTGAACCACACACCACTGTCTACATCATTTTCCAGCATGACGTCCACTGGCAATTTTGGCAATACCTTTCCTCTCTTATTTATAGGGAATAATACACTCCACTCATCCAGCAGCTCCTTACCGCCACCTCGTCCATCTTCGACAATCAATCTACCTCCAAATGGTATACCAAACACCCTGAATACATCTTCATCAAGAACTGCAGTTCGTCTTTTGTTCTTAACAACAATCTCGCAACTTTTGTGATCAAAGGATTTAACAACAAAGTGACCGAGCCTTGTGGGTAAATCTCTTATCTTCAATTCCAGAAGATGACCAAAGCCCAAACTCCGTACTGCATCCTTCTGTTTGTCGTTCAGTTTGCTAACAGCTGAAAACAATGTTGCTGGACTTGTCCTACATGAGATTAGTGGGTAGTTTGATTTGTTGCTTGCAATACGATCCTCATATGAACTTCTTTTCATCGTCTCTGGAATGGTGTGTTCTTGCTGTGCAGAAGTATTACCCACCCTATTTCGTTTTTTCATATTAGGCGATCTTCTTTCATCCTTATCATGTGCATGCTCCAAGGATTGTCGTGAAATGACGTCATGGCGTGCTTTGGTTCTCTCTGGGTAAAAAATCAAACAAAAATTATAAGTCAGAGAATATTTAATAAATTATGCATATGAATCATACAACCTGAAATATGCAGTAAACAACACAAAACAAATGAATTGTTTTAAAATGCCATGTATAAATCTGAATGATGAATAAGAATTAACATACTTGTGCATCATACATTATACATAAATGCATTGGAATTATTATTAACACAATATACACAACATTATAAAACGATGCATAACAATATGTTATACAATGCATTTTGAAAAACAAAATAATGCAGTAACAAGTTAATAACTTCTTGTACTAAATATAACGCAACTCAAATAAATGTAAACATGCAACAGCATGTAAATTATAACATGGACTTTTACATAAGAATGCACTAAATTTTTCAATATGATGCATTACATGTTGTATTCAAATGCATTATACACGCAATGACAATTTATTTCAACAGACAACCTGATATAATGCAAATCATATGATACAGTATCTATCACAAATTTCACAAAATGCAGATAACATACAAAATCATATGATACAGTATATATCACAAATTTCACAAAATGTATGCATATAACAGAGTAGCTCAATCAGAATGTTAATTACTTGTTCTACAATGCATATAACAAAATTAAATCAACCGACTCTCAAAACAAATAAAAAATAAAACATATTAAGATTACAAAACCCTAAATCAGTTCATAAAGAACTACGAATCAGTAGAAACCATGGTTCGTTTTCCGCAATATCAATTTTTTTCAACTGAATTTGAACACAAGAACATTCAGGATGCAAAATCAACTAAATATATAGTGTTTTTTATGAAAAGATTTAGAGATTACAGTGGAATAACCTTCATTCGTAGATATTAATCTCCTTTTCGACCCCTGTTTTCGCGTCGTTTCTTGCCTCTGTGTGGGTGGAGTTTGGAAGTCTTCATCGTCGTCGTTCATAGCCATTCGTCGCCCTTTCTTCTTACTTGCGCCGCGTTGCATTGTTGGGAGTTGGAGGTTTCACTGTTTTTCGACAAATGAATTGATTTTGCTGATTGCGTGTGGAAGGAAATCTTCCCTTTTTTGCAGTTGCTATTTTTTGGGGAGATGGAATAATGCATTAATTGCAGTTGCAACATCATATGGAAAGCAAAACCGCCATCTTTGTTTATGCCAATTTAACCCTTCTGCATTGTGAAAGTAGAATGCATCACATAATAGGCGCGTTTTCTATATTTAATCAGGGCCGTCCTATTGTTATGATTTAATGGCCCAGATGATTTCCTATTTCCTACTTTAATACCATTTTATACCTGAACCACTCCCTATATATATATATATATATAATTGGGTCATATTAAAAGAAATATATATGTATAAGAAACGAGTAAAAATCTAAGTTGTCACCAATGCACAAGCAATGACTAATATTAATTGAATTGAATTTAAATAATTTTTATCACTATTGAAGTAAGAAAGTTTTTTAAATGAAATTTAATTTGGAATGAAAATCATAGCCATTGATTTATTAAAAATATAGATGAATGAAGTATTTTTTTTCACATAAATTTTTAAATAAAAATTAATTTACAGTTAAATATTTTATTAGTTTTAATTTTTACGGTGCATCGCACACGCACATGTGTGCACAAACTAGTTACCATATAAAATACGTTGATCATTAATTAGTAGGGCTGAGAATCGGGACGGGACCGGGAGTCCCGGTCCCGATCCCGAAGTCCCGATCCAGAAAATTGAAAAAAATTTGGTCCCAGTCCCGATCGGGATTTCGGGACTCCCGAGTCCCGAAATTGAGATATGCTTGGTCCCGGTCCCGAAAAATTATGTCCCGATTGGTCCCGATTAGTCCCGAAGTCCCGATCGGGACCAAAATTTCCCGAACGGGACCAAATTTTCCGAATTTCAATTTAATTTCGGGACTAATTTCGGGACTTCGGGAGTCCCGATCGGGATTCGGGACTCCCGAGTCCCGAAATTTTTTATTTATGCAATCCCGGTCCCGGTCCCGGTCCCGAAAAATTCGGGATTTCGGGTCCCGAATCCCGACGGGACTCGGGTCGGGACCGGGAAATCCCAAATCCCGGTCCCAAATTCTCACCCCTATTAATTAGATGTGAAAAAGGTTCGAAGAGTTCATTAATTATAAAATCAAGAAACGAATCAAATCCGGCGCGTAGGAAACGAGAGAACCCCAAAATTCCCTTATTCAACGTCATCATTATCTATAAATTACCAAACCTACACAAACACAACACACAAAATACAATTAATTCTTCATAATATTCTCAACACCAACACAGGCGATTCTCATTAATCTCTCCAAGAACACGCACACTAACCCAAAATTCTTCAAGAATGAGGAGACCTCGAACAACAAAAACCAGAGCCTCAAACCCCATCAAAGAAGACACAAAAACCCCCACGTTCCTCGACTTCAACCAGTACGCCTTCCAAGAATCCGCGACAAAAGGGTGCAAGATTAATCAAACCAAACTCGTGCTCGATTTCATCAACCACATCGAGGAAACCCTAAACAGGCACTCGAGCAAAGTCGACGAACTCAACCTCGTCGTCAGGTTCAACCGCCTCGTCCGAGAAGAGGGTGACGTCACTATCCTAAGGTGGCTAAACCACGCTATCAACAACAAAATCAAGAACCTCACCCTCTCCTACCACACAAACCCTAACTACCGAGAGGGCTGGCGCTACGCCTTGCCAGAGTCCCTCTACCGCGCCTCGTCGTTGCAGACGTTGGATTTGTTCGGTTGCCAGTTCTTGAAGCCGGGACCGGAAATTAGGGTTAAGGTTCACCTGAAAAAACTCAAACTTGCTAGGGTTTCCATCGATCAAGAACTGCTGCAGAATTTGATTGAGGGATGCCGTTCTCTCGAAGAGCTATGCATCGATTTGTGTGAGGGGTTTGAGGTTGTTAAGGTGCGCGGTAATAGGCTGGAGTTGGTGGATCTGTATCTGGAGAGGGATGGGGTTCAGATAGTGGAGGTGAAGGCCGGGCCGAGGCTGCGGCGCGTGAGCTACGCAGGCGGCCTCAAAAGCGTGCAAGGTAGCTTCTTGGCGTCGGATTTACATGGTGTGAAGGAGTTGAGGTTTCATGATGTGAATTTAGAGGTAGGGTTCTTGCAGAAAGTGATTGGGCGCAATCACAAGTTGGAGATGGAGAGATGCTTACTGATTAATTAACAATGGATTCCAACAATTCAAATATTGTTGTGCTAATATTTTATTCAGAATCAATTGTGTAGTTTTTCCATTAATTTGAGTAAGATTTTTGCAGTTTATGAATTATGATTGTTGTTTTAATTAATATTTTTGTTGTGTTTGTTTATTTTTCGAGTTTGCTTGTAATTAGTCTATTGTGGGATTTTTGAATATTACGATCTACATTCACCAAATATTTTCACATTTAGAGTTTTTATATAGTGTTTTGACTTTAATGATAGATATGTAGTGAGTGGAATGAGGGTCACATTTGATATAATATTTTAAATTGTGTTGTGCGTAGTTAGTGGATTTTGGGTCCCGCTTAATGTATTATATTAAATTGAGTTGTGTGTAGAGAGTGTGGTGGATGCACTTACTATAAATGGAAAGTTTAAAGTAGGAAGAAGTTTTGTGCACGGATAAAAATGACAAATTAAGAAGAAGTTTCGTGGACGGAGGAAGATATTTATATTTTAAATTTTTTATTTATGATAAGTACACCCACTTCAATTCATACAATACATAACTCAATTATATGATTTTAAATTCCACTACTTATCATACAGGATTTTCACACATAATTAAAACATTATATTAAAATTCGTATTGAATTAAAGAATTTAGTAGTTGATGGAGTATGAAAATAATTATTAATTTTGTGTTATAGATTCGACTCAAAATCATGTTCAAGCTCGATTTACTATCGAGTCGAGTTTCAAACGAACTTTTTTAAAATCGAGCTTTGAATACCTCGCGAGTAATGTTTGTGGCTGATGTGTTAATATCACATAATTTTATAAGTATAATTTTATTATGTTATTTGTTAATATTTTGTATTAAATAAATATTAAATTATAACTTAATTAATAAATCCTAGTTGGGAAAGTAAGATTAATAATAAATTTGAAGATAATCACGTTTGAAAGATAGTGAAATAATTAATAATAGCTCTATCAGATTTATTATCCTTATAATCATAGTTGCATAATTAAATTTATAATATTTTAATAAATTGTAATTGTATATCAAAACAAATAAACAACTAAAATTGAATCATAATTACCATGCATGAAAAAGATTAACATTTGAACCCTCCTCTCTATATAATTAATTAACTTAAATTACATAAAAATTTGATCAACACCTTTTAATACTCACTCAATTCCAACTAATATGAAGCGTTTTATAATTTCAGACACGAAAATTAATAAATATGTATTTAATGTTTTAAATTAGTTAGTAATAAAATAAAACAATTCATCTTAGTCAGGATGGTAATGAGAATTAAATAAGCTTCATCGTAATTTGATGAAGAGAATATTACATATGAATTAAATATTTTATCTTATAATATATAAACTTTCTAACATTTAATTTGATATTGCATATAGATTTTAATTTCTCCAAAAACAAAATATACGTAGATGTACGTCGCTTAGTTTAATAATAAAAATTAATAAATAAAAAGGACACATAATTTAATTTCGATCGCATCTATTTAATAATTGTATTTTGTCATTTATTTATTTTAAATTTTCACTAATCACAACGATGACATGTTGTAAATTAGTGTCCAAAGAGTACTTCGATGAAATACTCCCTCCGTCCCACCTCAATTGTTCCATATTATATTTTAATGAGTTTATTATTATAATCAAATGAGACAATTGAGGTGGAACGAGAGTACTATTTAAAAATTAAAATAATTCAAGTAAATATCTGATTTATTCTTTAATCCATATTGTGACTATTTAGAGACAATTAATCTATAAGGAGAAAAATGAAAGGATTTAATGTGAGTAATGGAATAATTAAAAAAATAAATATTGTGTGAAGCGTACTGTTTATCGTGTTTTTGGTATGTTTTTAGTTGATATTTTGTCGTGTCTAGACTTTAGATTGTTTTGCTTTCGTATCCTTTTAGTTCATTTTACGCTTGTTTTTTGTGCTTTCATGTTTGATGCAGGATGATGAAATGAGGACGGATGAGAGCCAGAAGTGGTGCCAATATGCCGTTTGAGCAAAGCCGAGTGAAGTAGGACAAGTCGAGGAGTGCACGGGAGGAGAATCGACTCGGAGGAAGCACACAGACGAGCCAGCGGGCGTTGGCTATCCAGCGCTCGCTGGAGTGCAGACTTTGGAACTTCAAAGAGGTCGGGCCAACGACCGCTGGGCCCGCTTCAATTGAGCGCTAGCGAAGGCCAGCCAGCGATCGCTGGCTGCGTTTAAGTTATGGTTTTTAGCGGGTTTTTAAGAGAGATTAGAGGCATTTTTATCATATCATCCATTGTAAAAACTCGAAAATACTCTCTAGAACTCTATTTTTACTTGTTGTTCTTAGATAGTTGGTAGCTTAGCTTGGATTGAAGTTGTTCTAACTTAGATTGTGGAGAATTCTAGTAAGTTCATCCTTATGGATCTTTCTATGGTTTCCTTTTTTATATCTATGGTTGGTTAGACATTTATCTAGGGCTTGATTATCTTATCTACTACTTAATGCTTTGATTCAATTATTTCTCGGTTGTTTACTCCGTGCTTTATTGAGTTTTTATGCTTGATTTGTTAGGGTTTGTATACCTCAAAGCATGCTTTATGCTTGGACGATGTATCAAACCTGTTTTCAGTTGCACTTTAATGAGAATAAATGTTTCTATCATTGGTTTGTCATATATATTATATATATATTGAATAGCAAACAAGTCCATTTATTACAATTGTAGACTGTGTGGTGGATCGATGATCGCGGAAGGTAACACAGTCGGCTCCTTTGTAATATAAAGTCACAGTCTAGACAGACTTGGACAGTCTAGTCGGTAATGGCTGCGATATCACTTTGATGCGGCTGACTTTAGCTCGCAGAATGATGTCGGTATGTATAAGCGGATACACATGCTTTGCGTATACATATTGAGAGGGTTTCACAGTAAGATAAGTTCTAACGTGCTGATACTTAGAACGAGGTCTCAGAAATTAATTCATTTTTTAATCTGTGACGATGACATTAGTATAGGCGGTTGATTATACGCTGTTTTAATTCATCAACGCTTACGAGTTTTTCGTAACTCTAAATAGTGATGTTTTGAGTAGTAGTCGTCGGCTTAGCCAGAAGTACTCGATTGTCAGGCGTACAGAATCGCGTCTCGGTGACATGAGTTGATTAAATCCGCGTGAGGCGTTCAGAAAGTTTTATTACATAAGAAACCCAGCCAGTTGGGAATTTATTCCATATGTAATATTAAAGGTCTGAACCGAATCACTCACGAATAAATATATTAATTAATTGTGAGTTGTCAGCAAACTCAATTAATTAATGGATTTAGAAATTCTTAAACGCGAGGAAATAATTAATGACAAAAGGTTTACCCCCGTAACTCGAATGAATCAAGATGAGTTCAATATTTATTCTAGAGTGGAGTCGATAAATATTTATAATAGAACTGCTCTTTATTGCATTTACATGGAGTAATTAATTGGGGTACAATTTAATTTAAATTAATTAATTTAAGTCTAAAGGTTGGGCCAACCAATTAATTAAATTCAATTGGGTCCAAAAGGAGACTTGAAAATTAATTTAATCTAATTATGAATTTGTTCAAGCCCATATTAATTTTAGATATAATTCAAATTTGAATTTGAATTATTGTTGTAGCTAGGGGTGTCAATCGGTACGGTTCCGGTTAACCGGAACCGAAAAAGTGAGGATTTCAAGAACCAGTACCGGAACCGGAAATTTAACCGGTTACCGGTCGGTTCGGTACCGGTTTACCGGTTAAGGTACCGATTTTCAATTTTTTTTATTTTTTTATATTTTATTTTAAAAATATTAATTTAAACTAATAATAATTTAATATAAATATAATTAAATTTAATTTTGTAAACATTTTATAATATATAAAATATTTTTTAAATAAATATAAAATATAAAATAAATATAAAATATATTTTTTTTAGATATTTAATTTAATAAATCGGTACCAGGTCCGGTACCGGTTAACCGGGTACCGTTATTCTTTAAAATGTAAGAATCGGGAACCGGGATTTTTCCCGAATAATCGGTACTCGGTAACCGGTTCCCGGTCCGGTACCGGTTCGGTACCGGTTCTTCCCGAGAACCGGTTACCGATTGACACCCCTAGTTGTAGCTGCAAGAGATAAAGAGGGGATATAGTTGCTATTATTTGGGATCTAATTCATTCTACTTGCCCAGGCCACAATGTCTGTAAAATAGAAAATAAGAAGAGTTTCTCTCTCCTGCATAGAGAAACGCCGTTTCATATGAGAATTCTATTTCTCATTATTTCAAAAAATGCAGTATTTTTACTGCGAACTTTCGGTCTTCTTATTTCTTAACTTCTAGATAGATTCGTCCACACGATATTCTAGAAGGTAGACGGTCCATAGGATAGAAGTTCCTAAGGTGGGATTCTTGGTGGAGATTGAAGATTGTAGATCCAAACGGTGTGGATTGTTGATCGTTTGCTAGAGATTCAAATCGCTTCTCCACAAGCGGAGGACTTGCATAGGAGGAGGTATAATTTATATATTTCCGCATTATATTCTCGTATATGGTTCAAGAATTAATTGAATTAATTATTTGTGTGGTTAATTAATATATGGATCTTGCGGTTAGGTGAGCCCCTCATACGGGTTCCATCATGATCAACATGTGCATCTCAAAGATATGAGAATAGATTGATGAATTGTTTCTATATCTCATTTGATTAAACAACCACCCTTTGTAATCGGTATCATAAAAAGGAGTTCGTGTAGATATTGATATTTTGTTAAGTGTGATTTGGACACGTAAGTAAAAATCACTGACTAACTACTGAACATGTAAGTGAGTGGCTAGACAAACTTAGGAGAATTCTATTGAAGCATGACGTTAGATTGAATGAGTGCTAAGTGTAGATTGTAGATAATCTAGTCCTAGACTTTAATCCACCAATTCACCTTTATTTCTTCATTTTTGTTAGCTAGTTAATCACCATTCTCTTAATCTGATTTAGAGTGTTTATAAATTGATTTGTGTCATTCTAAGTGCTTATAATTAAATAGCCATGTTTAGTCTTTCACGTGATTCGATTTAGGGTCAGTTTACTATGTACTATAAGCCTCGTTTAATTGCGAGAACCTAGCTATACGTTATAGGTTGAACACGTACCAAAAACTTTTATTGTGCATATTTTTTATGGGATGATTAAGAGTTTAAATGTGGATTAAAAAAGACCAAAAAAAAATGATTGAAATGCAGCACGAAGATGTAAAATTAAATATTGAGAACTTGTTATTGCATTAGTTAATCTATGAACTTCTACATAAGAAAGCTAGTTAAGCATTGAAGATGTATATCCGTCAACTTAATATTACGATATAGATATAAATATCGCACAATAAATTATCAATAGGATCTGTGGCGCAATGGTAGCGCGTCTGACTCCAGATCAGAAGGTTGCGTGTTCGATTCACGTCAGGTTCACTTTTTAATACTTTTCGAATTTGGTGGAGTCAAAATCAAATATCTCAACCGTGTTTTATTAATTGATGTATTTTCGTCAAATGAATCTCAGTAATAATTTATTTATTTTTTTAACTACGATAACATCGTTTAATTACGTTATTCTATTACTATTAAATACATCTTCCATATTTTAATAAGTAATGAAATGGGGCTTTTGAGCTGGGACGGAGGTAGTATCATATTTTATTCTGATGAGTGTATTATAATAATGAAATGAGGCTTTTGAGCTAGGACGGAGGTAGTATCATATTTTATTTCTTAGATATATCAATAAAATATTACATTTATATATAATTTTATTAATTTATTTTATTTACACTTTTATAAATACATTCGTACACATTATTTTAATGTTATAAGAATATTAAATGAATATAAAATGAGAAAATTATTATATTTTAATTTAAAATTTTAAATGTGTTGTATGTAGAATAAGAATTCAAGTTATTTATCAATTAAATCTATGTATGCTAGTGAAGAAAAAAAAAATTAGTGGTTGTTTTATTAAATAAAATAAATATGTTATAAGTGGAATGTGAGTCGCACTTTTTAATTACATATGATGTGAATAGTTATAAAGTTAATGATGAGTCCAACAATATGAGTATAATTATTAAAAATAGAAGTGAATAATTTTTTTCTGGATAGAATAATAAATATAAATATACAAATTTTTCGTGACATAATGATTAGTGAGTATCAATTTCTAACAAAAATTCATTGATTATAATATAATTTAATAATTTTTTAGTACAAAATAATAATAAATAAATAAAATTAGTATAAAAATGATAATAACTCATATAATTATGTATTATTAAGTGTCGTTTACTTTAAATGATAAGTTACATTGATAAAATATAAGATTGAGTATTTGAATGATAAAATTATTAAATTATTTCAAAACCAAGTAATTCATCATTTATCCATCAAAGTAACATAAGATTAACTATTTTTTATCATGCAAAGTAAACACCACTTTAAATGATACTTCCTCAGTCCCGTTATTTTCAGCTTGTTTTTTTTGCTTGTAGATTAAAGAATAGTGTAAAAATTAAAAAAGTGATCAGATCCACACATTTAAAGGACAACTTTTGTACTCCCTTCGTTCCAATAAGTATGACATAAAACTTTTTGGCACAATTATTAAGGAAAGAGTATAAAGTAGTGTAAGAATGATAAAAATAATAGAGTCCACACCATACATCAAAGAAATTGTGCTAAATTGTATGAGACGGAGTGAGTATCATTTTAACAAGTCAATATTAGTGGGAGAAGAAAACAACCTACTATTAGAGGAGGAACGGAGTATTAAAAAATGTATACGAACGACGATGAAAAGGAAGTATGTATATATTCGTGGATATCTATCATTAATCCGTACAAAAAGAAAACGTGGGATCAAAAAGAGCGATTCTCATTCTAAAGTAGCACTTTCCGTTATCGAGCAAAATCTTCCGTTCACTAACAATCAAACATACAGAATCCAGATAACTAGAGTCCACGGCGGCGCAGCCACCGATAAAATTCCCAAAGCCCACCACCACCGCCACCGCCACCGCCGCCGCGCCAGAATGATGACGACTCCACCTCTTCCCTTAGCGTCTGCCTCTCCGAAGCTTGCCTCCACACCTAAGCTCAGCTATATTTACGCCCCAATACATTCTTCAACCCGTCGCCCGTACCCGATTCCAAGGATCCGAATGTGTGGGGTTTCGTCCGTACCCAAAAAGAAAACGGGTTTGAAGAATACCCGCAAGAAAATCGGCTCACCTCTCTCTTCAGAAGCAGAGGAATTAGTTCTATCAATCGTGAGGAATATCTCCGATAAGCAGCCATTACTAAACACTCTCAATAAATATGTGCAAGTTGTGAGAACTGAGCATTGTTTCTTGCTGTTTGAGGAGCTCGGTAGGGGCGAGAGGTGGCTTCAATGCATTGAGGTATCATCTCACTCTGTCTATCTTTGATTTTTTGTGTGGTATATTGTGTATTATATCACCTTATCTTGTTAGTGGATGTTATTTGTGCTTTCACATTGTATAAAGGAGGCATTCTATTTATGAGAATTTATGTTTTAGTGCTTTTAATTTAGCTAATTTAGTACTCTTAAAGAAGAATTTTTTTTATGAAGATTTATGTTCTTAGTGATTTCCTTTCACATTGAGCTACATTTAGTATGAAGGAAGCATTTTTGTTTATGAAGGTTTATGTTTTCTTTTTCAGGTGTTTAGATGGATGCAGAAGCAGAGGTGGTATGTAGCTGATAATGGGGTTTATTCAAAGTTGATTTCTGTGATGGGGAAGAAAGGGCAGAGTAGAATGGCGATGTGGCTCTTCTCCGAGATGCGTAATAGTGGCTGCAAGCCCGATACGTCGGTCTACAATGCTTTGATCACAGCCCATCTCCATTCTCGGGATAAGGCCAAGGCGTTGGCAAAGGCCGTCTCCTATTTCGAGAAGATGAAGGGGATGGAGCGTTGCCAGCCAAGTATAGTCACCTACAATATTCTTCTGAGGGCTTTTGCTCAGGCGAAGAACATAGAACAGGTGAATACTTTGTTTAAGGATCTTGATGAGAGTTTTATCAGTGCTGATATCTTCACATTCAATGGGGTGATGGATGCTTACGGGAAAGTAGGTTTGATTAGGGAGATGGAGTTGGTGCTTGCTCGAATGAAGAGTAAAAAGATAAAACCCGATGTTATCACGTTCAATCTGTTGATTGATGCTTATGGGAGAAAACAAGAATTCGATAAGATGGAGCAAGTGTTTAAAAGCTTGCTGCGCTCCAAGGAGAGACCGACACTTCCCACTTTTAATTCCATGATCACAAACTATGGGAAGGCACGGTTGAGGGAGAAAGCGGATTTGGTATACCAGAAAATGGTGGAGATGGGTTATAAGCCGAGCTTCATCACTTACGAGTGCCTTATCATGATGTATGGGTACTGTGATCGTGTCTCAAGGGCTAGGGAGATATTTGATCAGATGATTGAGTCCGGAAGGGAGAAGAAAGTCTCGACTTTGAATGCCATGCTCGATGTTTATTGCATGAATGGCTTGCCTATGGAGGCAGACATGCTTTTCGAGAGCGCACGTGCTTCTCGGATGCTTCCCATTGATTTGAATACTTACAAGTTGTTATACAAGGCTTATACGAAAGCTGAGATGAAGGAGCTTATTGAGAAACTACTCGTGTCTATGGATAAGGATGGCATTATTCCTAACAAAAGATTCTTTCTCGATGCTCTCGGGGCACTCGGGTCTTCATCTGCTAGCAAGAAGTTGGCCAGCAAGAAAGACGGGTTACCTAAACGAGTTCTTGTTAGAGAGACATAGTTAGGTGGAGGCGGAAGCACGAGCAGTTCATTCTTCTAGCAGGGAATACGAGGAGCTCTCGTTGCAGAACGCACACTTGGTGAATATGTTGTGGTAGTAGCATATTTGGTGGTTTCTATCTTTCATTTATTGGCAATTTGATCATATATTGTTCCATCTTCACTAGGTACTTATTAAAATTGATGACATAGTGATTTTTATGGAAAAATATGTTAAAGGTAGAAACTAATGTTGTAGCTTCTCATTGCCAGAGAAAAGTATTATTTCTTGTGATTTAGGTTGTGAAATTTATTAATCACTATCTTGAAAAATGCTTTGATTGGGTTAAAATGTCTTCTGTTATTTTCTTCTGATGCAGTGTACCTTTTGTTGAGTTATGCTCTCTCTGTCTCTCTGCAGTTTCTTAAGGCCAGAGATCTAGAAGCCATATCTTGTGAGGTAGTTACAGAATGTTCGATTGGAGGCAGTTAGTTCAAATACTATTCATGGCTTTGGTGTCGACACAGAGCTCGTCTCATTTGCAGACGATACGCTTCCTTAAACGAGGCTGATATCGTGCCATTTTGCGTCCCCAAGGATGGATGATCCAACTCTGGGTTGCTTCAATAGTTCAATGTAACCGGTAAGTAAGTGCATCAGAAGAGGAGGAATCATGGTCCGACTAATAGTTTAATTATTATTTAAAAGTATTTATATTGTTGACGGGTATTGCGATGTTGACTGACACGAAGTCGAACTAGGCCATAGGCAGTGGCGGACGCTAAAAAATATTAGTAGGGGCTGAGTTTTGTTGTAGCAATTTAAAAAATAAGTTTTCGTAAGGGCTTTTGTACAAATATTCGTAAAATTACCGATGAAATTATAATTTTATAAGTATAAAATACATTAAAAAAATTATTTGGTAGACTAAAGCCCATCATTGATTGCATGTAAATCCGCCACTGCTATTAGGGGTTATATCCTATATTTATGTCCTTGTGAAAATTGGAGTTCAAGCTTACTGGAATAGCTCATTATTGATATAATCACAATTGCAGTCGTATGAGTTGGTGCTTTTATTGAAAAAATATTCCATCATTTCTTGTTCTTTCCTATAGTTTTTTTGTCATCCATCAGTCATGAATCTTTTTTTGTCAAGATAAGAGGATCGAACCGTTTCTTCTGACTTCTTTTCAAATTTAATAAATGTTGGTTGATCATATATTTCATTATAGTTCTATAATTCAGAGTATCATTTACTATTTGATCCCTCTAAATTTCATATTTGAAATTGCAATCGGATCAATTCAAGAAATTTTTGATGCAATTTCTTCCTTGGTGGATTCTTTCTTCAATTACGAGAGAAAGAAACATAAATATATACTCCCTCCGTTTTTTTATAAGTGTCATATTTTGATATATTTTTTGTTTTCTAATAAGTGTCCCATTTCAAAAATCTAGACAAAAAATGTAACATTTTTCTCATTTTACTCTCATTTAATATTTTTATAATATGAAAGTAAAGTGTATGAATGCTTTTATAAAAGTGTGAATATAATAAATTGATGAGGTTATATAAGTAAATGTAATTCTTTATTGATATGCGTAAATAAATGAAATAGGACACTTATTAAAAAACGGAAGGAGTATATGATAGTTCGAATCCAGACCCATCAATATTGTAATTAATATTACATACATTTATATTTTTGACAAAAAATAGTTTTGATCCATTATAGTAAATCCATTTTGAGCATATGATTTGTCCTGCGTGAGGAAAACAAATGGAACTACAGTATTGGAGTAATATTTAGTGTTATTGTGTTTATTGGCACAGTGTATAATTAAAAAAAGAAGAAGAAGATATTCTGATCTTTAGATGTTAGATATTGGTTTTATTTTTAATTTGTCAAGTATGAAAACATTTATTGCGACTTTATTTGAGTGACATGCATTCACATTTTCTAGAAGTTTGGTGATTTAAAGAAAAATTTAAAATAAGAGAAATAGGACACTTTGGTAGCATGCATTATTAACATTGCAAGGTGTTGAGTTTGTAGCCTTATCTTTTCCTTTTTTTTTGTCAATACTTGCAGGTGCTATCTATGTACAAGGTTATTTTTGTATTCTACGAAACTAAGTTAGTTACTTCCTTAATCCCCTAATAAACAATAAGGAAAGAAAAGTTAGTTCCTCCGTTAAATAGTCTACTATAATTTGCATAGTTTATTTTTACTAAACTCGACCACATAATAAATTTGATTTTTCATTTAAATAAAATTAAACTAATTTGGTAATTTTTTATACTCACTTTTTAGACGTTTTGTACTGGTTTTATTCTTATTTCTAGGTTTTTTCGATACTCAAAATATTCAGCTAACTTTTTTCCTAAACAAAGGTCATTTTAATGTTGAAACTTTTAGGACGTTGAAAGTTATTACTAATACACAATAAAAAAGCAATTATAGTCACTATTTCAACGTTTAAAAAGCTTCCTACTGAATTGAAATTGCTAAATGGGACAAAACTGGTTGTTTTATTTGACAAGTTATTTACTCCCTCCGTCCCACCTCAGTTGTCCATTTTGCTTTCGGATCGCAAACCAATACACCCTTTATTATCTTCTTAATTTACCTCTTTCACATACTTCTTTCACCTACTTCATTCATTTTTTTCTTCTTTCACCTACTTTATTACCATTAACTCCCTCTATTACACCATAATTTTTTCCTTTTTAGGAAATGAGACAAGTGAAGGGGGACACTCTTATTTGGTAAGTGAGACAACTCACCTGGGACTGAGGGAGTATAATTTAGCTGATACACGCACACCAATTCCTTTTCTTTTTTTTTCTTTTTTTCTCTGCCTCTTCTAACATGTAATTAGCAAAATTTCAATAATTAACCAATTTTTGTTGCATCCAACTAATAATTCTGCTTATATTGATAGATGTGATTCAGTAATAGATCTATATTGAATCGATCAATTCTGTTAAAATCTAAATGTGTTTGAATCTACGAGTGCGAAAGTCACGCCCTACACTATAATAATTGGATGAAAAAAAAAGAATACCTAAACATTAAAAATGTGTGGGAATTAATCTATTTTTCATGTTAGCAAAAAGTCACTGGTCCTTTATGCTTGCAAGCAAAAAAGCGACAAATGAGACAAGTCCAAGCACTCATTGTCCTTCACCAATATATTCATGCCATTTACTAGCAAGAGTTAGACAAAATAAATGAGAGGTTCTAAGAAATTGTGATACATTTCAGAGACGTGTGAGTTTCTTTGATGATTTTTTTTCTGTATGAATTTTGATTGATAAATTTTATGAGGTTTTAAGGTTTAAAGTGTTGCGGTTCCATTTTGCAGCTACGATCATGTCGTGGATGACCTCTCTATGGCTGTTTCTCTTGCTCTCGTCGTTGTTTGCGAGCGTAAGCTCTGCTGTCGGCGACGAGGAGAGGATCGCTGCAGAGCATGCGGTCGTGGCTACGGATCACGGCATGTGTTCAAGAATCGGGAGGGACGTGCTTCGTGAAGGCGGCCATGCAGTAGATGCCGCGGTGGCTGCCGCCCTCTGCCTAGGCGTGGTCAACCCTGCATCTAGCGGCATTGGTGGTGGCGCGTTCATGCTCGTGAGGACAGCTGGCGGCGACACGCAGGCCTACGACATGAGAGAAACTGCCCCCAAACGCGCTTCCGAGGTAATTTTCAGGTGGCATTTACTTTGAACGATGGATCATCAGATTATGTGATCATACTCGTCCAGAAGTGGACTAGTCTATATTATTATGTTTAGTGGGATTTGATTCTGTGCCACTGCCATTGATTAATCAGAATTATATGTTTTGATGTTGAAAAGTTTATGTTATTTGCAGAATATGTATGGAGGAAATGCTAGTTTGAAAGATAGCGGTGCACTCTCGGTAGCCGTTCCGGGTGAACTTGCCGGGTTGGCGGAGGCTTGGAGGAAACACGGTAAGCTCCCGTGGAAGAGGCTCGTTGTGCCAGCTGTGCGGATTGCAAAGAGCGGGTTCAGGATTTCGCCGTATCTCCATGTGCAGATGGTCAGCTCGGAATTGAAGATCATGCTCGATAAGGGGCTCCGTGAGGTGTTCACATCAAACGGGCGCCTATTGAAACCGGGCGATTTATGCGTCAACAAGAAGTTGGGGAAGACACTTGCCGTGATTGCAAGGGAAGGAACGAGGGCATTTTACAATGGATCGATCGGGCTCAGTCTGGTTAGGGATGTCGAGAAGGCTGGCGGAATATTAACCCCGGAAGACTTGCATGAGTATAACGTGAAAGTAAGGACACCGGTGAAGGAAAGAGTTATGGGAGTCGAGATAATCGGCATGCCCCCACCTTCCTCTGGTGGCGCGTGTATGGTGCTTGTAAGTTTCACGCGAATCTTGGTTTTTGTGTGGAATGTCGTTTTTCAAATATTTTTTATTGATGATTTTTCTCGTTTTACTTCAGATGCTGAACATTTTGGCAGGGTATGAGGGCAGCTTGAATAGTCCGAGCGCCCTTATGGTCCACCGCCAGATCGAAACTCTCAAGAACGCGTTCGCGGTGAGGATGAGCCTTGGCGATCCAGATTTCGTCGACGTACGGAATGTGATGAAGGATATGTTGTCTAAGGAATTTGCTGCAAAATTAAAAAGGACCATTTCTGATAACATGACTTTCAATTCTAGCCATTATGGTGGGAGGTGAGAACTGCTAATGCTATGTCTAGTTGCAAACCATATCTTATTTCTACAATGTTGTTTTGTTTTGTGACTTAGTAGGTCACTTTGTTTGATTCGCGTAGTTCAGAAACTACGCGAGTACTTAAAAAGTACGAGAGTTTAAGGTCTCGTGCCTTTTCTGATGCAGATGGAACCAGATCCATGATCATGGAACAAGCCATATTTCCATTGTAGATAGGCAACGCAACGCTGTCTCCATGACCACCACCGTCAACTCATTTTTCGGATCCAAGTTCATGTCGCCGAACACCGGAATCATCCTCAACAACGAAATGGACGATTTCTCCATGCCGGAAAATGCTCCAGGAAACGTGCCACCTCCTGCTCCAACCAACTTCATACGCCCCGGAAAGAGGCCGTTGTCATCGATGGCACCCACAATAGTTCTCGAGGTACTTTTGTGGAAAGTGAGTAAATATTTGAAAAAGGACATTACTTCATAACTCCATATGTGATATAATGTTAGTGATTTTTATAGCATGGACGCCTGAAAGCAGTAATAGGTGCAAGTGGAGGATCAAAGATAATAGCAGGAACAACACAAGTTCTAGTAAACCATTTAGCAAGAGGGATGGATCCACTCTCCTCTGTTCTTGCCCCAAGATCTTACCATCAGGTAATATTCATTCATCATTCATTTACCACCTCGTTCATCTTCCTGAATCCTATGGACGTTGGTCTGTGCAGTTGATCCCTAACGTACTTCAGTACGAGAACTGGACAGTGCCGACGGGCGGCCATTTCGAGGTCCCGGTGGAGACGAGAGGCGCTCTAGCAAAGAAAGGGCATGTGCTAGAGAGCCTTGCTGGTGGCACCATATGCCAATTTGTGGTTCAACAAGTTAATGGCTCAAGTGCTGGGATGCTTGTTGCTGTGAGTGATCCTAGAAAGGGTGGATTTCCAGCTGGTTTTTGAAATCTTAACATTCATCTTAAATTCTATACTTATTCCATAGAAAGAAAATGTAAAAAGGAAAAACAAAAAAAGAAGACATTGATCAATCTTGGTGCACATCCTGGATATGTACAACATATAATACTCATCATCATCATCACCACCACCTGCTATGTAATTACAACTATGATCAATCTCCAAATAACATGATTAACATTCAAAATTCATGCTAGATGTATCAGATTTTGACACCATTAAAAAAATGGAGGTTTGTCGGAAAAGTTGATCGAGATTGAGAGCTCATCAACATCAAGACGAGCAGATCGAAGAGAAGACCAGACCAGACCCGACCCCTCAATAGTCAATGGTCTGAATTACTACTAACTCTGACCCACCAAATGTGATCAGACCAAAAAGCTCTAACACTTTCAAACATGCCACTTTCAAAGGCTACACTTCCTTCATTACTGTCTGAACACACATACATTTCAATGATGATTTATGATTTGAATTCAAAAGATTATCCAAAGGCTTCTTAATTTGTCTTCGTTACTATAACTACCTCTCAACCCTTTCACAATAGTGATGCTATGCCAAAAATCATTTCACTCAAGTGCAAGAAAACTCTAAGCATTCAAACATTCAATTACCAAATGTATATATAAATGTACAAACATCAAAGGTATTATACATATGATAAAAGTAAGTGGGTAATTAAGCAGAAAAGAGGCCATCGGTAGCCGCAATGGAGATGTGTGATTTAGGCACAAAATCCTTGACCATTTTGTCCTCCTTCACTATCACTAAGTTTGCTTTGATCCAATTAGAAGATGAGCCTTTCAAAACACCCACACATGAAGACATGCCAATCTCTTCTTCACCAATCTTTCTTGAGGACCTCTTCACCCTCCTCTCATACTCTTCTGCAACCAGAATCGCAATATCTGCCATTTTCAACCAATCCCTTTCCCTATCTATCTCTCTCTCTCTCTCTTCAAGAATTTCTTGCAAATGTATGTGATTTGACTTCCTAGTCTTTGATGGTGACGATGATGAAGAAGCAGATCGAAAATGTTGGGTTTTATTGTGGGTATTTAAAAAGGTGGATCCATATTGGATAAGGTTGCAAGGTGATGACCGACTGATCTTACAATGTTAAATCATTATTTTATGCAAGGATTTAGAAAATTTAGGAGATTCTTTGATCATACTCTTCAAGTCTTTTAATGGTCATAGGGGATGAATTATCAATTATGCCCACCAAAATGGCACTTTTTATTAAGATAAAAATTTATTTGAGTTGAATTCGCTAAATTAAGTAGGGTTCAAGTTAGGTTTAATATTGCACTTTTATAGAGTGAGTTTTGATTTCTTCACATGGTATGACAAGATAACATACAATATCTATTCATGTATTTTGAATACACAGAAATAAAATATATGCAAGGTTAATATTGATATCCTATTCATATTGGCCTGCAATTTTTTATCTATGGTTAAGGTGTTACCTTCTCAATATGTCGTCGTAGGATTTTACTATCTTGATGGTTGTTTAGTAGTACGTACTTGTTATTTCTTAATATTCTTATAACTTCGTATGTCCCATTAAAAGTGATCTAATTTGACAAAGAAATTGTTACAGATTTAGTCAAAATATATCACTAAAAAGTGAACATTATTTTTTAAAATGTTGTGTCGAGTCAAAATAGATAACAATTGATAGACGGGTGGAACATTAATAAATTTATATTGTAAATAAATGCTTCGATGTTCTTAAGATAATATCAAAAAAATTTAATTTGGTGAACAAAAATAGCACAGGTAACACGAAATTCATACAAGATCAAGTTCATAGTAAGCACAAAATATGAGTTTGTCTTTTCCCCACCCCAACTCTTTTTCTCCTCTAATTTAGGACACGTGCATGTGATCAATAGAGATAAGATTCTTTATCAAATGGTTATTTTTGAGTCGCTTTAGTTTGGATTTAAGCCGCAATATCATAGCGAACATAAATTCATCACTGAAAATGGAGATTTTAAAGTACCCATAATAGAAATAGTGACAAAGCAATGCACCAAAATTTCGAAATATTAGGTATGTTTGGCAGACAAGTATTAGCTACATGCATTAGCACAATCATTTAGTACATTTCACATGTTATTATCATTATTATATTTTTATCATTTTAATTAAGAAATTTGAGTACATAAAATGTATCCAGATCATAATACAAAAGTGTGGAGACAACTTTATTGATTTTGTTAGTGGAAGATATAAATTTGAAAGGAGCTGCCTATAAATAACTTCATGCGTATAATACTTATTTTATATTTCACAGATATCACATATAAATTCTCGTAGTTTCACTCTATTTATATACCATGTCAATATATATATACGAATTATCATAATTTTTTTATTGTGTATAATATTAAAATATATATTAGAATTAAATAATCATGATCGAAAAGCACAAAATAATAATTAGAATGGGTTTCGTCTCTTTTTATGCATAATCTAATAAATAAATTTGAAAATTGTGATATCGTTGACTATATTAAAAAAAATTGATCTTAGATATTGGCAAGATTATCATACGCTCACTAAAAAAAAGTATTCACGTATAAGTATTATATTACTAATGAATTTTGAGAAGATAATATAAATATTTATAATTTAATTTGTGACGAGTGGAGTATATATTCCTTCCGTCCTACTAAACTTCACACAATTTCTTTATTGGGACGTCCCACTAACAATGATATATTCCAAAAATAGTAAAAGTTATTTTTTGAACAAGATGTGGACTCTACCATTTTTACTACTCCCACTCTTAATAATCGTGATCAAAAGTTTGTGTCATCCTTATTAAGACAGATGGAATACTATATTGTTGGAGTTTCCCTTTTCAATTCTCTTTTTGATATAGTTTGTCTTTAATGAGATGCATTTGATAATTAAAAAGTTGTCCTAACTCCTGGATGTCAGTCGGGTTAACTCATTCAATTTTGTGCTAACCTATTCGGGTTGTCGGGCTATTCGATTCGGGCTAAATAGGGTTGAAAATTTACAACCCTAATCCTAAACTTTCGGTTTTCGGGCTAGCCCACCGAGGCAATTGGATTAGAATATTTATAAAAATATTTAACATGTATATATATATTTTATAATTTTATATTTAAAAAATATAATAAATAAAATAAAATTTTAAACATAGTTAAATATTAATAAATTTAAAGAAAATGAAATGATATTATACCAAAATCGTGTCATAATTATTTTTTTAAGTGATTTATTAATTGATGGGTATGACAAATACAATTTTTGCATAAAAATCAAATATATTATGCAAATAATTATTATTTTATTTTTCATAAGGTTAATCGGGCTAACCCACTCGGTTTTCGGGTTGTTTTCTAACAAAAATCTACATATCTATGACTAAGAGTGCACTTCAAGGGAGTCCCCGAAGTTCGTAGAAAAAGAGTAAGTAAATAAAAGGTTTTTCAGAATTTATTTTTTTGATCATACTGACAACAAGAATTTTGTTATTTTTACGAACCTGATGTCGATAAATTAGCGAGTTTAGAAATTCATTTCGGCCAATTGAACCTTCTCGAACTGTTTCTTTTTAAGAACTACAAAAATTTGCAACCCGTTCAGACTAAAAAAAATGTTTCGGGTCATAAATTTTTAAACCTAATCCTCTTTAATTTCGGATTGGTCTTCGGGTCAACCAGCACTTTCGAACCAAATTGACATCTAAATCGATTTACAATAATGAAAGAAAACAAGACAAAATTAATATAAAAAAGAAAATACCAATTTCGTTTATTTCGATTATAAAAAAGTCACTTGCTAAGATTAGTAACATTAAAATTAAAGAAAATTCACGTATTTTTTGTGACATCGTACATGTCACAAGCCTATGTATTTTACAAATTATCACAAATCAAAATAAGTAACTCGATAAGATCTGTTGTAACCCCCTCCTCTTTTTCTTAAGCTTAAAGTAAAAGATTCTTTTGAAAGATGATGAGTGGTTCATTGGAATAATAAATAAAAAACTTCATTAATAGAAAAATTGGTTAAAAGAGCATTTTCAATACCATTTATCTCAGATTAGATGGTCTAAATTAGTACAGAAAAATGGAAAAATAGAGATCATGAGCATTGTATAGCTAAAAACATCCTTACTTATATACTCCACTTAGACTTGGTAGTGGAACTCGATTAATTCGACAGGCAACATACAAATATATCATAGCATTCTAAACACCTCAAACTTCAAAAACCTTATTATTACTGAAAGCCCAAAAAGAAACCCATGAAAGCGTTCACTTATAGCCCATGTTTTGGAGAATAGAAGGCCCAAAGTGCAAGTCTTGAATGAATATTTCTTTCCTTAATTTTAAAAGTGAAATTTTGCACGGTTTCAATAACTTCAGTTAAAATCGCAAATATTATCCAGAAAAGAGTGTTGTTCGTTATGTGCGACTATACAAGTTAACTTGTTTATTAGAGCCAACAAAATAGACCGGCTGCTTGATAGGTATGTCATAAGAGCATGGGTTTCTCAAAAGAGAGTCTCGGTGTCATTTTCGTAAATAAATGAAATTTTTATGTAGGGTCCACGAATGTTAGAGAGGTTGTGTTGGTAAGTAGCAATGAGAGTATCTCACTTTGAGAATCCGGAGTCCCATATTTGTTTTGTTTTTATGATGTATGTATTTTTTTTTATTTTAGATATTTATTATGTATTAAATTTATTAATTTAAATTAATAAATATGTAATTAAATTTTATTTTATATTTTAATATGTTTTATTGAATTTAAATATTAATTTAAAAAAACGAGAAAAAAACATCAAAAAATTAAAATTAAAATAAAAATTACAATAATTAAAAGACAACATTCAAATTGAAATAGAAAGTACAATACATAATTTAAAATTCTAACTTATAAATAGAAAGTACAATACATAATTTAAATCCTAACTTAGAAATTAAAATACAACATTAGAATTGAAAATTACAATAATTAAAAAACAACTAAACTAAAAATCAAACCTCCTTCTAATTTGAGCACACATCGTGATGTGTAGCTCGAGTTGCTCGGGGGTCATCCTCGACGTATCCTTCAACAAGATCTTGTAATAAGCAAGTCTTGTTGTGTCGTACGTGAATGTTGTAATTGCGTTGGAACTTACCTTCAAAACTTCCAACGCTTCGTTACAAGGTTGCTCGGAGGCGAGGATTTACCCTTCCCTTTTCTTTTTGCGGCCTTTGTCCCCTTCGAACGTTCCTCAGGTTAGGGTTGGGCGTCGCCTCCTTGGGTTGAGTCACTCATGAACCCTTCCCCCATATTGTTTTTGCCCTTTTTGTTGGCAGGGATACTTGGAACAACGCGTTAGAATTTTTGTATGTTTCGCAAAATTCCCAACAATGTCGGTATTTGAACTTCAACATTTTGGTTTGTTTATACTCTGCCAACGCCTTTAGGTAGATGTCGTGGTCGGAGTTGCTGCTTGCCCATTCATCGGAGCACCGGTTGTAGATGGCACAAAACTCCCGGGTTGTATTTTGAATACGACACCGATGGCACTTCAATTGTCGGATAGTTCGAGGCTTCAGCTGGTTGCGTTGCCGGTTGAAGGAGTCGGTGATGCGTTTCCAATAGGCCTCAGCCTTTTGGTTGTTGCCGACGATGGGGTCTTGGCTTGTGTCGAGCCAAGTGCGGCAAAGTACGATATCATCTGCCTCGGTGTAGGCAACATCCACTTTTGTTCGAGCGACACCTTTGGAGAGAGAGAGAGCAAGAGTCTCGTCCGTAGAATCGTCGAAGGAATCATTCAAGTTGATTTCATCGAGTCCTCTGGCTCCCCCGAAGGAAGCGGTTGAGAATGTAGGAGATGGTTGTGAAGCGAATTGGGGTGAATACGGAGGAAATGGAAATTGTTGGCCCGAATAAGTTTGGTCGGGATAAGGAGTAGAGTAGAGAAGAGGGTTGAATTGAGAGGAAGAGAAAAAAGAATTTTGGCTTTGATAATTCGGAACTTCGGACGACGAATTGCCCTATCTTTGATTATCGGAGCTTCCACCTTGACTTCGGTATAGAAATCTATTGAATTGCTCATCCATTTTTTTTGGCTAACTTGTAATAGAAATGGTTGAAAGATTGAAGAATGGATGAAGATGTGTGAAAATGTGGGATTGAAATAGAGTATATATAGATGAATTAAAGAATAAAAAAAAATAAAAAATTAAAAAAAAAATAGGGGCATGGGAGGCTGCAGAACTAGGCCAAACACCCGCGCCCAGAGGCGGACGCTGGACCCAGCGCCCAGCCGCCCGCGTCGCCCACCCACATCGCCAGGCACTCCCTTGGGTTTCCCACGTCCCACCTGCTAAGAATTTGAGTGGGTTTGAATTTGAAAAAAAAAGAGGTTTGAAAAATATCAGATCTAAAAAGTTCATTTAAAAATAGTTTTGTGCCCGTTAGACTTTGGACTAAAAGTTCGACTTTTTCGGACTAAAAGGTCCGCCAAAATAATATAAAATAAAATATTAATTATTTTTTTAGAATTATTACATAATTTAAATAATTAGTGTGATGTTTATATTTTGTATAACATTCATAAAATAATGAGTGGAAGACTTTTAAACTTTTAATTGTTCTATTATACATTAAATAATGATTGTGTGATATTTATGTTTTGTATTTTCACTTGTTTATTTAGAAATGTATTAGTATATCAATGTGTTAATTGCATGAAATTATTTTATGTAATGAATGAAAATAATTATCAATACATTTTTGTCATTAAAAAAAAAAAATTAAAGTTCATAAATATGAATGGACCCGCTCGAAATTGACTTGGACCTTATATATTAAAGTCCGAAAATATTCAGAGTGGTACAGATCTTGAAATTACAAAACGTTCTCTAGATTGAGTTGGACTGAACCAGCCCACTACTTTTGTCGACTCTAGTGTTTATCTCATGGTTTGAATCTTTATTTTCTAACTTTAAAAATGAAAATTTAAGCAGTTTCAACAATTTTAGTTAAAATCGCTCATATTATTCAGAAAATATCGTTGTTCTTTATGTGATACAAATTAACATATTTATCATTCATATCATAATGTCACGTTGTATCATGGTGGGGGCTGGGCGGTAGAAGTGTTTATGATTAGTGTTACGTTATAGTGTGAATAACTCATTATCTTATTATTTTGAAATTGTAATTAAATTATGATTAATATAATTCACAATTCAAAATTTGAATCGTTCAATACAATTTTGATTTTGAATCGGTTCAATTTTTTAATTGTCTTATAATCGTGTATCAAGGTGGGGGCTAGGCGGCAAAAGTGTTTATTATTAGTGTTACATTATGGTGTGAATAACTCCTGATCTTATTATTTTGAAATCGTAATTAAATTATGATTACTACAATTCACAATTCAAAATTTGTGGATGGTTTCTAGAACTAAAATATAGAGGAATAATCCCCTCTCATAATAACGGAGATAATTAAATTCAATATCAAAATTTAATATAGTATCAAAACATTTTAGTCGATATCGTTATCAACAAATTATAGTATATTGGAACTAAATATCAAAGTTTAATAAATATATTAACAAACCGATAGTTCAAAACGTATTTGAATGAAACCAATTACTCCCTTAATCTCACTAAACTTGACATAATTATTTTATTTAGACGTCCCACTAAAGTTGGCAAATTGCTAAAATAGGAGAAGTTATCCCTTAAAAAGATGTGGACCCTATTGCCTTTATCACTTTTACACTAATTTATAGACTTTAAGGATAGACTTTCCTTAATAACCGTATGTGACATGCTTACTGGTGCGTACAATTTTGAAAACCGAGTGATTATAATTCGATTTCTTCAATAATTACACTTATTTTGGATGAGTACATTCCTTTTATGACGTAATAAAATAATGCATTCAAGATATAAAGTAAGAATCTTTTCATTATTATAAAATAAGAATCTTTTTTCACCTACTCTGACGGCGACAAGTACGAAGAAATCCACCTAACTATCTATCACCAAACACAAACTCCTCACTATCTATCATCAATCATCTTACAACAATGGGTTGGGAGAGGAACCTCATGCGCAGAAACCATCTCGTCCGAGCATTCATCAACAATCAGAGCCGCCGCATTTGGAGCATCAATGCCGATCAACGCCGCCGTTTCTCCGCCTCTCCTCCTCCGCCGGAGCTACCGGCCTTCGACTACGAGCCCAGGCCATACAACGGGCCCTCTGCGGATGAGGTTCTGGCCAAGCGCAAGAAATATTTGGGACCCTCTCTCTTCCACTACTACGAGAAGCCCGTAAGCCTGCAAATCAAAATTTTCTTTCTTTCTTTTTTCTACACTATTTTGGGAGTTATCTTTTCCTGACATTTGATCGATCAGATTAACATCGTGGAGGGGAAGATGCAGTACTTGTTTGATGAGAGAGGGAGGCGTTATCTCGATGCATTTGCAGGAATTGTTACTGTTTCCTGCGGCCATTGCCACCCTGATGTGTTGAACCCTGTCATTGAACAGAACAAGCTTCTTCAGCATGCAACAACCATTTATTTGCACCACGCCATAGCTGATTTCGCTGAAGCTCTTGCCTCAAAGATGCCGGGAAATCTTAAGGTTGCTTTAGCCTTTGATTTGTTTTGAGAATGATTGTTTCATGACTGGTAGATTTATGGCTTGAAATGTTTGGAGGTTGATGGTTTAATCAGTGTGGAAATGTCAATCTCTTTGTTTGCCTTATGGATTGCCTAGTAATTTTGTGGAGTTATGTTCCCTTTTCAATCACGAATTCCAATGTGTTTCCACGCGGATTAGGATATATACACTCTGTAGAATTGTATGTTTTGTGGGGCATATTTGATGAAAGTATATTTGATCTTTGGCTGATGTGTTATGGGGCAGATTTGATGAAATGGGAGTTTATGTACTGATTTATTATATGTATTATGATGGGATATAATTTTATGATATGGGAGTTTATTGATCTTTTCAAGGAATGTGTGTAGGTTGTGTATTTTGTGAATTCTGGAACAGAAGCTAATGAGCTAGCTATGCTGATGGCAAGGTTGTATAGTGGTAGCCTTGGCATGATCGCGTTGAGGAACGCGTATCATGGGGGAAGCGCGAATACTATTGGACTCACTGCTCTCAACACATGGAAGTATCCAATTCCTCAGGTTTATCTTTATGTCCTATACTATTGTAGGTTTTTTCATACATGTATCATTTGTACTGATGTACTTTTTTAAAAACGAGTTATTTCATCTGGTTTTCGACTCTGCCTGCACGCGAGTTGTATGATTGGTGTAAAGTTATGCAGGGTGAGATTCATCATGTCTTGAACCCAAATCCGTATCGTGGAGTGTTTGCTTCGGATGCCAAGCTGTATGCTGAAGACGTTCAAGATCACATCGACCATGGTACTTCAAGAAGAGTTGCTGGATTTATTGCTGAGACAATTCAGGTTTCTTCACATTTTTTGGATTACTAATGTGTTTCTCATTATCAACATTGATCTCAATTCTTTGCTGATTACAGGGAGTAGGGGGAACGGTCGAATTGGCCCCTGGATACTTAAAATTGGTTTATGATATTATTCGTAAAGCTGGCGGTGTTTGCATTGCTGATGAAGTGCAAACGGGCTTTGGTCGAACGGGAAGCCATTACTGGGGTTTCGAAACTCAAGGTGTCATTCCTGATATAGTTACCATGGCTAAGGTCTCTCATTTAGCTCTCTTTCCCTTCTCATGCTCATTGAAATTTAACAGCATTCAATAACTGATTTACTGAAATATTCATTCACAGGGTATAGGAAACGGTTTGCCCCTCGGAGCTGTGGTGACAACTCCCGAAATTGCAAGTGTTTTGTCTCAGAAAATACAGTTCAATACATTCGGGGGCAACCCCGTTTGCTCTGCAGGTGGAGTAGCTGTGCTTAACGTTCTTGATAAAGAGAAACGTCAACAGCACTGTGCTGAGGTCGGCTCTCACATGATTGGGCGTCTAAGAGAACTTCAACAGAAACACGACAGTATGTATATCTCTCAATAGTTCATCTCTACATATAATACTTTCAAGGAACGTATAGTTTCTTGATATGCCTAATTAAAATACATAATTTGAATTGAGACTCCTCGCGTTTTCAGTTATTGGTGATGTTAGAGGGAGGGGATTAATGGTCGGAGTAGAACTCGTGACTGATAGGGAATTGAAGACACCAGCCAAGGCAGAAACTGCAGTGTTGTTTGAGAGACTTAGAGGTTTGCATAGCCATTGTTTTCTAAGTTATTTATTCATTTCAAGTGTAAAAATAAATTAATCGAACAAGTTTCTACGGTTGCAGAGCTCGGAGTTTTGGTAGGGAAAGGTGGACTCCATGGGAATGTTTTCAGGATAAAGCCCCCCATGTGTTTCACCAAAGACGATGCAGGTACACTTGCAGTTTCAAGTTTGCACGATCACAGCACAATCTTGTATAACGAGCATTCGTAGTTTAATTATTGTCATATTCACTCTTCACAATATAGTTCATTCCATACTATGTCCTAAACTAATCTTATTCTTTCTATTTGTACAGACTTTCTAGTGGATGCATTCGACTACTCCATGTCGAAGTTGTGAGGTTTCTCTCTCTCGAAAGCTAAAGATAAATTTCAAGCATCAACCAAGATGTATCCTGTTACTTCTGTAAGAACTTCGATCTATTTTGAAAGCTTTCCGAATGTTTGAGTTGTTTCAGACGTGTACAAATATTTGAAATCTCCTAATTTATGGTATTATAAGATGGAACTACATGAAATTTGACCTGCATTTTGCATATCTCTATCCACTGCACTTTCTTACATCTGAGCATCCTTAGACCTGTGCAGATTGTGTGTTTCTCGTTGTTTTTCTGAGGCATCGTCACCATTTTCGCGTTATGTTACAGTTATGTCGAAAACATGCAGCTTAGATGTCTTATTTTGAATTATCTTGAAAAAATATAGAGAAAAGAATGAAGAGATAGTATGAGCTAAGAAAGTGAATTGAGAACTAATACAGCTGGTTTTTACACAATAGAGAAAGCTAAATCGGAAGAGATGATCAAATTTGCATATGTACAAATCCTCAATCATAGGAAGAACCTCAAAAATGGGCAAAAACCTTAGATCTTAGAGAAATCCTTACTACCATAGACCGCTATAATCAAGAAACACCATCCCTAAGCTTGCTCACGAAGGCGAGAAGACCAGCACGAGCTCAAAGCCCGAAGTCGTTGCAGGTACTCCCCGAGGGCGAGGAGTCCTCTTGCTGCTTGACGCGTGGTGAGGATCCGCAAGATCTGCTGGAGAGTTTCTTGTCGAAGATGATCAGCCTGTGTTGCATGAAAACCGTTAATATAATGGACGATGGAGATGAAGATAATGTAAGGTCATAGGAAGATGATTGAGATTTTTACCTGAGTGACGAACCTGACCAGAGCTTTGAGCTCGTCCATGGCGGCTCCGATCTGAGGAAGGTAGTTCCCCTCGCGCAGTAGGCCATCGGCTATGGCCGCGGCCAGGATGAACTGCAGCTTCTCCATTCCCTGTGATAGTGCATCTTCTGCTTGCTGACATGATTGTGTGAGGTTAATGATGCCGAGACGTTGTTGTTCGGATAATGTATCGAGATGTGGAGTGAGAACCTGCTGATCAAACATACATTTACGCTCCTTTTAAAACGATGTAGAGACATATACAATCGCTTAGAACACATTTAGAGCGGGTCGGGATCCATCGATCCGATCCACAAGAAAAAAGGAAAGATATGTCTTCACCTTGAGAAGTTCTGAAGGCCGGAATCCGCCAATCCACAAGAAAAAGCGCTCTGCCGGCGTCTTCCACAAGCCGGACATAACGTAGAAAACATCAGCCTTGGCAGCCGCAGCTTTCATGGCGAAGAGATCGAAATAATGCCTCATACCACGTTCAACAAAGATCAGAAGCTCTATATCTCCCGTGTCAGAATGCAAAGCATTCTTCAAATCTGAGATTTGCCGGTTTTGCTCTTCCACCCAGTGTCCATACTCGAGTTCGAATGCAGTGATTGCTGCACGTACGTTTCAAGAATGAAGCTTATTCGAGCATAATCGAGCTAAAAAGAAAGCACGATATTAACGAACCTTGGTTCGTATTTCCCTGATAGGCAAGCTGACTAGTATCTATAGCATTTCCTACACACAAGCCCTGCACCAAAAACTTTTTTTCTTTTAGACTCTGCTTCTCAGCGTTCTGGTAACGGATAATGAGTCGAACCCTACCTGCTGTCGGGCTCTGTCGAGCTCTTGCTCGAGCTGAAGTAGTCTTAGTTTACTATTCTCTAACTGCTGCACGTAGGCCTGCAAAACAAGTTCGATAAAGGAACATTCTAGAAGATGCATTCGTGATGGCCTTATCTTACCTAGACAACATTGTGATGGCCTTATCTTACCTTCTTTCGAAGACGGCTCTTACGAGCAGCCTCTCGATTCTGTGCTAAGCGTCGCAGCACCTTATCGTCTGGTTTGCTTGCTTCTTGATCATACCTCTGTGAAGCTGCTGCAGTTCCATTTGAAGTATCCTCTGACTATATAGGTAAACCAGAAAATCGAGTTCAGACCGAGAAACGAGCTTTTAATAGAGACGAAAAGTGTACTACAACGAGCTTCACCTGGTTGTCTAGAGTATTTGCATTGGCCTCCATCATCATAGGTGGAGGTGGAGGCGGAGAAGATTCGAGCAACGTGTTTTCTCTGAAATCGCCCCACATGTTCAGTTGATGGATCGGCTCGTATAACCCCATTCGCCTCGATGGAACGAACTGCGTGGAAGTAGAATTCATGTCTGTTCTGGAACTCAATGAGGTTTATATCAGCCTCACCTTCTTGCTTCAAACTGGATAGCCAAAGATGCAACAACGCGAAGGTTTAACACGATGATACGATACGTAAAAGAACGAAGTAGGGGCTAGAATTTCTACCTACTTATGTTGGAACTGGAAGTGGAAACTGGCCGAAAACAAGAATCTTGAATGAGACCAGTTTCTAAATATGGTTCATTTATTCTCTGCAGAATATGTTCCTCTTTCATTTCATAAATAATCCTTTTTATTTCATTATCAAATTTCATCACATAATCTTGGCATCAAGCTTTCATTAAATCAAAGCGTGTCTAGTTGTAATAACTAAACTGGTCTAAATCAACTGATCATGTTTCTTTATCTTTTAAAAGAAGTGGCAAATTAGTGAACATATATACTAAGTAATAGGCAACAACAACAATATAGTACTCGATGTGTGGAATTGTTGATTGGTTTAAACATAAATGAGATATAAAGAACGCCTCAAACATATCAACTCCAAATAAGGATAAATGGAAAGGAAAAATAAAGTATATGTTCTTGAAGAAAGAGAGAGAGTGAGAGCGACCTTGAGGAGGCGATTAAGTTGGAGAAATGAGAGTATTGATCAGAAGGCCATATCCCATGAGCAGTGTGGAGCAGTGAAGAAGAAGAAGAAGAAGAAGAAGAAGAAGATTAAGCAGCATCGAATATGATTGAAAAGGAAACATCTTTTTCGAAATATATTTCTATATAAATGGCCAAATAAGAAAAGATTTTTAAAAAAAAAGGCTACTGGAACTGTAGGACATAAATTATGGGAGGGAGAGCGAAAGGATACGATTATTATTTAACTCCAATTTGTAGTAATTGTGAAACTGAGAGTGTTGTTATCGTAAGCTACAGTGGCGTAAGCAAAGAAACAGTGTTTTATAGTGCTTATGTTTAGAGTTGAATATGCGCACCACCTCACTTTCACTACTACTTCTTTTATTTGCTTACTTGTCCCTTCACTTCATTACTCAATCATTAATCACCCCTGCACCCTCCCTCCAATCTTACCCCACAAACTATGCATATATAAACCTATATTGTGGTGAATTTACATACAAAAACATTATTTATGATGCACTTAATTTGTGATGCATTTTTATGCATTATAGTTTAGCACGTCCGTGCCAGTTGTCCCTATTTTATGCATACAAGTAACAATTATTTGTCAATACATAAGTGAAATGAGTATATTAGATACTATTGAATATTACTTCCTCCTCCATTCCCCTAATGAAACAACTCAATTAGAAAATTTATACAGCGTTAGAAGGACAGGGGAGTAATATATATAGATACTAGATATAATACTACTCTTGGGTTATGTTTGATACCTAAAATACGATATTAATCTCACAATGATTATTTTATAATTATAATAACTACAGGACAATTATCATAAGATGAATATCATATTTTAAGTGTCAAATGTATCCTTGTAGTTGTATTAGAATTTTATAAGGGAATTTGGGGGTAATTATACAATTAGATTTTACTTGTGGTGCTTGGTAATTAAATACTATATCCGTCCTACTAATCTTGACACTTTTTTTTTCCGGCACGGTTATTAAGAAGAGTGTATAAAGTAGTGTAAGAGTTATAAAGATGGTAGGATCTACACTTTTTTTAATAGATAAATTTTACTATTTTTGAAATATGTCAAGTTTAATGGAACGTCCAATAAGTGAAGTGTGTGAAGTTGAATGTGAATGATGGAGTAATTTATACTGATGGTGCGTAAAAGGTTTTTGATTGGAAAGTGTGTTACAAACGCCATTAAAGAGCGTGGGAGGGACATTTTGGAATTCTTAAATAGTTGTTGTCATTTCGCGGGAAGTGAAGCGAAGCAAACAACTAGCTATTTATTTTATTTTGAAATTCAGTCGATTCTTTTATCCATACATTATATTTTCAATCTACATTCTGAATGCTTTATAAATAAAATCGACCTATTAGACAAATAATTCGAGATTATTCCAATTTCCAACTGTTGATAGCGATGATGCACTATCGTCATTATTATTATTATCATACTTTTGACAATTGGTGATTAATTTAAAATGATATATTTCATGTCACATAACAATATTATATATATACAGATTATGCGTTAAGTCGTCTTTACACCTGAAATTCCACCAAATAGTAAGCCAAATCAATAATATAGTATTAGTAGTTGCCGTTTAATTAATCTCTAATTAAGGTTGCTTTTCTACCGTTATCTGATTTGTACTTCCATTTACTATTTCTTATAATTAATCACATTCTATCCACTTAACAACGCAAATCTCCCTTTTAATAAAGAAATAAATCAACCCAACTATGTTACCTCCAAAGCTGTGCAACCCTAGCTATATCCTCAACTTCTTTTTACTAATGAATGACTCTTCAAATCTTTTAGAGGCATTGTTAATGCTAACCCTAACTCGTTCGAGTTGCGACATTTTCCTTTTCTGTTTTAAGCCTCAATTACATCAACACGTAGAATATAAATGTGGTTTTCACTAACTAAATTATTAAAAATTTAATTAAGATTATCTAAAATTCGTTGTTCTTTTTGTTTGATGCTTAATTTGGACCCAGACCTAACAAATTATGATACTATACTTGTTCGACTGAGAATTAGTCCATAATAAAATAATAAGAGAAAGTGTATGAAGACTCCAAGAGGTTGGAGTTTATACCTTGAGTAAACTGTGAAACTTGGTTATGCAAATAGCTCGGTCCTGATGTAGCGGGCAAGGCCTGCAAAACAATACTGAACGAGGGGTCGGGGGTCCTTCGGGAAGACACTCCAACACTCAAGTCAACTCGTGTAGATTTAAGAGAATGCGTAAAAAAATGTAGCCAGTGTTCTCTCTTGTGTGTGAAACAAATAATAGGGTATATAGCTAGTTATATGAAAGATAAATCAATAATATACCTCAGATGTACTAGGTGTAAATAGTGTGTGTAAATGATCCTTAACCAATCATGGTTTACCACGTTGCAATGATCCCCACTATGGTTGTTAGGAGCTATCACAGCATATTGCAATTACTCAAACATATGTCAGATACAGAACTGACACATATTGGGCAGTACTACAAAACGTGTCTTTCATGACTGGCAGATCCCTAGGATCAGACCCCCCCAATATAGACTCCAGAGGTCATTAAGTGCAGAGGTGATAAGAGCTCATATTTTATCCTCTAGATGCTAATCAGAGTTGAAAGATCTCCAGACCTTTCCTTGCTTCTGCATAGATCAAAGTCTAATTTATTCTTCGAGACTATCTTTCCTCTGTAATAAACCTCTTCTACTCGCTTGGAGAACAATATTATTCCTTATCAATATTGTAGAGTAGTATACTCGTGATGCATTTATAATTTTATCACAACTATTTTTCTAATTCTATTTTTTTTATACTATTATAAGTACATGCAACTACTGCTATATTTGGTTCATTTCACAGAGAACTCAATACCAAAACTAAATTCCCTAAAAATAGCTATATATACCTTTTGTGTGTGTAAATATAATAGATACAAGATCTAGGAAGATTTGTTATCAATGGATTTGTCCCTTGGAGATTGGATAGAGGTTCACAAGCAAAATAGCCCTACTTTATAGAAGAAAACCAAGATCTTTTATTCTCATTATACTTTCGTAAAAATTGTCTTTTTATTTTATAGAAGTTTCGATTAAAATACAGATATCATTCAAATCCCCTGCAGGTAGCATGTTTTAGTAATTGCACTTTTCCAGAGCCTTTATTCTATTATATAATAATAATTAATATGATCTGAGTGCAGTGAATACAAATAATATTTTTATTGTCAAAATAAATGTGCTGAATATGTGAATCACTCCAATTCATTGTCCAAGAAAAATAATTTATGAAATTTTCAAATTCAGTTAAGGTGACAGTTATATGTATATTTATTTTTATTGATATAGTTATAAATCCTGCTTGTAAAATCCGTTTTCACAAAGGAACACCTTTTTATTGTATAATATTTTATGGAGCCGTTTGATTTGAATGATTGATTTATTAATGAATAAGAAAATTGTATTATTAAAATATGTCCTCTTATATTTTATCCATAATCTATCAACTTTTTACATGTAATTTGTAAATCTCAAAAGGCTACTTACACTAATATATCTCATAGATGGTAATAATAAATTAATGACCCATAAATTAAGTCTAAAGTGGAACTCAACTTTTTAATTCACGTGCTTCCTCGTGTGCCTAATCCGTATACATTAACGATCCCTTTCCTAATTAATTTGCAAAACTTGTGTTTACTTGTAATTTCTGTCTCAATTTAACTTCTTGTCAATAGGGCTATTTATGACAATCATAAATAAAATAAAAGAGATTTACGTTGCAAATAAAATTGTCCAACAAATTTGTATCCAAAGTTAATATTTGGGTGTGTTGGTTGTCATTTGAGTTGGAAAATATTAAATTTTTAATCCTTTGGGTGGTCTGACGTGGATTCATAATTAGACTAAAATTACATTTTATAATATAGCCGAGTTGGAGATCCTCAATTCAACCAATCTTTATAATATTTTATTATAATATTATGACAATGAGGTAAATGGAAGTGTTATGCATTGAGATTTGAGAATATGAGTGAATGCATGCCACATACATCTAATCTAACTTCTACCGAATATGAGTACTTTTCTTCTTTTACCCTTTACCATTGTGGTTGGGTTAACTTAAAAGCATAGCCTAATTATTATTATAAACTGACGCCAAATGGCAATTGGTACGAAATAATGTATTATATATGCAAATGCAATGAAGGATCTTAATTAGTGTAGAAGTATCATATTCATATACAATAATTAGCGTCGATTTATAGGGAAAGAATAAAAGACATCGATGGATTAATATCATGATTATTTTATTAAGGGCAGAAAAGGAAATAAAAATAAAATAAGATAAAATAAACTATTGTGGTTGAGGGAACCACATTATTAAAGAAAAATTCGAGGGGTGAGTAAGAATGCAATATCAATATGCATATGGATTATGAATAAAGCAAAGAGCATATTATATTAATTCGCTCTTGGTTCCTAATTCCTATTCCTCAAACACACACAATCACACACCTAAGTGTGTATATATAGCTACAGGTTCCTATTTTTTTGCATATTAGTTTTGCGCAAAAATATCATGGCGGGTGGGGCCTAAAATATCTGCGAACCATACATGTTTTGTAAATAAATATTAAATTTTTAATAAAAAATTTGATAATTTTCACTTTCTAATTATTGGACAATAAAAAAAGGAAAGCGGAAAAAGAAAAGTGAAGTCGCTTTTAGAGATGTATTATACATCTCTTTCCATATATATATATATATGTGGCTTCTATATATACTAAAATAAATGTTGATGCATATTAGGGTTCAGGGGCGGAACCAGAAATTGTCAATAGGGGGAGCTGAGTTAAACGGGGGTTCGGAGGCAGTAGCCCCCGAGCCGAATTTTTTGGGCCCATATTTTCTGGCCAATATTAATCCTAATAGGTTTAGGTTTTGCTATTGTATAAATAATATATTTTTCTTATATTTTTTATCTATAAAAAATATTAAAATCCTAAGCTTTTATAGTATTAAATAGCACTTTGACATTTGTGGGTGTGTGAGTCGAGACAATAGAAAATAAAATCTTAATTTCTAACTAAACATGGACAATAGATTCTAAGCTAATTCCTAACTAAACGTTGAGTTGAATATGCCATACATTAAAACTGTTTGAATACCATTACAAATGACCTAAGAATAGATACTTGGGGAGCTAGTTGTGTTTGTTTGATCGAGCAACGATAAATGATTTCGACGTTCACGCATCGACTGAAAATGTTGCAAGATTTTCTCTTTATCAATAGTTGAGAAGATATCCTTCTCAATGTACACAACCAAACTAGAATTCATCCACTCATCTTGCATACGATTCCTCAAATCACCCTTGACAATCTTCATTGCAGAAAATGCTCTCTCAACGGAAGCAGTGGCTACGGGTAAAACCAATGTCAACTCAATCATTTTATAAACTAATTGAAAAACTAAGTGATTACCACTCTTAACCATTTCCTGAGCAAGAACTCTCAAATTGTTGATTGAAGAAAAACGAGAATCACGCCGCACAAATGCAATGAAATTACGGAGTTGTTGTGGAAGAAATAGATGATCACCTGTAGAAAATTTCTCATTAGCAACGAAGTTATGGAGTTATTATGGAATATATAAATAATCACCTATCAAAAAGTCATTGGGATACAAAGTACTAAAATGCATGAGTTGGCTTATGTCGAATTGGGAGAAAGAATTTCTCGGATCAAGACACGCCATGCATTTGAGTAGATTATTGCTCGCTTCCGAAAAACGATTGTTCAACTCTTGTATGGTTAAATCAACAACCTAACATTGCAATAATGATATAATTAATGAGAAATCAATAAAAATTAAGATTAGAAAAACATAATATTAGAAATTAAAATAATACCTCGTTAAAAATCTCAACACGGTAATAATGATCATTGGTGATGCTCTGCCTCTTATAACTAGGTCGTCCTATGGTGTCTTCCATATGAATTAGAGGAATAGAGTTCACCTCACAAAATCTATTTGTTTCATCAAAAATTGTTTCTCATCCAGCCATTCTCAAGTCATGTAATTGAAATTTCACAGTATCAATCAATGACATAGCTTGAATAATGTTTTGATCCTTTCTTTGTAAAGCAAAAGACAACTCATTTGTGATTCCTAATAGTACTTTCATCAAGTGCATCACAAACACAAATTCATAACTGTTCATCTTTCCAAGCAAACCTCTTGCAGTACTTCTAATATCAGAAGAAGTGGTATCATCACGCACATTTTCCAACACTTTCTCAACTGAAGGCCACATAGCACATAAACGAAGCAACGTAAAGTAATGTGAGCCCCATCGAGTATCTCCTGGTCTTGCCAAACTAGTTTCTTGATTTAGGCCTCTTCCACTCACCCTTTCTCCTTCATTGAGTTCTTTAACTAATCTCTCATGTTCTAACTCTCTAAGTTGATCTTTTCGTTTGCAAGATGCACCAGCTGTATTAACTATCATAGAGACATAGCTAAAAAAGTCTTTCACGGCCATGACACTCTTAGCAACAACCACAATAATCAACTGAAGTTGATGAGAAAAACAATGAACATAAATGGCACAAGGGTTTTCTTCCAATATCAAGGCTTTTAACCCATTGAACTCACCTCGCATGTTTGAAGCTCCATCATATCCTTGGCCCCTCAATTTTGACAATGATAAACCAAGATTTACAAATAATTCATCAATTGCACTTTTCAAAGAATGTGAACAAGTATCCGCAACATGCACAACTCCAACAAATCTTTCAACTACACATCCTTCATCATTCACATATCTCAAAACTACTCCCATTTGCTCTTTCATTGAAACATCTCGAGCCTCATCAACCAAAATGGTAAACACTTTATCTCCAATATCATTAGTTATAGCAAGTAAGACCTATGAAGCACAAACACGTGCTAAGTCTTTTTGAATTTGTGGAGCAGTCATTTTAGCATTAGCAGGTGCATTTGAGCCCAAAACTTTAGCAACAATATCATTATGATCACCATACCATTGAAGCAACTCAAGAAAATTACCTCGATTAGAGGAACTAGTTGACTCACCGTGTCCACGAAAAGGCAATCATTGCTTCAACAAAAAACGAGTCACATCCAACGAAGCTGTCAAGCGAGTGCGATAAGCAACATCTTCCTCCTTAGATTTTGATCTAAACATATATGCCACACTATGTCTTTGATCTTTGAAAGCTTCAAATTGTACTCTAGCACTATTGTGACAACTATTCACCTCCCCAATATGCTCTTTGAATTTTTTCATTGCCTTTTTCCAATTAGTATAGCCCGTCTTCGTAAATGCGTCCGCTGCATATCGACCTCCTCTATCTTGATGTTTGAAAAGATAACACCAAAAACAAAAGACGGCATCTTTTGATACACTATACTCTAGCCACACAAACTTTTCATACCACACTTTGAAAACTCCTTGATTGATTGCCATATTTTGTCTTTGGATATGTGTGCCCTACTAGTTGGCAAGGTCCCATAGTGAAGTATTCTCTCCGTACTTGATCTCGAATAGCAACATCAAACTCTTCAATTGGTTTTCGTAAACCCGGATCACGAACAATTTCATCTAAATTTAATTCAACTTCTACTCGTGGTGCTCTTTCCACTGTCTCAAGACTCCCAACAATAGGTACGTTGGAAGCATATGATGAAGAGCCACCTTGTCCATCTTGAAGTAATCTTTTATAAAAAAATTTCATCATCTACAATTTACAAACATAAATTAATTCTCATTATTAGCACACAAACTTAGTAATTTTAATAACAATAATTTAAAGGTTAATTTAAACAATTTAAAATCTACAATTTTAATCAAAATTAGAAAATATAAAAGCCCTACTCTTAAATCCTAAATCAAACTAAAAGTAACAAAATAAATTAAAATCATAATTCTTAACTAAATATGGGCAATAGATTATAAGCTTAAGCAACACAAATTACATAATGTGACATTAATATGAATACAAAATAATATATATTTCATGAGTTCATATAAATGTTAATTTTTAAAGTAAATAATACAAACTAAAAAGAAAAAAGAGAAAGAAGAACTTACAATAGAAGATGGGAGAAGCAGTCGAACCGATAGAAAGGAAGAAACACGATTTTATCTGGAGATAATTTCCAAGCCCTAATGGAAAAAATTGATAGAGAAGAGGCAGGAGAGGGCGAGAGACGAAACGAAACAAAATGTGTTGAGTTGAGTGCGTCTGCTTCTTTTCTCTATTTTCCTAATTATGTTTTGTGTATTTCTTTAATTTTAAAAATCGTGTGTAGTTTTTTAAAAAGGGGAGAAGACGTGTTTGATATAAAAGTCACACAAATTATAAACTAAAAAATAAGGGTAAGTTTGTCTTTTGACTATTCTTCTTCTTCCCCCTTTCTTTTTCCTCTTCCTAAAAGCTACAACTCAAGTCTCCAACAATGGCTATGGCAGCCTTATACGAAACCTTGACTTCGACTCGAGACGGCGGGGACTGACAAAGGGAAAGCTTCCGACAATTAGGAAAACTCGTTCTCTGCAACGTAGCGACGGGGGCTGAAGCATAAAAATTCGAATTTTCAAAAAAATTTAAGAACTAAAAAAAAATAAAAATTGGGAGGCTTCAGCCTACCCTAGCCCCACTGTAGCTCCGCCACTGTTAGGGTCATAGGGATATATGTTTATGTTCATATCCCTCAAAAATCAATTATTATCATCATCACCTACAAATATATGTCCTCAATATATCTTCTGTAATTTCAAGTTTGTTTTCTTCTGTCTCCACTAAAAAAAACATACTAATTTTTGTTGTCTTTTGCAGTTAGGACTTGTTATTAAAATAGTCCCACACTATATTTTATATGCATGTTTTAATTGGGCACTGAACCTTTTTATTTGGATTATATAGATCAATTAGCTTTATTATAAGTCTAACTCTGTGGAAACATTTGTGCTAACACAACAAGTAATATGGTGTATATATGATTAGAATTTCGACTGACGTGTGAGGTAATTATATATGAATTTAACTATTCATAATCTAAAGTTTGAATCCATTATTTATTTTAATTATATGCATAGTTGAAGTGAACACGTATTTACAAAAAAAATAGTTAAATATATTGTGAATGAAGATTGTAGAAGTATATTCCTTTTACTTCATCATTGGTTAAATACTTGGAGAAGATACGTGGAAACTCGAATCTAAAATTGAACGAGTTAAAGCAGTTATTGTTGTAGCTAAAAAACGTAGAGGAGCTAAATTGAAAGAGTCAACAGTTTGTTCCAATCTTCGATGGATATAGACAGGGACGGAGCCAGGAATTTTACTAAGGGGGGGCGAACTTTCTCAACATCAAAATTATAAAATTTGATATGTTTTATACTAATGCAACAATAATATTTTGCACTTAGTATCCACATATTTCAAATGCAAACATTCAAAAAATACATAAAGATAAATTACCTTGTAATAAGTAATTATACCAATATGTTATTAAAGTTTCCAACAAATAAATAAGGTGTCACTCCGATCAGCTCTGCAATATAAAAACGAAAATATTATTGTTTCATATCACATTGAATAACAATTAAAAATATCATACTAAAGTAATATAAAATAATATAAAACAATTTATCAATAACCTTATTAAGTATGGGGAGTTTACATTGTACTCGTCGCTTCTTCATATCATCAAACTCATCAATTATTGATTCAACATCAAATTTCTCGGCAATTTCTTTCTCGATGTACATTAACAACGAGGAAGCCAAAAAATCATCCTCCATTTTATTTCGCAATCTTGTCTTGACAATCTTCATAGATGATAATGCACGCTCCGTTGTTGCAGTGGAGACAGGAAGAGTTAAGATAAGTCTAACTAATCTATCAACTAGATAGTAATTAATTGACTTACCAGAGTTTGATAACACGCGACACAGATCAGAAAGTGTTGAGGCATTTCGGAAAATCTCATTACCTCGGATATCAAGTTCAAAAAGTTGCAACTGATACTTCATATGGAACTTCTCTTGGCTAGTAAAATCATCCTTATAGAACTTCTCTACTAACTCACAAATATTATCAATGTTGAAAGATTTATATCCATTTCTTGGATCCAAAGCTGAGCTGAGCCTAAGCAATTCTACAGTATCATCATTAAATCGAGTGTTCATCTCCTGCAATATAAGATCTATTGTTTCTCTAAATATATCAAATCGATAATGATGCTCCAAAGTAATAGAACCGCCTCTACCAACTCGACATCTACCTGAACAACGAGGGCCATTCATATCAGGGAAGTCGATCTCATATTTTCCACAAAAACTCTTCACTTCATCAAGCAATTGATCATATCCACTTTCTTTATACTTTTGAATGAGTTCTTTTGTGTTAGTAACCGCATCCATTGCATTGAGAATATCTTGATTCTTGTATTGTAAAATCCCACAAAGATCATCTGTGACTTCAAGTAACTCAATCATAAAATGCAAGATAAACACAAACTCAAATGAAGTCATCGTATCATATGCTCCATCAGCAGTAGCTCTAAAAGAAAGGTTACCTTTCTCATTAAGGATGACTTCCAAAACAAGAAGAATGGACTTGAACATATTGCGGATACCGTGAAGAGATCTTAGATGAGAGCCCCATCGTGTATCCCCTGGACGCTGAACACCTCCAATTTGATTTTTTTCTTTTCCAGTTTCAAGTTCACCGTTAGAAATTAGTTCTTCAAGATGCAAGGCCTGAGCACTTTGTAGTTGATCATGACGCTTGGAAGAAGAATCCACCAAATTCACAATAACATTTACATGTGAAAAAAAATGTTCAATCGGTATAATGCTTTTAGCTACCGCGATTAAAACCAACTGCAGTCGATGAGCAAAACAATGGATGTAATAAGCATATGGACACTCTTGTAGAATTAGAGCCTGTAAACCATTCCACTCTCATCGCATAGTGCTAGCTCCATCATAACCTTGTCCCCGAATGTTTGATAAGATGAGGTCATTACGAGAAAGAACAGCTGAAATATCATCTTTCAAAGTAATGGACTTAGTATCTTCCACATGTACTATGTCGAAAAATCTCTCACGAATATAGCCTTCTTTATCCACAAATCTCAAAACAATAGCCATTTGCTCTCTTTTTGCCTCATCTCGTGATTCATCAACAATAATACAATATTTGGCATCTCCTATTTCATTCCTGATAAACTTTTGAATTTTGCTAGCATAAAGGGATAAAATCTCCTTTTGAATCTGATGGGAAGTATAAGAAGCATTTTGAGGAGCATTTCCCAAAACAGTCGACCTTACCTCGTCATTGTAATAAGCAGTGTGATTTATAATTTCTAAAAAATTCCCACGATTACTTGAATCTGGACATTCATCCCGAGCTCGAAAAGCTATACCTTGAAATGCACACAGTCTTGCAACATCAATAGAAACTTTAAGTCTCAAACGATTTTTCTCAATCATCTCAGTGGATTGCTTGTCTATGATCCTTTCAATATGTTGCAAGGAATTCATTAAATCATGAGACTGTTTTACAGCCATCTTATGCGAAGAATTCGGGCATTTTCCTTCATGAATCAAAAAAGAGCATTTATCACCATTGCTTACTTTTTTCCAATTTTGAAATCCATCCACATTAAACGCATTAGCCCATGGATGTGCAGATGGCTTGACGAAAAGAAAACAATGAAGACAATATGCAGCATTTTTTGTAGATGAATATTCCAACCAATCAGGAAATTTCTTATACCAAGCTGGGAGAAATTTTCTACGATTCTTATCCACATATCCTGAGGATTTATCAGGAATCCCTTGATAAGGACCCGCAATTAAATAAGCACGTCTAATCTCATCCCTCTTATCAACCGGATAACTCCATATAGACATACGCAATCTAGGATCTCGTTCAATAAGAAAATTATTAGAATTGAGATCAAACTTTAGTACCTCTTTTTGAGAAGTAGGCTCAACAATATTTGTTGGTAGATTGGTAATTTTAGAAGTAACATTATTATCCACGTTGACCGCATCAACTCTTGAAGTTTCTAAAATCGGAGAACTTGAGCTTTCCTCAACACTCCGTGGGCGTTTCTTGTTATCGTTGAAAAATGAATGAAGTGTTTTGTACTTCATTGTGTTGATTTCCGGACCTATATATATAAAAAATACAAGATTATTCTTAAAAAAAACATGAAATCAACATGCCAACTGATCTCTAAACTGTGAGATTTCTTCAAAACCAAATCATGTATTAATTCTATTCATTATAATTATAATAGTACATCTATCTCTAGCAGCTAAAGGTATAAAACTTTCTAAGATCATCTGAGAGCCTCACCCACCAAAATTGATATCTAAAGAGGAAATATATAAAGATGGACCCACACCCAATCACATAAAACTCACAATCAGATATCATCCTGCACGCTTTCTTATTTATTGCTGCACAGCTACAGACATTCTTCAATAGTTCAATAATCATTCTAATCAACTATCTATGATCTATCAAGCACCAAGAATGTCTATCATGATTGTGATATGCAACGCAGATTGTAAATTACTCAAATTACTGAATTAGCACAGATAAGAAACAAAACCAGACAATACCGAACCGAACAACAATCGCATCTCCATCACAAAATTTAGATCGAAAACCAGAAATAAAACCAAAAGAGAAGAATGAATATGCGAACCCGGAACCTCCGATGGAAATTGGAAAGGGTAGCGCAGCTGCGCAATGAAGAAATTGAGAGGTAGGAGAAGGGTTTAGAAACAGAGAAACAACGGGTATGCTCACAGTCAAATAATCAAACTCTTTATGAAAATACCCATAGCCCACCACCAGAAATTAATAATAACTTTCTTTTATTATAATTTAATTACTTTTTAAAAACATAAACTAATATATATATATATAATATATACATAGAAATTTTAAAAAATTTGAGGGGGGCGGTGGCCACCACCAGCCACCCCCTGTCTCCGTCTCTGGATATAGAGATGTGGTAAAGATATCATTCATCCACCATTCCACGATATTCTAGACGTAGTTGATACTTGAAAATGAAGATCGTAGTGTTTATTATAAATAACCGTGTTTATTATAAATAACCATCGAGTCTCAAAACAAGCACATTTGAAATCAGAGCAAATCACATAGCATATTTGAATCTAAAATAATATAGTTTTTCATAGAATTAAATATTGCAAGGGTCACTCTCACTCAGATATATATCTTGTATTGTAATTTTTGTTTATTTTTTCTCTCGATTGTTGTAAATTCACATATTTCAAATAAATAAGTATTTTGTCACTGGACACCTGGCGAGTTTAATTAATTAAAATTGTGAAATTGGTAATATTCATTACTGTTTCACATTTTCACTGCATATCCAATCAGAATTCTCTGATCTTCCATCACAACTTGTTTGTACTGTTAAGTTTGTTGTTTTTCCCTATCCGGTCACAATTGTCCAGCAAAATTCAAAATATGCATGTTTCTAATGAATGAATAAATTAATGAGGAGTATATAATAGTGATTTCCCATCGATTTTCAATGGACAACATGAAGATTAAACTATTATGTATGTATATGTAAAAAGAAAGCCAATATTTACACGTAAGAAACCACGCATGCATGCATTAATGCATGGCACTAATATGCGAGAAACTATTGTTTTTTCCGCAGAGTTTGTCACAAATTAATAATCAATCACCTAAATCAGTGCAATGAACTGATTCATCCACTCATGGTGGATCCATCGTAATGGACAATATATATAATTATTTTTTATTACTAATATTAGGTTACTAAAATAACTTTTTATTACTCTCTATCTCCCAACTAGCTTGAGCCACTTCTTTTCGGCATGAAAATTAAAGAGTTAAGAAGTATATGTTAAGTATATGTTTAAAATATAAAGTGATGATAGAAATATATATTATTTAAATTTGTGTGTGTAATTAAGGTTTCCTAAAAAGGAAATGACTCAAGCTAGTTGGAACGACCCGAAAAGGAATATGACTCAAGCTAGTTAGAACGGGGGAGTACTAATTAGGTTAAAAATGATCACCATCAACTAGGGATATTATTAATGCATGCTATTAATATGATATATCATGTACATAGATAATTTTTTTTAATTTTTTATTAATTCGATCAAAATTTATTAATTAAATACAAAAAAATACTACCTCCGTCCATAAAAGGTTTAACACTTTAACTTGACGGGTGTTTTAATGTAGTGTTTTGACTTTATTTAGAAAAGTATAGATAATAGAGTTTGGGTCTCAATTATTATAATTATTAATTTAGATGTGTGTAGAAAAGTGTAGTTAGTAGAGTTTGAGTCTCGTATGATTTATAATTTTTAATTAGATTGTGTATATATGATAGTTACTATAAATAGAAAATTTTAGTGTTAAAAACATTGGTGAATGGACCAAAAAGAAAATATGTTAAAAATATTAGTGGACAAAAAGAGTAACATTTATGAAAATTTGTATGCATATATATAACATTATCACATCAACCAAATGTAATTAACAAGAATCTTAATATATATTCACATTTACAATTTCAATGGAGCAACATATGTTGTAAAATGGGGCAAAGGCTAAAATGTCCAGATTCAAAAAGATAAAGATAAAAAATAATCTATTAAAAAGGAAAAAAATAAATTATACTCATATTTATCATAAAAAGACCCTATTAACCTTAATGATGTTATTAACCTTAATTTACAAACTCTCCACTCACGCAATGTACATGAGATGACAATGCATGTGCCTTTTTCTTCTTATTCTCTATTTTCTTCCTGCTCTCAATCTCTTTCATTATTTCACTCTCTATTAACACAAACACAATACTCAACACTCAAATCATCGGGAATTGATTGTTGAAGTTGGTTAATTAATATATTTTATGAATTTAATTAATTTTTTATTTTATATGTTTTCATAATTATACGTTTACTAGTTTGTACACCAGTGCGATGCATGGTAAAAATTAAAAATAATAAAATGAATTTTAATTATATTATAATTCAAATCATACAATCATAAAATAATTATTTTTACAAAAATTTACGTAGTTAAACTAATAAAATTCCCTTCAAATATAAACTACATACAAATTCAAATGGAAAAAATGTATTCCGTATCATTTTTTTTCATAATTTTAATGAAGTATAATTGTTAAAAGTATATATAAATAATTTATTAATTATACATCAATTATAAACATGTAAAAATAATAATATAAATGGTTTATTAATTTTACGGTTAATTAATTTATATATATATATATATATATATATGATCCAACATTAAGTTAATAGATAAAAACATAATTAATAAATCTATCTAAAATATATTTTTTTTAATTTCAAAAAATCTAATACACATACGAATTATTTGATTTGAAATACATGATAGATAAAGTTGATACAATATTATCTTTCAAATTTTGTTGTTTTTATTCAGAATTCATCATTTCTTATATTTTTTTAACAATTTCACCATTTTTTACCATTCAAATGAGTGATAAATTTGAAAGTGTCTATATACAGAGGTAAATGATAGTAAGATGATGTGTAGCAATTTTACAGTCACAACATACAATTCAAATTCATGAGAGAAATATCAAATATCCATTTAAAATCAACTTTCATGTCCCTGAAATAAAAATATTTATATTAAATAAATTAATCTTAATCATTAAAGTTAGACCGGCTAATGCATAGAATTGTTTATCATTTTCCGAACTCAATTTTTTTATTGTATGAACATTACTCCATAAATATATAATTCATATAGAGATTTTAACTCATAAAAATAGTAATTGTGTGAAAAATGAAAAAAAATATCTCAACCATCCATTTTTTATAAATTAATTGCTATAATTTTATCTGTAAATTAACTTCCAGTTAAAAAACTTTTAGACTTCTTGTTGGTCCCGAAACGAGTGAACTGAGTGTATGGGGGGGGAAATACACCAGTCAGATTTTACAAGTTTAAAACTTTTGTGCTCCTGAACTGAAGGGAGGTGTTTCAGTTAGAGTGATGACTTATAGATAGGAATCCTTCAGTCTACACTGAGTGTTTGACTGATGGACTAATATCTTAAGTGTGCGGAATGTGGTGGCTTTAAATCTTAACTCGTTTGCTTCAGAAAACTTAATGCAATGTTTCTCTTTTCACTTAAACAATATTCAGTTGATGTTAGATAAAGAATATGGAATGCTGAAATTAAATGAGAGAGAGACAGGATTTGGTTTGCGTGGTTCGGAGATAAAAACTCCTACGTCCACGAGTACTCGATGTTAGTCGAGGGTTTCCAACTTAATGGAGATGAAATAGTTCTTACAGTGATCAACCACGGTGGGTTAGATATACAGATTTATCTGATCACTTCTAGCTTCGAAATTAATCTAATGCTAAACTATTATTCGGTTACAAACTGATTGCTAAGAACACTAAGAGATAGAATTTGAATGCTTTGGTGTTCTGGACTAAAAGCCTGAAAGCTTGAGAGCGATGATAGCAATAGTGAGTTGATAGCAGGGTTGACCGGTGTCTTGAAGTGATGAAGCAGCGGGGTATTTATAGTGCTCTCTCAAGGATATAGCCGTTTTGAGATAGAGCTTTAATTTAAATTCTTCCCGTTGGAGTCTTCGTCCTTTTTGCCATTTTTGGTGTCTGCAGAAAGATTGTGTTTCACCTACTGAGATTTTTGCCATAAAAGGAAATGCCTACGGGCTAGGCTGTCACTCAGTAGAGAACTTCAGTAAAGAGCTTCAGTGCAGACTTCAGTGGAGGGCTTCAGTGTAGACAATCAGTACTGAACTTCAGTTTGGAACTTCAGGATAGACTTTCAGTACTGAACTTCAGTTTGGCAAAGACTTAGCTTCTAACTTCAACTTCAAAACTTCAGGACAAGCTTTAGTGGAGAAGGTCCTTCAGTTTTGGTATAACTTGAATCTTTAGTGGAGATGTCCTTCAGTGTACCTGAAAAATTAGAACTCCCTAACATATGAGTTCTTAGACAAAACACTAAGATTCAGTATTGGTCTTATAACATCTTTTCAGGGGAGGTATTGGAATTTGAATCAAAACACTTATAAATATTTCCCAACACTTCTACATTGGTGAAAATTATTTAAAGTAAATTTAATTAATCTTAACTATTTCTTATACATTTATGGTAATTTATTATATATATCGAAGAGATCAAATATAATTAGTTTCACATGTGTTAATTAAAATTATAATTATAATTGATAAATTAAAAAAATTAAAATATTAACATGAATTATTAATTCTTAAATGAGGCAACAAATAATGCTTAAGTTTTTTAATTATTTGTATCATTACCGTGCATATTGTTAATGTTTAAAAAAATGAAAATATATAGAAAATAAAATATTAATATTATATATGTGTTGATGAAAAAAAAATACTTATATAATATTTGAAAATGATTTGTATCCAAAAAATTCATATTTAACCATCTCCATAATTATAGGATAATAATAATTAACTTCTACATTCCTAAAATAATGAAATATATTTAAATAATTTTATCAAACACAATCATTGATTCGAGCTACATTCATTTTTATTTCTTACACATAATTTTTTTCTAATAAGAACATAACCATATATATGGATATATAATTATTTCAATAATTAAATGATTATAATTTTTTCATATTAAATTTATTTTTTATATATCATATATCAAATTATAGATCTTTTCACGATCTTTAATTTAAGATGTATATTGTATATATTTTTCCAAACGAAATAAAATATTTTTGAGAAATGACATAACTATAGGTGAGAGAAAGTGAGTAGTTATTTTATTTAAATATTTAAATGCTATTCACTTATGTATGCATTATTTTTGCGAATACAACTTAATTAATAATTAATATATTTATTAAGCTAATTATTATTGCCATTGAAATTAAACTTAATTACAAAATCACCATTGAAATTGAAATGATTCATGTTTTATATATATATTGATTTATGAAGCCTCATCACACAACAATCAAAATCTAGAAGAAAAAAAATTATAATAATAAAAAAATCTGAAAATTATGGTTCATTATCAATGAATAAGTACTTAATTATCAATGATATTGTTTTTTAATTTCATGATCATTTTTTTCGAATAAAATTAGTAAAGTGATCATGTGCTCATGTTTTAAATTTCTTAATGATATTTTTTCGAATTACATGAAGAGAGTGATCATTTGCTCATATTATAAATTCTTTCTATGATATTATTTTCGAATAACATGATGAGAGAGTGATCATGTGCTCATCTTATAAATTCTTTCATGATATTTTTTCGAATAACATGAGGAGTGAGTGATCATGTGCTCATGTTATATAAACTTTCATGATATTTTTTCGAATAACATGAGAAGAGTGATCATGTGCTCATGTTATAAATTCCTTCATGATATTTTTTTCGAATTACATGAAGAGAGTGATCATTTGCTCATGTTATAAATTCTTTCTATGATATTGTTTTCGAATAACATGATGAGAGAGTGATCATGTGCTCATCTTATAAATTCTTTCATGATATTTTTTCGAATAACATGAGGAGAGTGATCATGTGCTCATGTTATAAATTTTTTCATGATATTTTTTTCGAATAATATGAGAAGAGTGATTATGTCCTCATGATATAAATTCATCCATGATATTTTCTTCGAATAACATGAAGAGAGTGATCATGTACTCATATTATAAATTATTTCATGATCATGTCCTCCATATTTTGTTAAATTAATTTATAAGGCTATATTGAATCAATTTATAACACTTCCAAGATATTTAACTTATTAATATATTGCATAATCTCATCATTGATTTTTATTTAATGAATTTTGATAGGATTATTTTTGTATAATTAATGTAAGAGATAATAGAGTCTATACATGTACAAATAAAAGAATGAAAATATATTGAACTATAGATATTATAGGTGGTAAAATAGGCATCTGTTACTTATCATGTGAATCTTTTGTATTAATGCAAACGGTAGAATAAGGAAAAATTGAAGGTTATAAAAGTGATTATGGATAGTTTTTATTTTTTATATATGAGTGAATAAATTTTATCATTATGAAAGTGGTTATTTTTAACCATTAACCCTTGTAAAATAATAAAATAACAACATTCCTATTATATATTCACATTTACAATTTAACTGAAGCATTGTAAAATAACAAAATAGTGACACAAAATTGAACCAACTTGATGTAATTAATCAAAACAAATTAATTAGGATCTGAAATTTGCAAAACATATGTTATGAAGAATTAAGAAACTTTATATATATATATACATAATATATGCACCATAATTTTGGTTGGATAGGTGGAATATTTGGCTACTTGTGGAAGTGATTTTCCTTTTCATGATATACATATATTCTGTGTAAATCAATAAGTGAAAGATACATGAAACAATTTGCACTGAATCTGATCATCATTTCATTTAAAATATAAATTAATTTAAGTTTCAATGTGCGCTTTAAAAAGTTATTTTCCCACTAAGAATGGCTAATGTGTCGTCACAAAAGCTAAAAGAATGTTCATATCATATGTCCTACTCAATCCACTCCTTTTATCTTCTCCCATCAATTTGGATAATATTAAGTTGCAACTACTAATAACTGCCCTAAAGTTAGGAGCCTTTTGCCCTAGATATGCTCTGCCTCCAATTCTCACCAATTTTTATTATTGCTTCAATTACAATTTATAACACGAGCTTTGACCTAATCAAAGTTTAATTAACTTCACAAAATTATATAACAAACATAGTTGCTACAAAACGACATCGTGTTGCTCGAGACGACGGCGTTTAATTTGTGCATACGGGTCCTTCAATTATTGAAACTGTTGCAATTTTCCATTTAAATAAATTGCTTACGGGTCCTCAGCAAAGAAATTGATGATTAAGTATGCAACGCCTCATCGAAGATGGGCTTTAATGGGCCGTAATGTGGGCCTCTTATTAATTAAGAGCCCAAAGATAAATGATGCGGCCCAACTTAATTTTACTTTGAAATGTTCCCCTAATTTGCCACAATTAGAGTGAATTAACCTTTATAAAAATAAAAATAATATAATTAACTTTTAGTAAATACACTTGTAAATGAAATATCGGGCAGCACTGACCATGATATTTTGGGATGATGAAGCGCTGCCCGCACTACCCGTGCGCTCTCTCTGGGGAGATTACGGTCAGCTCCTTCAAGAGAATAATCATCACCAGTCACAGACTCTTTCAGCTTCTCTTTTCATGCAATTATATTTACATACTGCTGTCTCTATAGATTTCTCCTCTCGATCCAACGGTCTAGAATGAAAGTTGCCTCAGATCTCTGCTCCTCTGCCTTTTAGCTCTCCAAAATCTCAGATCTCCTCAATCCATCCTCGGATCTGCTCTTCCAGTAAGATTATTTCTATCCCTAGCTAAATTTTTCTTCGAATAATATTCTTCTTCTTCTTCTTCTTTTGTTGTTTGTTTCGTTTTGATATTTAGCTTTTTAGCTGCGGATACTCTAGCTACGTGTCTTCCTGATTCTCGACTGTTCTTCCGGATTTTGTTTCGTATCGGATCTGGATCTACAATTTTTTTCGTTTTTTTTTTTAGCTACAAACTGTTTAATTATCATAAATATTGGACATATGTGTGTATTTGTTGCTGTTTTTTATGAGCAAAATTAAGATATTGCCTGCTGTACTTATTTATTGATTTAAGTGATTGAGATTTTTAATCATTTGCAGAAAAAAGTAGGTTTCTGTCGTGTTCTTGTCTATTTTTCCTGCTGTAGTTTCCAACTTTCAGACTTTTTCTCTTCATTTTTTTGATAGGCTTTTTTTTTGCTTTTTTTCATTTTTGTGAGTGGAAATTATTATATTTTCAGATCTGACGGTTTTGCTGTTTTTGCAGCTGATATTTTAGAGTAAAAGATGGAGATTAATTGCGGTACGGTTAAGCTAACCACACTTAAGCAGAGCCTAATGTTCACCGGCGGCGAAGCGGCTTTAGCGGCTTCGCTTGTCTCTGCGCTGGTCAAAGCTCAGCTTGCAATCTCAGCTCTGCTTGAGGTAATTAAAAATCATATCTTTCACTCTCGAAAAGGTGAAAAAAAGGCAAATATTTCACTCAAAATTCGCTAGAAGCTCGAAAATTAAATTGTTTTTACTGGTTATAAAGTAATAGATCTTAGATTTCTAGTAGATTTTAGAATAATAATGAATAACATGTAAAGAGGCTGAAAATCGTGGTCAGTAGATGAATCTTAACATGTTCCTTTTTTTTCTTGAGAAACTTAAGTTGCCCTTTTAATATATCAAACTAAATTAAATCTTGAGAGGTGTTTTAAAGAACGAAATTAAAATAAATTTTCTTTAACACTTGTCAAATACTCCATAAAATATCTCCACGTCGATGGAGGGATTTAGTTTGAAGATTCATACTTGCGGTGCAGATTTGTTTGATATTTAATTAATATTTTGGTTCGATTTAATTGGAAAAAGGAAAGTAATATTCTTTATTTATTTTAGTTTTATGAAGTGACTATTAATTAAAGATTTGATCATGGAAGTTGGATATGAGTGACAGGTGACAGTTTTAGAATATTCCTGTGGTTTATACTACTGTTAGAGTGAAAGGACGTTTTCCGGAATATATTAAACCACATGTAGTAGATTGACCCGACCCGTTTCGTAAAATTGGATCATACTTCAATCTCAAATTGAGTTGTCCTACTAGGTTACTGGTTAAGTAATCTTTTAACAATGGTTTGAAAATATGAACTCATACATGTTTCCAATTTCAGGAATGCATGAAACTTGTAACAAGGCAGCCCAAAATGAGAGGAGATCAGCACATCTCTTGCCCATGCAAGCCGGTTGACGGTGAAGGTGATGACGACAGCGACGAAGATGCTGAGGAGGAAGATGCAGAGGAGGAAGATGCAAGCCCTGTCAAGGAGAAGAATTCTGGTGCTAAAAACGGTCTGGGAAACGGGGTAGGCGGGCCCGGAGAGAATGGTGAAGATGAAGACGATGAAGAAGAGGTCATTGGAGGCGAAGGCCCTAACGATGACGAAGAAGATGAAGATGATGATGAGGATGAGGATGAGGATGATGAGGAAGACGAAGAGGATGAAGACGAAGGAGTGGAAGAGGAGAACGAGGAGGATGATGAGGACGAGGAGGAGGAAGCCCTGCAGCCTCCGAAGAAGAGGAAGAAGTGAATCTTGATCAATGGTAGAGCATGTTACGTACCATCTAGTAATTTATGTTTATGGAATTAAAATTTACTGCTTTCATGCTTGAATTATGTAGTAGAGTATCAAGATATCATAATTAACGAAGGTTTATTTCCATATCTCATTTAGCTACAAACGGTTCTTTCAAGTTTTCCAAATTTTGCTAGGAAATTATATTATATGGTTTAATGTGTAGAAGTAATTATCTTCTTTATATATATAAAACAATTATGCATGCTTAATTGTCTCAATTTCAACAGACCGTCTCGTATAGAACGAAGCTATACAATTTACTACAGCAACAAAAGTATTCGATACGTATTTCTACTCACAAGTGAGCTTATGATATGTCGATGTTATAGATTTCAATTGTGCCAATTAACCTATTCCATTTCGATATTAGGAAATACTAATTGGCCCAATTAACTCAGTTTAAAGCCAGTTTATCTTATATCTGGACTAATTATATCGGGGAAATAATATTAAAAACACAAAAAATAATCATACAAATAAAAATAATAAAATACTAGTAACTAATATTTTATGTTATTGACAATAGTGTCCTTTGTAGATAACTACCCTTTCCAACCTCATGGTGATCATGTTTCATGGGGAGAAATTATAATTTTATTTTTATTATAAGGATAGTGACTAGTTTTATAGTATTATTATATGTATAGTTAGTATTTAAGTTTTTAATATTAAAATGGCTAGTATTGGAGTTGGCCCAATTATATCCAACCAATTCAATTCAACAATTTTAGTCCCCAACCTTTAAATTTTCGGCCCAAAAGAATATAACATGCGTAAATTTTTTAGGGGAAATGATTTTAAAATATACTAGTCATTTTCTTAATTTTAACACGAACTATTAAACATTTCTATAAATATACGAACTTTATCATTTACTCAATTTTTGACATAACATTAACTTTACACAAAAATCAAAACTGACATGACACAACTTATCTGACGTGGATTTTTTAAATTATTTAAAAAACATGAACTTTTAACGTTATATTAATTTTAACATGAACTTTAGTACTTACTCTTTTTGACATAAAGTTGATTTTACACAAAATCGGGACTTATGACGTGAATTTTAAATTATTAATATTTTTGTTTCACTTCAATTATTAATTATTTAGCATTTAAGAATATATCATATTTACGATTATTAAATACAAATAAAATATTTTACGGCGCCGTATTACACTTCTGCGGCCCCAGCGTCTGCCTCAACTTCCCGAGCACGCCCCCGCGCGATTAAGGCGTCGCCGCATAGGGTTGTAAAAGAATCAAATCAACTAAAATATTTTATATTAAAATTAGATTCGTATTCGATTCGATGTAGATATTCGAATTATTCGATTCGATTCCAATATTCGTTTTTTTATAAATATTTATATTTGATTTAAAATCCACATCATAAGTCCCGATTTTGTGTAAAATCAAATTTATGTCAAAAATTGAGCAAGTACTAAAGTTCATGTTTAAATTAATATAACGTTAAAAGTTCATGGATTTTAAATAATTCAAAAAATTCACGTCAGATAAGTTGTGTCATGTCAGTTTCAATTTTTATGTAAAGTCAACGTTATGTCAAAAATTGAGTGTAGTGATAAAGTTTGTGTATTTATAGAAATGTTTAATAATTCGTGTTAAAATTAAGAAAATAACATAGTTGGTGTATTTTAAAATTATTTTCCCAAAATTTTATAATAATCAGTCAGGTAAAGAAAATATATCTAAATTTGTATCTAGTGTTTTCTTATCCAAAACACGTGACATAATATTAAATGCAACAATGAGTGCCATTTAACTAATTATGCAGTAGAGAATAATAATACAAACAATCTTTTTATTAATGAATCAAGTTAAAGTACAAAGAAATAAATAGGATGAAGACATACAAAATCAACACATAAGTACCCGTTGTTCTCAAATTTAGAAGCAAAGTAATCAAATTTCACAAGTAATGAAAATAAAAATAAAAACAAACTAGTTGAAAAAACCAGCTTAGCTTCAAGGCTTGCTTGTATTTTGTTCCGACCAATGTTTCGGAAACTTGTTCATATAACTAACAGAATATCAAATCAATATCTTGTCTGGGTGGTGTAGTCGGTTATCACGCTAGTCTCACACACTAGAGGTCCCCGGTTCGAACCCGGGCTCAGACATGTTTTTGTTATATCCCTTACATTCTATCTACGTGAATTTTGGTTTCAACTTTTCCCTTTCTGTGAATATTTTCTTTGAATTTTTCTCCGACTATCACACAGCCATTAACTCCTTACTTCTCCAGTTTATGCCGTTATTTTTGTGTATTGAGGAATCAAACAACTGCAGAATTGTTACGAATTTCCGAAGGGGGATTTTACGGCACCTCCTTGTGAAATTCCACTTCAATTGCTGAATTCTGCCCACAAAATTTGTAATTAAGATGGGTGGCGATCAATCCGATTCTCTACCGCTGTTGCCGCCGCCGCCTATCGCCGCCCCCTCTGAGATTGACCTCGAGGCGGGCCCTGATGAGCAAATTCAGTGCCGAATTTGCCTTGAAAGTGATGGTAAATTCCCCAATTTCACTCAATTTTGCATTTTCAGCCTTTTTCTCAGAAGTCATCTTGCACTGAATCAGTGCTTTTTTTTTTGGGTTCTAAATTATGTTTATGATTAAAAAGTGTGTAAATTTAACTGAATTTCAGTTGTGAGGTTTTCTGCGAAAGGTTACCAGTTACCTGTAAATGTTGATCACTGATCAGTAGTCTATATAGCCGTTGTAGTTGAATTGTGTGGAATAAAATGATCTGAGATTCTCGACTCTGGTTGTGACCAGGTAGGGATTTTATTGCTCCTTGTAAGTGCAAAGGCACAGCAAAGTACGTTCACAGAGAATGCCTCGATCATTGGCGTGCAGTCAAGGTATATACATTCTCTTAGTATTTTTTTTTGAGAATTAAATAATATTCAAAATTTCTGAATGCTTGTAGTTTCTTGTGAATGTGGTTTGCTTGACATTTTCTGTTGATACTCCTGCAAATTTTGGTTCAGCATTTCGATCATATTTTTGGGGTTAGAATTATTTCAACTAAGAAGTAATCGTTTTATTTGAAGATGAAATATTTATACTAACAAGTAGTTGAGGAAGGCATTTGCTAGTTTATAATTTCTATTGTATAAGTCACCTATCAGTTTCTCTTGCAGTTTTTAGTAAGACGTGCTAACTATTAAGCAATTTCCATTATCATCCAGGAAGGGTTTGCCTTTGCTCATTGCACAACTTGCAAGGCTCCTTATTATATAAGAGTACATGGTGTTGCAGATAGGAAATGGCGGACATTGAAGTTTCGATTTTTTGTCACTAGAGATATTTTATTTATATTCTTCTCCGTACAACTGGTAGGTTCTTTAACTACAATTTTGTTTTATTTGAGTTTTTTTTTTTATATATTCTGAACCCCTTATTCACTTGCACAATAATTATGACAAGCATTCTCCTTTGCTACAGGTTATTGTTCTGTTGGCATATATGATGTATGTTGTAGATCAGTATCAGAAATTTTGGCTCCGTCACATCTGGGGCTTTGACAGTGGACTTAGTTTCTACTACATATGTGGTAAAAGTTTATTCTCAATACTAATCATAAAAAGGCTGTCTTTATATCTTAGCTTGATGCTTTTAATGGTAGACTTCTGTTGCATATATTAAAATTTGTCTCACATGATAGATCTTGAGATTAAGCATGTATATGGTGGATGTTTGAAATATTGGCTCTTCCATCTTTATTATAAGACCTGATTTGTAGGGAAGGTGGGAATTGAAGGGAACACCTCCAATACATATAATGCTGTATTTCTAATGTAATATGTATACTTTTGTTTTTCTAATATAGTTATATTCTAGCCTTGGCATTTCTCGAAAAACTGTGAAGTTTCTGCAACTTTGGACTCCTCTAATTTATATAAATTCTGTATTAATAAATTTATTTCTACATGTCTATAAATTCGTTTATCCTATGAAACTTCTTCATTTGTGGAGGCCTAAAGGGAGTAGTTGAGTAGTTGCATCAATGAATAAGAACCTCTCAGTAATTATCTGAGTTCTTGAATATTGATTCTCCTTTATAATTTCAATCTAAAGTCAATATATGGGGAAGAAGTTCATTAGCATTTAGCATATTTGCCAGAATGATCTGTTCATTGACTGTTGATGGTTCCTGAATTATTGATAAGGACTGACTTTTTGTTTCTAATTATTGCATACAAAAGCAGAACTTCATTAGTACTTGTTTTACCATTGCATAAATTGGGATATTAGAGAACGGTTGCGCATCATAGCACACTTATTTGGAGTATATCTATCTTTTGATTGTGATTTGTTAATTGATGCATAGATGCTGATAGAAATAACAAAGTCAATCCTTTTTCTATCAACAGGGGCATTATTATTTTTCGCCTTGTTGGGCTTATCAGGTTGCTTTATAACTTGTTACGACAGAAGAGTGCGGAATGATCTTGCTCAGCCTTGTAGAGAATTGTGTGTTTCCTGTTGTCATCCTGGGTACGTAATGTATTTTGTGGGTGATTCTTTTTTCGTTAAAAAGTCTGAAAGTGAATGTCACCTTTTCTCAGTTTCTCTAAATGCTATGGTAATAATTTCGTAGGCTGCACCCTCTCGCTGTGCCTGCTCTCTTTACTCCTACCAAAAAGTTGATTAGATATGCAAAGACACCAGTTTGAAATTTTTATATAATTCCACATATTCCTTTTGAAGGAGTAAATATTTTGACCTCATAAAACTTTTTTAATCTGTTGCAGTGTCCATACTTCTTTGTTATTATTTGGTAATTAAATAAGCTTGTTTTCTCTTGATCATTTAGAATCAAAATTCAAGAATCCACATTTGTGCATTTCTTGCATATCACGTTTATTTTATTCTGTGTATTAATTTAACATATTAACATTCCAACAACTCTGACTGATCACTTCTATCTTTCAAGGATGTTAGAATATACTAGCTTCCATCACTGACTTATTTCTACGGACTCTCAGCTCTACTTTTGATCTCCATTACATGAACCTTTGTCAAATATAATTCTCCTCCTCTTCTTCATCTATTCTTGCAGTGTATGCGCCGACTGTCATTTGCCTGGAACTCTTTGCATGTGGACCGATTGTACCATGTGCTTTGAGAGCTGCGCTGGAGCAGCTACCGAATGTGGTTGGCTGGGAGGCGCTGGTGAAGCTGGATTACCATTATTTTTAATAGTGGCAATAGTAGTACTATGTTTATTTACCATAATCGGCATATTCTACACTATTCTCGTTGCAACAATGGTCGGGCAAAGGATTTGGCAGCGCCACTACCACATACTTGCCAAAAGAATGCTAACAAAGGTGAGTTTTCCCCATCTAGTATTATCTTCCTTGAGCAAAATCTCCTCATCGTTTTCCAAACTTAACTATGAACGTGCTTTTATGATGCTTCTTTTAGGAATACGTCGTTGAGGATGTTGACGAATTTACAGGTGGAGATTGGTCACCCCCATCTCTTCCCCCCGAGCACGTTCATCAGCTGAAAGTGCTTGGACTTCTCTAAATTGCTCATATTGTACAATAAAATGTAGCATACGCAGAGATGGAGCCGTTGTGGTTTGATATTTCTGCACTTTTGATTACAAAGAATGAACAGTTCTTGTTTCGTGTAGTCTGATGTTATTCGGTTGTGTTCATATTCTGGGATGAGATAACAACGGATTGAGGACGAGTTTGACGCTCAATCCAAGATTCTTTCTTAGTAAGTTTCTTTTTCTTATCTTTGATTGTTCTATGGATTGATTGTCTTACTCTACCTAGGATTTTAGAATTTCTTGATTGATTATTGAATGTTCTTAGTTCTTGCTCCATGGTTTAGCTTGTGCTTATTTATTGAGACGATTGACCCCCTTTTTAATTAATTGTTTGTTGGTTGAGATCGAGAGATAATTCCAACATAGAACTTGGTTAAATCATTAATAATTCCAAATCGGAGACGTAGGGATTATATTCGTTATTGATTTATGATTTTCCTATTGTGTGATTCGAATACGTAAGTTAGAATCGCGTCTTAATTATTAAATATGAAAGTTAGTAATTAAGCAACTCTAGGAAATCATTTATTAATTACGAATCATTGTTCTTAATTGAGGAATTCTTCTTAGGGTGATCTAATATGTGAGTCGTGATTACTGTCTAATTAAGAATACGTAAGTAATTAATTAGACTAACTATTAAGAAGCCTTTAATGAACTAACAATAGCATGAATTTAGTAGCATGAGTTAATTGATTTTAGATTTTCTTAACTCTAGGCCTTTGAATTTGGAATCCCACCTTTTTATTATTTTGTTTATTTATTGTTTTCTCATGCTTATTATTGATTAGAGTGTTTAGGATTTCTATTTATTTGTTCTTGATAACACTTAGGATTAGAATCGTCCTGCTAAGCTTTCCATTGAGATTCGACCGGGGTTAACTTACCACATGCAATTGACCTCGTATTATTTGCGAGAATATAGAGTACACATTTTAGATTTAAATGAATAACCAAAATTACAACATAAACTAGTTTATGATGGGCCCTTGTGTACAATTTTTTAATTTTTCTCCATTATTTTTTACTTTATGTGTTTTATGCATACTTTTTCATTTATTTTTTTTTATTTTTTATTTTTAGAAATTAGTTTATTATTGTGGATATGGAAAATAAAAAATGTTCTATTTTCAGCTGAGATGACATCTCAAAAGTTAAAAAAACCAGTTATGATTGAGATCCCCTTATGTTGATTTTTTTTTTAAATCTATATATATATATATATAAATTTTGGTTCATATAAAAAAAATCCTTACGTGATAACTAAACAAGAAAATATCTTAATTTTTTATTTTAATACATCAAATGTATTGATCTTCTCTACAATTTAAGTTATATTTAAAAAACTTTATATTCTTATAAAAATGACACACAATTTTTTTTCTCAATAAATCTTTAATATATATATATATATATAAAGAATGGTTATATACGAGAATTAAGTCTAATGTGAGAAAATCAGTAATTTGGTCCATTAATTTATAGATATAATAAATAATTTTTATTGATTAAATTATTATTTGATATATAAAAACTTGATTGTGATATATGAAATTGTTGGTCCCGAAACGAGTTTAACTGAGTGTATGGGGGGATACACCAGTCAGTTTTTGTCAATTAAAACTTTGTGTCTCCTGAACTGAAGGGAGGAACTTCAGTTGAGAGGTTGACTATCAGTTAGCAATCCTTCAGTCTACACTTAGTGTTTGACTGATGGACTAATAACTTAAGTGTGCGGAATGTGGTGGTTTAAATCTTAACTCGTTTACTTCAGAAAACTTAATGCACTGTTTCTCTTTTCACTTAATCAGTATTCAAGTTATGATATCAAATAAATAAGCAATACTGAATGTAGAGAGACAGAGGTTTGGTTTGCGTGGTTCGGAGATAAAAACTCCTACGTCCACGTGTTCTCGAGGTTAATCGAGGGTTTCCAAGTTAATGGATAAGATCTTACAGTGATTTTACAGATGACTTAGGTAAGTCTAAATCACTCTTCGGTTACAAGAATATATCGCTTTAGAACACTAGAATATAGGAACTGAAGGCTAGGTGTTCTTTACTGAAAGTTAGAGAGTAGAATAGCGATAGAGAATTTTAGAAGCAGAGTAACCGGTGTTTTTGAAGTGTTGAAGAAGCGGGGTATTTATAGTGATCTCTCAAGGATATAGCCGTTGGGAGATGAAGCTTTAAATTTGAAATCTTCCCGTTGAGTCTTCGTCCTTTTTGCCATTTTTGGTGTCTGCAGCAAGATTGTGTTCACCAACTGAGATCTTTGCCATAAAAGGAAAGTCCTACGTTGTAGACTGTGACTTCAGTGGGAACTTCAGAATATAAGCTTCAGTGCAGACTTCAGTAATAGTACTTCAGTGGCAGCAAGACTTTGGCTTCAAACTTCAATCTTCAATACTTCAGTGGAGACTTCAGTGGAGAGGTCCTTCAGTATTGGGATCCTTGAATCTTCAGTGTGGGCATCCTTCAGTGTACCTGAAAGGCAGAACTCCTTAACATATGAGTTCTTTGGAAACACTAAGATTTCAGTACTTGGTCTTATAGCATCTTTCAGGGGAGGTATTGAAATCTGAATCAAAACACTTAGAATATTTCCCAACAGAAATCATGACAAAAAAAAATCTTTTATTATAAAAAGTATAATCATGTATATTTATAATAAATTCTCACACTTTCATGTAAGAATTAGTTCTCGCATATATTTAATAGTAATCCCAATTTACGTTTTAATATGTATGTTTTAAAGAAAATAACTTATTTAATTTGGATTGTGGAGTGCCTTGATGAAATTATCAGTGGACTTTTTAAAGTATAGTTAATTCCTTTTTCAGGATCTAAGTTTCCTTTCTTACGTTCTCTTTTTGTTAATTTCCCCTTTTAAAAGCAAACTACACTTCAAGAAAAATGGGTAGATATATGTGGTAGTTAAACTATCCATTTGGCTATAAAATAACCAAATAATTAATTGGGTAACATAGTTTATCAAGTGATGGTCGATGGATTACTTCATTAATAACCATGTAAGCATATGTCATAGTATTTGTTATGGAAAGAACTATTTGACTCGATGTTTAGTAAATTATCACTTCCCAATTCCCATAAAAGGTGTTTAAAAGATCTCCAATTGTAAGAACCGCACGATTTCTGAAATCATAATTTTATTTGAATAATCGTATATGATACAACTTGGTTACGATTTGAAAATTAAAAATCACGAACTAACCATAATCAAAAATATTTTTAATCCATTTAATTTATTTTTTATTTTATAAAGAGTCATTTTACATTTTTTAAATTTATAAAAAAAATATTAAAGCTTATAAATACATTAACAACTTTGTACTCTTGTAGAGTGATTGAAAAAACAAACAAAAATTAAAAATAAAATTAAAAAATGGATTGATTTGATCATTACCAAATAAAACTAAAATTTTAAAATAAAATTAAAGAACGAATTGATTTGATCATTACCAAATACCAACAAGAAGTCGCACTCATCAATCAAATAAAAGGGCATTAAAGTTCAAATCTATTTTGTAATTCTACTATTTTGTTTTTATTTTTAAATTAATAAATAGATAGACGTTGAAAATCTCAAAAGGTGAATTATATATACTACTATTGAATCAAAGTAATTATCGAATTTGTCCATTAAAATAATTTACGCATTGATTCAAAATATATTTCAATAATGAGTTTGACTTTAATGTGAATGCTAGGGGTCACACTTAATATATTGTTTTAAAATATGTTTTGCGTAAGTTAATGGAGTTGTATGTTATGAGTGTGGTTGATCCACTTGCTAATTGCAATAAATAATTTTAAATTTAAATCATTTTCATATACGTCAAAACATAAATTATTTTCATAAGAGTATGCTTGCAAAATAACATGATACTATGTCATTATATTTAATGGATTTATTGTCACACTAGTTTCTATTTTTAAAAAAATGGATTACATTAATAATAAATTACATAGCCGCGTTATAGAGTATGATTGCAAAATAACATGATACTATATCATTATAGTTATACATTATTTTGGACAACATCATACAACTATGTTAACGCACGCACGCCACTAATTTCTACTTTTCATGTTATATATTGTTTGTTCATAAATTTATTAATCAATTAATAACAATATATCATTTAACACTAACATCATTATATACACAATATATTAATTCAAATCAAGAATTTCTTAATATGCATGTCCAATCAAATTAAGTAAGAAATTATTCAACGATTGAAATATATGTTTTTATATATATTCAATGCAAGGTGATAATTGCAACTAAAATAAAAGATTAGATATATGGTGGCTAAATTTAGAACTAAGGTGAGAATTGAAATTATAAAAATATTTCAAGCGTTATTTTGGCCAAGAGGTCTTTAGGTAATTAGATAGTCCATAATATAATTCCATCTGCCGCCTCTCACTGCCATACATTTGTTCAATAATGGGACGTCTACGTAACATATATAGTACGAATTTCGATTATTAAATTAAATATTGTATTATTACAATAAACCGTAGAGTTATGAAGCATGTGACAGGCCAATTATTATTTATTTGTTTAGGGGAAGCTGTAATAACGATGCCGCCGGCAAAAACAAAACGACTTTTCCTAAATTATTCCATTCACATTATCTTAATTTTGGAAATTTAGGAAATTATTGATCCTTTTCCAATAAAACAAGAAATAAAGGGAAAAAAAAAAGAAATAAATGAAGAGTAAGTGTGCTTACAAGAGTACTATTATTCCCGTTTAGCTAAAACATTTTTAGATATTTATTTTTTTAAAAGAAAAAAATACTTTTAGATTATTAATAGGAGTATTTATTTTTTTTTTAAATATAACAATTTACAGTTTTGCATATATTAAATCTCTTATGACATTTTTAACTAAATACGTAGTTTACACGAACTTACAAGAACTCCAACGTTAGATGATTTTTCAAAATTTTGGCATAATTCGAAGTATTTAATAATAAAGAAGATAAAGTTGTTGAAAATTTCATTTTTGTCTATATTAAATCTCTTATGATCATTTTAATTTAATTACGTGCTTATTACTATTGATTCATCCCAGTCAAATAGATATATGATTATTTTTTTAATATTTAATATAATTTTAAATAATTTTAAAATTAATAAATTTCAAATTAGAGTATTAATTTTTTTATTATTTTCAAACAAATTTTAATTATAATTTATTATATTATAATAAATTATTATTTTTAATAAATATTACTCCAAATTTTAATCAAAAAAATTTTCGAACATTAAAGTGAGTCTTATGAGTTAGGAGACATAGACATTAAATCTCAACCGTTATTATATGGTCGGTAAACAATCCAAAATCTAAATCGTTACTAGTTTAAATTTTATGACCATAAATAAAAGAAATGCTCTCTTGTGGATGCATATTAAGAAAAAGAAATTCTACACCTCTTTTAATTGTTTGTATTGTACAATCATTCATCTAAGAAAAATAATTTCAATAGGACTAAATTAATATACATAATATATAATTTAATTAATTAAAAGAACCTCCTGGAGAAACCACCATGGAAGGCATACAACATGAGCAGGGTGCCCTCATCATCGGCGGCGTCCCCGCGGCGGTGGTTGCGGTGCCTGATCACCACGTCCACCGGCAGCACGAGGCGGCGGCAGAGGGGACACGTGGCGGAGTCCTGGAGCAGCCACGTGTCGACGCATCCCTTGTGGAACGTGTGCTTACACTTGAGCTTCCTCACCTCATCTCCCTCTTCGTACTGCGACAAGCACACGCTGCACGCCTCCTCTACCTCCGCCGCGTGCCGCCGTGCCGGAGCCTTTTGCTCGACGATTTTGAGGAACTGGTCGGTGGTCATAGAGCGGCTGTCGGCGGCGGCCCGGGAGGCGTTGCGGAGGAGGAAGGCGAGCTCGAGGAGGAGGATGGAGAAGAAGAGTGAAGCCATGGTGTAAATATGGGAAAATATTTGAGATAGTGATGCCATTTTCATCAAAAAGAAAGAGAGAGAAAAAGGAAAATTAGAGTATGATTTTGAGGTTGTGATATAAATATTTGGCCACTTATATAGATATTATAGCTACGATCGATTACTGATTTAAAAATAGGACTAGTGACTAGTGACTGCTCATAGTGTATTTAGTTTAGTACTCATATATATAGGTAGGGATGGAATACTCGACTCATTGACTCTGATCACATCATCCATGTCCTCTCTTATAAATCAATTATAAAATTACAGTATGCTTAAATCAAATTATAATTCCTAAATGCGAAGAGTCAATAAGAGGGATTAGCATTATTGACCCAATGATAAACGACCTCCTCCTTGGGGCTTCGCACAATGAGAAAATGCTCTAACGACGAGAAAGCGGACGGTCAATTCAAAGGTTCAAGACTTAGTCAAGCGTTAGCGAAGCTAGATTGTCATAGCGAGGCCACATCTAGTACCGGACCAATGATTTGAATAATACACCTCAAGTTTTTTTATTAATAGGGGTAATTATGGCATTTAACATAAGGAGATAGTGGGGGCCATCAAATATGGATTACGGTAGTTCCTTTTCTATTAATGGGAGTAATTATGGTATTTAACATAAAATATTGCTAGTATTTTATTTTTTTATTTTAATGATTATTATTTGTGTTTGCAATAAAAGAATGACTAGTTTAATCTATTAACCATTTATCTCACATGTTCTAATATAGTACTATTGATTTTGTTATCTTAATTTTATTAATCATAAGATAAAAGTTAGAAGTCCATATTCAAAACAATTCAATTCTAATTGTATTTTTAATCATAATTCTGTTATGATTTATAGGAAAATTTTAATTCTAAAATCTGAACTCTGACGGTATAATGAACATTCAATAATGATAAAAGATGACTTGATATTTGCATGTATAACAGTACAAGTGACTTTCTGATTTTGGTGGAAAGTCATGCAGATAAGATAAAATAGTAAAATAAATAGTAAAATTATGGAATGTTATGATATAGATTGCCTAACCACCTTCAAACTATAATTTTTTACTTTTCTATTGTGTTATATAGTAAAAAAAATAATAATTTAATTAAAACTTGAGTTAAGAGAAAGTCACGATTGTGATTATAAGAGTGACAAAAAAGACTCCATACTTTGTATGCATAAATAGAATTAGCTAAGTACTTTGAATAGAGGGATCGTTATATAAAGAATCATAATTATCTTTTATTGCTAGAACATGGAGTTTAAATATTCATATACTAATATTGACTATATATTATAAAAAAATAATTACAATTTTTTCATGGATAAGTGAATCTTCCTTAAAAATACTGCCCGTTCCACTTAAATGATCAAAAGGTAAAATCTTTTCGAACTATATACTAATACCACAATAATTAGTATATTAATTTATTATCTCGTAATTACTTTTTATCTACTACTTTCATCTCGCTAAATACGGACATAAGAAATCAAGTACAAAGACTAAAAATGTAAAGTGTTGTATTTTAAAAAAGTAGGAGTAATGCATTTTAAAGATAAATTTATATTTATGTTTAGTTATTATATTATTTATATTTAGGTTTAGTTATTATGCGATGTTCAGTTTGATAGATAAATTTATACTTTAAAAAATAGGAGTTAAAAATTCAATCACCATTTAAATTCTTTTTTCCTATACATCATTTTTATATAGATTATAATTTTACTATTTCTCTCTCCTCTATCCCAATTTATAATATTATCACTCCAAATTTAAATTAATAATATTATCACTAGGACACCATATTCTAGGAGCCCAAACTATGTGATTGAATAAATTCTCCTCTATCTTTGCCCAAATTTAAATTAATAATATTATCACTGATTAGAGAGATGAAAGAAAAAATAGTGGAATTATAAATTTAATAAGAGATATGTACAAAAAATAAGATATTTAAATGATGATTATACTATTATTTCTCATTTTGAAAGGATAAATTTATCGCTGCTCATAAAGAACAAAACCTTAGAGTATAGTTTAAATTTATTTTTCAAAAAATTTATATTGTATGATCAATGATACATGTGACCTTTTAACACCACACTAAATTTTATTTTGTCAAATCTACTATTAGGTGCAGAGTGTACTAGTAACCATTACTTAGTTTGTAGCATGCAAAATAAAATAGATGCCTTAATTAATTGATCTAAGACGAAGTACTTATCCCTAAATGTTGTACATATATGAGAAAAAAATGTCACTTTCATGACAAAAACATTGATTCTAGATGTTTCTCTGATTTTAATTCCATTCAAAACCCCCATCTGTAATTTCATAGTACTATATAAGGGAAAGGGGAGATATAATGTTTGTATATTATTAAATGTGCGTGGCTTGTGGAAAAAAAGTATTATCTTATTATAGATGCGAATCTTATGTAACGTGTATGAAATGATCCCCTTCCATTTATTTATGGACAATCTACTTTAAATCAAATATTAGTATTTTTTTAAAGTAATCTATAAAGTTTTGAGACGAGGCTCTATAATTTAGTAGTATATTGTTTTTTATTTTGTAAAAATAGTAATTTAAACGTTAATCAATTTATAACCCGTGAGTTTGAAGTTGAAACCGATAAAGTTGGGTTTGATAAGGGAGATGAAGCCAGATAAAACTAATAATATGACTTCATCTATTATTTTATAAAAAAAATTTTAATTATTTAATTGATTCTAGACAAATTATAAGCTCGATTTTATTTCACTATTTAGGCCTAATAGACCCATCAATTTGATATGACAATTTGTGTGGACCCATAAAAGAAGCTCAAACATTACTTAGCGGTTAGGTTTTGACTAAGGATGACAATTTAGTTCGGCCCGACCGAAATCCGTCCAAACCCGACGATAATGGGCAGCTCAAGCCCGACCCGATGATGACATGGGCCGGGCTTGGGCCAAAATCACAAGCCCGATAGGCGGGATTGGGCCAATTTTTAGGCCCGCCCAAGCCCGCCCGACATTATTATATTTAATATATAAATTATAAATATAAAATAGTATAAATATTATTATTGTAATTAAAATATAATAAATATAAATTAATATACATATTAAATAAAATATATAACTAAATAAATTTGTATTTAGTATTTATTTGCATTTAAAAGTATAATAAATGTTAAAAATATATAAAATACAATTAAAAAATATGCATTATATTTTTTTAATGCATTAAAAATAAAAAATATATATAGAAAAAAAACTTTGAAAAATTGCAGGCCCGGCCCGAGCCCGCCCAATTCATATGAGCTTTGGGCTTGGGCCTAATTCTCAGGCCCGACTAGGCCATGGGCTGGGCACAGGCCTGTAAATATACTCACGAGTCGGGTTTGGGCTTTGGGAAGCCCGGCCCAGCCCGGCCCATTACCATCCCTAGTCTTGACTCTTGTATATATCAACAAATATTTTAGTAATATTATTAGTGAAGTTTTTTCCTTTCCTAAAATCAAGCTATAAAATTGTGCAATGTGACTACAATTTAGTACTCTCTACATCCCAACTAAGATGTGGCGTATACGATTTTGGGCCGTCCCAACTAAGTTGGGACACGTTTCCCTTTTTAGCATAATTTTATTACACTAACATGTTTAAATAATATATCATATCATCACGTTATACTCTTTTCAATTTTAAACATACACTCTTTAATTATCGTGCCCAAAAACAGCGCCTCATCTTAACCGGGACGGAGGGAGTATCTTATTGAAAGGTGAATCAATTTCTGATCACACATTAGGGTTGAACCAAGAACTTGATGTTGTATTCGGGCCTAAAAACATGAAATAAAACCTTAGGCTCAATCTAGAAACTGAGTAAGGATATAAATTGAAACTATGAATTAATGATGTGGGAATGTTGAAATTTAATTATTTTAAGGAAGTTATTATTTCATCAAGTACTTATTGAATATAAGGGGAAGGTAATATTGTTAGGGACATTGTTGAGAAATATTTATAAAGATCTTGATTAAGATTCTAAAATCTTCCCTAAAAGATGTATTAAGTCCAAAATTGTAATATGGTCTTAAGTCTTATTTTAGAACTCATATATTAAGGAGTTCAGTTTACATGTATATTCATATTTGAAGAACTCAAGACTGAGTATAAAGACCAGCACTGAAGTTTTCTTAACTCAGTGAGAAACCAACACTGAAGGACAACCTCCTGAAGTTCTGTCCTGAAGTATTGAAGTTGCAAGAAATGATTGAAGTATAAAGATCTCGTCTACTGAAGTTCTGCACTGAAGTTTAAGTTTTTGGAACCTAGCCATTGAGTTGATCAATTACTTTCTATAGAGTTTTCCATTTCTGGAAAAGATCTCAGGGTAGGTGAATCAAATCTTGTTGCAGACACCAAAAATTGTAAAAAGGACGACTACTCAAACGGGAAGAATTTCAAATGCTACGGACGAAGCTCTATCTCACAACGGATATATTCATGAGAGTGTCCTATATATAACTCGCTAGTTCAAACGCTTCAAACACCGGTTACCAAGCTTTCTTTACGCATTCAAGCTATCAACTCTCTCAAGCTTTCTATCACTCTCAATCTTTCAGATCTTAAAACAGTTAAGCTTTTACTGTAATCTTATAGCGTGTTCTTAGTAGCGATACATTGTAACCGAAGAATAGTTCTAGCTTTAGACTTAGTGTTTTTAGCTGAAAGTGATCAGACTCAACTGTAAATCAAATCTTCAAGGTTGATCACTGTAAGACACTTCATTTAGTTCGAAACCCTCGACTCACATCAAGAACCGTGTACGTATGAGTTTTTATCTCCGAACCACGCAAACCAAACACTTGTGTCTTCACTATTTACTTTCAGTATTCATTATTCTTCTAACTCTCTATTGCATAAACTGAGTACTGATTAAAAACAAACTTGAACAATAACATTAAGATTTCTGATAAACGAGTAAGCTTTTAAAACCACCACTTTCACATTACAACACTGAAGATATTAGTCCATCAGTCAAACACTAAGTGTAGACTGAAGGATTGCTATCTGAAGTTACTCTCTACTAAGACTACTCTCTTCAGATTTGAAGCTACTCACTGAAAATCATCTTTTTAAAATGAACCCCCCCCCCCCCCCCCCCACAAACAACAAAACAACACCTGAATACTCATTTCGGGACCAACAGACATGATAAAAGTATATTATCTTATATAGAGTCGTTTCTCTTTTATCATTATCTTATATAGAATCGTTTCTCTATAGACATTGGACATAACTTAATATATTTGTGACCGGTGTGACATGTTATGTAGAAAAATAATATTTTTTAAGTTATATCATAATTAATAAATTTTAGTTGGAAAGTGAAAATTAATACTTTTACTAAATATTTATTACTTTTCAACGTGACATGTCACGCCAATTATGTGCACGCAACGTCTTCAATTAGCATGTTCTTCCTTCATTTTTCCCTTAATAAGTCATCCAGTTTGGTGTTTTTTGATCCCCCAATTTCTATGGGGAACAGTAGAGGAAATACATTTGAGTCCTTCATTTAAGTGTCTCTATTTTCTCCTTGTTAGAGCATCCGCAGTGGTGGGTGCGCGGGAGGCTCTCGTTGATGGCACGGGTAGCGGCCTTCGGAGCCTGGGGGAGAGAGTCTTACGCTGCGGGAGGTGGCCTCAGGCGTCAGGGCTTTGCTGTGAGCGGCCAGCCGCAGCCTTCGGAGATTGTTGCGAGTTTGGCGCTACGGTTAGGGGACTCCCGAGCCCCCCACCGAATTTTTTTTTGTAAAATAATTTTTTAATTATTAATTATTTAAATTTCATACATCTATGAATATCACACTTCTTTTCATTTCTCATACATCTTCATTCACTCTTCATCTATATTATCTCTCATATTCATCAATATCTCCATATTTTTTCCAAAGTTTCTTCTTCCTCCAATTTCGATAACGAAGTAAATGTCCAATTTATGCAACTAGCATCAAATTTTATGGAGGCGGGTCGTCAATATCTAGCATCTGTCAACACATCCTCCTCCCAACGTCCAACCCAAAAGAAGAAAAGCTATATCAAGAGGGATCGAGAGACCACCAGAGAACGTCTATACAACGACTACTTCTCCGAAAATCCAACATTCAGAGATAATTTTTTTCGACGTCGCTTTCGTATGTGGAGAGAATTATTTCTTTGCATCGTCACGACATTGGAGAATCGTGAAGAGTACTTCTGACAACGGACGGATGCTACCGGCCGTCAAGGGTTTACGCCACTACAAAAATGCACGGTTGCAATAAGGCAACTTGCAAATGGAGGAGCCACCAATCAATACGATGAGTATCTCCGCATCGACGGTTTAACGGGCATCGAATGCCTCAAACTTTTTTTCCGTGCCATTGTTGAGGCTTTTGGATCTCAATATTTGAGGCGACCTAACCAACAAACTATCCAACACCTAATGAAACTTCACGAAGAGAAGCACGACTTCCCCGACATGCTCGGTAGCATTGACTGCATGCATTGGATGTGAAAAAATAGTCCGATGGCATGGGGCGGGACTTATACATGTAGCGACAAAGGCCACCCAACGATCATGCTCGAAGTCTTAGCCTCCCAAGATCTATGGATTGACATGCTTTCTTTGGTGTTGCCGGATCGGCAATCGATATCTACGTGCTCAACCAGTCTATGATTTTCAACGACGTCCTCAACGGGAAAACGCCTCGTGTGTCATTCAAGGCTAACAACAAACAATACAACATGAGGTATTATTTAGCTGACGACGCTTACTCATGTTGGCCGACTTTCGTTAAATCAATGTTGACGCCCACCGACGAGAAACGATGTCACTTCAAGGTTATGCAAGAAGCGACACACAAGGACGTCGAACGATTTGGAGTACTCCAATCTTGATGGGCAATCATTGGAGGTTTGACACACCTTTGGTTTCGTGAGCATTTATCCGACATCATGCATGCTTGCATTATTTGCACAACATGATTATTGAAGACGAAGGTCCACATGCGACGAATTGGGCACCAGAGAACGAAGCAAGCTCCTCCTCGACTCCACCCGAAGAAACTATTCGCGGTGTTAACAATAAATTCAAGGAGTACATGGAGCGTTCGGCTTCCCTCCGAGATAGGCGTGCTCACGAGATGCTCGAGCATAATTTAATCGAAGATATCTACGCTCAATTCGGTTCTTTAGATTAAGTGTGTTTTTTAGTTTCCTTTCTTATATTTTAATTTCGTGTGTTTTAAATTCTCGTATTTCAATTTCTTCTATTTTGTATATAAAATTAAAATTAATGAAATTTTAATTTCTAAAATATGTTATTTTAAATTTAATGTTGTTTATTTAATATATTAATATATTAATAAAAAAAATAATATTTCATTTATTTTCATATTTATTTATTTTATCTTACAAATTTAAATTAATAAATTTAATTAATAAAATTTTTCTCAAATTAAATATAAATCAAATAATTCTAAATTAAAGTAGAGATCCCCAAGTTAGAGAGCCTCTCACTGTAGGATAAAAACACAACATCTCTAAAATCCGTGGACTCCACCAAAAAAGTTTTATTTTTACCGAAATGCCATCGGGAGTCTCTCTTAGAGAGCCTCCCATTGTAGATGCTCCTACTCTTTCTAACTCTTCCTCAGGCGTTATAGTTATAGAAGCTCCACCTACTTATTTGCAAGTCCTTCGACTCAAACATGTTTACCAAATGAATAAAATATCTCCACTTTTTTATAGTCATTTAACTTTTTAAATTAGTAGAAGATCATTTCTCACAAATGATTTGCACTCTTCACATATGATGTATATAATTATAAAACAAAGCTTTGTAGCTCAACTTGAAAAAGATTCATTTCAAACTTTACATGGTAATAAATAACCCGAGCTGGACTCTTGAGCCTTAAAATGAGCTCGAAATCTTTAACTAGTCATGTTCGAGCCTTATGATACTCAACTTGCAAAACTCTTGAAAATGTTCAAATTATATTTAATCAAGCCTTGTTATACAAACTCTATTTGCAACCTATGAAATACAAAACTTTACCTTAATGAGCTAAATTCTTATGACTCGATTTCGAAATTTGTGGAGACTCTGATCGAGAAAAAGTAAACGACGAACAACATAAATTCTATTTGGTAACCATTTTATTAATGCATCTAAAAATGAACTTCATGTTATGATATTAATGATTTTGTCTTGTCCGCATTTTTATTTATAATGATGATGATTTACTAATGTTATGACCTAAGAAGCATCAATACGAATACAGATACGAATACAAATACGAATACGAATACGAATACGATACGAGTACGAAAATACGTCAAATTTCAAAAATATAGGATATGAATACGTTAAAAATATGTTTATTTTTTAATATATTACTCCTTCCGTCCCAATATACTTGACCCTATTTAACCAAAATTGTGAGTGTTTTATTGACTTTTGGGGCCAAGAGTAGTGGGACAAAAGGAGTATATTTTTATTAATATTATAGAATTTCAAATATATTTATAAATTATTATTATTTGCTTATAATAAATGTAGGTCTAGCTCAAGATATGAATTATTAATTAGTTATATAAAGAAGCAAAAAAGTTAAACCTAACCTTACATATCAAATACCATCTACTCACTATTTCTCTTTTTTCTACCCCCTCTAACCCTAAATACCAGCCGCCCATCTTCACTGTACTTACCATTTATGTTTCTTCTACTCTCTCTCTCTCTAGTTAACCCTAATCCTAGATACCTATCGTCCCACCCCATCTATTCGTCGTCACCTCTAGTATTTCTCATATGTCAAATTTGTCTTTCTCCTGTGCAAATGAAACTAACAGTGGCGTGACATGCTTCCATGTGAGTGACATGCAAAATTAGCAAAGAGAGAAGAGAAGGTAAAGTGGAGTTTGAGTGACTATAAACTCAAAATTTAGGGTTCAAAATATGTATTTTTAACGTTTTTCTTTAATGTTTTTTAATTAATAAATAATTATTAAAAATACGTTTTTAATACGTATTTTGAACGTATTTAAAACATATTCATATTTAATACATATTTTTGGGATATGTCACTCATTTTCACGTATTGTGATACATAGGTTATGACTAGTACAAATGTTCTTTTTGGGAATAAAATATTTAAGTGAATTAAAGTTTATAACTAGTAATCATGTGTAATAACTTGTGGATTTATTTGTGATTTGTTAATCTATTAAATTGTAGTGGAGTTTTAGAATGGAACTAAAATATGATGATGCAATTGATATGTATATGACAATATTGTTGTGTGGCTAAACATTTTTTGAATAAAGATTGTGAACTTTTAATACATAGTCTTTTGTTGTTTGTATTTTCATGATAGAATATTAGTTGGTTTAGTTGTTATAATTTGATTGTGCATTAAATAAATATGAAACTAGTGTTTTTAAAAGTGTTCGATTTTTAACATGCATCGCTTCAAAGAGACTTATATTGTCTCACATCTTGACATTTTTAATGCCATGAATGAGACACTGATGCACTTCAATGTAATTTCACCGACCGATAAATGAATATTTGTTGGATATTAAATTTTCAAGTGAGTGAAAAATTATATGTGATCTTGAATTAATACGAGTCACTTTAGTTGCTCTAAGAAATTTTGATTTTTCAAATCTTAATTGTCATGTCTTAATGACAATAGTAGTGGTCATGAATCATGATAGTGTCTTAGGGGCATCGATGAAGTCTTGATAACTATGATAGTGACCAAGGTGGTTTGGTTTGTTTGATAGGATTGATAAAATTGATAGGATTATAAGTTTTAAATCTCTACCTTCTTATCCATAATCCTCCACCTCCTTATGAATTTAATTCATTTTTATATCCCTTAATCACTCAAATGTTTGATTATATAATTATACTAAATTTGACTTGATTATTTAATCAAACATTTGAGTGATTAAGGAGCATAAAAAATAACTAAATTCATAAGGAGTGAGAGGATTATGAATAAGAAGATAGAGATTTAAAGTTTATAATCCTATCAATCATATCACACAAACCAAACCACTCCATAGAGTATTCAGACAAATGGTTAGTGATCATGACGAAGATTTCATGGCTATGGTGAGTGGTCATAATGGAGTGATATATGATCTCCCCATGATATGATTATAAAAGAGAGAGTTTGGAGAGAGTTTATATACACCAACACCAACAAGTATTATCTCATATCTTCTCTTGCATACATTTTATAATAGTTTTGTTTGGAGCATTATTAAACCGATAATCAAAATTTGTCAAGTGCTACTACTCTAAAGGACGAATTCATTTGATCTTTGGAGACAATACACTGAACTATGAACTTTAGTTGGGGTATATATCGTCTTGCAGAAATAGGCTTTTTCGACTCGACTTTTTAAGTTTATATTTGTTTCGATTTTAATTTTATTTCAACTCTAATCTTACTTTTATGTTAATTTAATTTGATTCTAATATTTTAAGTATTGTATTATCCGTTTCAAGATTATTTTCAACAACATTGTTGCATTCTATAGCTCAAGTTGTTTCTTGGTTAAAGGTACGTCTTCATTCCTTAAGTCTCAACACTCTTAACTCAGATTATGAAAGACAACTCATGACTCCGAAAATGTCCACTGCAAGTTCAGGTTAAGAAGCCAGATGAATCAGGTGAAAGAGTCGAGTCCCTCATAAAGAGTCGATAACCTATTAGCTTAACAAAGAGCACTTTGTGAAGCTGCAGACACTCTCGAGAATGGGGTCAGAGTCAGAGGCAGCACAAGTCATCTCTTACTGAGTCAGGCTAGCTAGGAACCGCCCTACCACAAAACAAGCCTTGACTATCTTGCTGGGCTACGCCACTTCTCTCTTACAAGTCTGTATGAACTGATTTCTAATATAGAGTATATTTTGTTTAAATAAACGGCAAGGAAAAGCGTTATCTTCTAATTTGAGCCTAACATGGTAAAATCCCATCCCTACCTAATTTTCAAGCCATTGTTAAAAGTGTGAAGAACTTGGTCCCAGTGGTTGAGATATTATTATCTACGGTTTATCAAAAATACAAATAAAATGATGATAAATCTGACTAAAACTAGTTTAAAGTTGGTGCAATTTAACAACCATTGTAAAATTAGTGAGATTTGAGAGCGAAAAAATAGGTCTGTCGGCAGAGTGAGTAGAAAGAAACTTGAAAGAACCAAATACTAGTTCTAAATTGCAAGTGTAAGATCCGAATATTTTGGGCATGATTAGTTCTGATGATCCAGATTAAGATATATCATATGTAATAATGTCTTCGTTTATTACAATTTTATATAATGAATCGCATGTTTGTTTTGATATGGACTTGTTAACTGCATGTGGGATTCAACATTACTTACTATTGAGACAATAATAATCAGAACATGCTATATCAAATTTTTAATATTGATTAACTTATTAATTAAATTTGACATTCAACCATCCTTATTAGGTGTATCTTATTTTACTAGTGAGAGAGGCTGTAGCTGTAGTTTATAATCGGCTTAAAAGGCTAGACTAAACAGCTTCAAGCCTTCAAAAGGAACAAGGATCCCTATTTTAGTGAAATGGTGCCCAGCCGAGCCGAAGCTGAAGCCGAAGCCGAAGCCGAAGCCGAGAAACTGAGGTCGTTAATGGTGTCGGTGGTCCGCCACCACATCCCAGCAAAGCTCTCTCTCTTGCGCGCACACACACACACACATCACTCTTCTTCTCTCACATTACATACATAAACACTCCTTTTCTCTCGTAGCGTTCTCCTCGCTTCTCAGCTACGAAACTCTCCATTTTATTTCACTTTACACACTAACGGAGATAAGCTCGGAAGCAGAGAGGAGATTCTGCCTTGCCATTTTCGCTCTACATTTATAGTACCTCACCAACATTTGTGTTGGAGAAGGAAATCTTAATGCCCTTCCGCCGAATCTAATAAAAGGTGCCTCCATATATGCTAGATCTCAACTCGTTTTTAGTGCATTTGGATTTCTATCAAGGGAAAATTTTCGGCCGATGCGCAGTATTTGATTTGGATTTACTGTCTTTTGCGCGAAAGTCTTCAACTTCTCTATATGGATGCATTTGATCTGATGATTTGTTGAGCCATTTTAGGTGGAATTTCGAAATGCTTTGCTTTTTTTGCTTGTTTCCTATTACTGATTTGGTTGGAAGTTCAGTTTGATTACTTCACCTTCTGTTTCTAGTCGGTCAATTGCATTGGGTGCATCTTTCTATGAATTCTCCACTAGATTCCTTGACCAATTCGATTTGTAAACACGGGGAAAGATTTTTCTTTTATCTGATTTTAGTTGAAGCGTTTCAGTTTGATTTCACATTTCAGATTTATTGACACTATGTCAGTTAGGATTTAGTTCGTGATTTCAAAGTGAAGTTTATTAATAGATTGTAGTATTCATTTAATTTAGTCTAGTAAACTTTCGATGTGTTGTGGCTGAATTGTGATTTCAACAGGATCCGGCTGCTAGCTTTTGCATGTGTGAGTGGGCAATCGGATCTGAAGGGAAGACCTGAATCACAGCAAAGATGGCGGCCGCAATAGCTTGGAGGGCTGCAGTTCCTAATGGTAGCATTCCATCCAATGGAAATGATTTGGTAAAAAAGTTTACTTTAACTAGTTTTTGTTTGTCTTATGTTTTCTGTACTGTTTAATTATTGAAAACTGCTGAACTGTCTGGATCCGAATGAATGATTTCTTATTCCTATTGTTCCCTTCAGATCGCATGCATGCACTACTCATAGTGAGTTTTTATTTGTTCGACTATTACATGTTTGTGATAATTTATGCTATGCATGTTATTCAGATTGAGTTATTTTCAAAGAGATCAATAAATCATCCTCAATAAGTTATTCCTTTCATTTCTTTTTGTAATTTTATTCTTGGAACATATTGAGGAGAGCTTATTCTTGAAGATCCTGTTTTGCAGTCTTCTTTGTTGCATAACATGTATTGTCTACTATGAGTTAACTACTCTGGTTCCTTGAAAGAATGGGGGTGAATTCCTGACGGGCTTGTGGAGTATATTTCCTTTTTGCAGTTTGTGTTTATACCAATCTTGATATTGCTACTTCTAAGGTGCATGCTATAAATTAGCATGTTGCATACTCGAATTCCATTTCCTAAAGAGTCCATTTGAGGGTTACCTGTTTATGTTAATTTGACCTTTATTATTTTCTGTTGTAGGAGAGAAATGGGGAAAGTAGACCTCTTGACTCTGAACCTCCAACCCCCCATGCACTCATGAAAATGGGTTCAAGGTTAGTTAGTTGCTTTATTTTGCCTCATGCACAAACTTAAGTTTCCTATTTTTTTTTTATTTAAGATTGATCAATTTCATGCACTTTGGACTGAAAGCTGTTGCTTCACTCTGTTACTCAATTCTTAAGTCGATACATATGTGTTATGACCCTCTATGTTTTGCCAAGCACATAGTACACGATTGACGATTCATCTAAATTCTATTAACTCCCTAAGCTATATGTGGTCATTAGCTTGTAAATGCTAGATATAGTGTAGCATCTAAATGTTGAAGCTTATTTGGTGTCTGATGTTAACTATCGTCTAGGGTTACACCAACTTAAATATTTGTGTCATAGGTAAAGAAAGTTGTTAAGTAGATTTACTAGTACTTATAAATTGTTAATTATATGGCACAGCTAGTGTGCTGAATTTTCAGTTATTTATCTACTTCAGTACTTCTCCTTAGTAGTCAGTTTCATTTCAGTTCATGTTTAGGTTGATTTTGCTGATAGTCGTGATATTTATTACCTGCAGAGATCGAGGTAGCATGGAGGACCCAGATGGGACATTGTCTAGTGTTGCACAATGTATCGAGCAATTACGACAGAGTTCTTCATCATCACAGGAGAAAGAGAAATGCTTGAGGCAATTACTTGAGCTAATCAATACAAGGGAAAATGCTTTCGGTGCAGTTGGATCACATTCTCAAGCAGTTCCAGTTCTTGTTTCTCTCCTTCGGTCTGGATCACTTGGGATAAAGATACAATCTGCTGTAGTTTTAGGTTCTCTGTGCAAAGAGAATGAACTACGGGTCAAAGTACTACTGGGAGGATGTATTCCCCCATTGCTTGGTCTTCTCAAATCAAACTCAAAAGAAGGCCAAATTGCAGCAGCAAAGACCATATATGCTGTGTCTCAAGGTGGTGTGAAGGATCATGTTGGATCAAAAATATTTTCAACAGAAGGAGTTGTTCCTGCCTTGTGGCAACAATTAGATAAGGGACTTAAGGCAGGAAATGAAGTCGATGACTTGCTGACAGGAGCTTTGCGGAATCTCTGCAGCAGCACTGAAGGATTTTGGCCTGCAACAATTCAAGTTGGAGGGGTGGATGTACTTGTGAAATTGCTTACAACAGGACAATCAAGTACTCAAGCAAATGTGTGCTTTCTCCTTGCATCCATGATGATGGAGGATGCATCTATTTGTTCGAAAATCTTGTCGGCAGAAGCTACTAAACTGCTCCTGAAGTTACTCGGGCCGGAAAATGAAGCTTCTCTTAGAGCAGAAGCTGCATCTGCTCTTAAATCTCTTTCTGCGCAGTGCAAAGAAGCCAGGCGAGAGATAGCTAATGCCAATGGTATTCCTGTTCTGATAAATGCTACAATAGCTCCTTCAAAAGAGTTTATGCAGGGTGAGTTTGCACAAGCTTTGCAAGAGAACGCAATGTGTGCTCTTGCAAATATTTCTGGTGGCTTGTCTTATGTCATCTCAAGTCTTGGTCAAAGCCTTGAATCATGTTCTTCTCCTGCACAAGTAGCTGACACATTAGGTGCATTAGCTTCTGCTCTGATGATATATGATAGCAAAGCTGAATACACTAGAGCATCAGATTCAATGGAGGTAGAGAAGACATTGTTGCAGCAGTTCAAACCTCGACTACCTTTCTTAATCCAGGAGCGTACAATAGAAGCCCTTGCCAGTTTGTATGGTAATGAAATACTAGCAAGCAAACTTGCAAATTCGGATGCAAAGAGGCTGCTTGTAGGCTTGATCACAATGGCTACAGATGAAATTCAAGAAGAGTTGATAAGATCCTTACTTATTCTCTGCAACAATGAGGGTACCTTGTGGCAGGCTCTTCAAGGTCGTGAAGGGATCCAACTTTTGATATCTCTTCTCGGTCTATCATCAGAGCAACAACAAGAGTGTGCTGTTGCATTACTCTGCCTTCTGTCCCATGAAAATGACGATAGCAAATGGGCTATTACTGCTGCTGGCGGTATACCTCCACTTGTTCAAATTCTGGAAACTGGGTCTGCTAAAGCTAAAGAAGATTCTGCAACAATTCTTGGTAACCTCTGTAATCATAGTGAGGACATACGTGCTTGCGTTGAAAGTGCTGATGCTGTTCCTGCTTTACTCTGGCTATTAAAGAATGGAAGGCCCAATGGGAAGGAGATTGCGGCAAAGACTTTAAATCATTTGATTCACAAGTCGGATACAGCAACGATCAGCCAACTCACTGCATTACTAGTCAGCGACTTGCCTGAGTCCAAAATTTATGTATTGGATGCATTAAAAAGCTTACTCTGTGTGGCCCCTCTTAGTGATATGGTCCGCGAGGGCAGCGCAGCAAATGATGCAATTGAGACAATGATAAAAATATTGAGTTCTCTCAAGGAGGAGACTCAGACAAGGTCCGCCCTGGCCCTTGCTGGAATCTTTGATGTCAGAAAAGACTTGCGGGAAACTAATATTGCTGTTAAGACTCTTGGTTCAGTCATGAAGCTTTTGAGCTCTGAATCTGAAACCATTTTAGTGGAAGTATCTCGTTGCCTTGCAGCTATATTTCTCTCAGTTAAGGAGAACCGTGATGTGGCTGCTCTTGCTCGAGGTGCTTTGCCTACGTTGGTGGTGCTAGCTAACTCTTCAATACTGCAGGTTGCAGAGCAAGCAGTTTGTGCTTTAGCCAATCTCCTTTTAGACAGTGAAGCTTCAGAAAAAGCTATCTCAGAAGAAATTATAGTACCTTCCTCTACAGTTTTGCGTGAAGGCTCAAATGCTGGAAAGATCCATGCAGCAGCAGCAATTTCTCGTTTGCTTCGTTCTCGTCCAATTGATTCTTCTTTAACTGAATGTGTGAATCATAATGGAACAGTTCTTGCTATAGTTTCTTTCCTGGAAACTGCCGACAGTAGATCAGTTGCGACATCAGAGGCATTAGATGCACTTGCTTTTCTCTCCAGATCCATAGAAGATGATGCAGAAGTAAAACCTGCGTGGACTGTTCTTGCTGAATATCCAAGTAGCATTACCCCAATAGTTTCATGTATTGCAGATGCCACACCACTGCTGCAGGATAAGGCTATAGAAGTATTATCTCGGCTTGCCCATGCTCAGCCCCTAATTCTTGGGAATACTATTGCCTGTGCTACTGGATGCATTTCCTCCATTACAAGAAGGTTGATCAGTTCCTCAGAAGCAAGGATTAAAATAGGAGGAGCTGCACTGCTTGTATGCACCACAAAAGTCAATTATCAACGAGTAGTTGAAGATCTAAATGGATCTAGTATGAGTACATCACTCATTCATTCTCTTGTTGGAATGCTATCTTCTTCTGAGTCTTCCCCTGCTGGAGACCAGGGCAGCAAGGATATTATAAGTATCTCCAGGATAATTGAAAAGGAAAGTGAGGACAATGTTGAAAGAAGTACGTCAGTCATTAGTAGCGTGAATATAGCTACTTGGCTTCTTTCTATCCTTGCTAGTTGTGATGACAGAAGCAAAGTTGAGATCATGGAAGCTGGTGCAATTGAAGTCCTCACCAACAAAATTTCTGAATCCTTTTCGCATAACATACTGGTAAGTGGTTTATTTATTGATTCAAGTGCACTACTTTTGATCAGATTCTGATACACAATCTTGCCGACATAGTCTTGCACTGATTTTTTCCTTCTTTTCTTAGGCTGATTATAAGGAGGATGGTAGCATATGGAGTTGTGCATTACTGCTAGCAGTGTTGTTCCTGGATAGAGATATTATCCGTGCTCATGCAACTATGAAAGTGATTCCAGTACTTGCTAGTTTGTTGAGGACAGAAGAGGGGGCAAACAGATATTTTGCTGCCCAAGCTGTTGCAAGTCTTGTTTGTAATGGAAGCAGGGGGACTCTTCTCTCTGTTGCAAATTCAGGGGCACCGGCGGGACTCATTTCATTGCTTGGTTGTGCTGATGCTGATATTCGTGATCTTTTAGAATTGGCGGAAGACTTTGGTTTGGTTCGTTATCCTGATCAAGTGGCCCTTGAGAGATTGTTTAGGGTTGATGATATCAGGCTTGGCGCTACTTCTAGGAAAGCTATACCAGCTCTAGTGGATTTGCTTAAACCTATTCCAGAACGTCCTGGAGCACCTTTTCTTGCTCTTGGACTCCTAATCCAGCTTGCTACGGATTGCCCTTCAAATCAAGTAGCTATGGTGGAGTCCGGGGCCCTAGAGGGTTTGACAAAGTATCTCTCTTTGGGTCCCCAAGATGCATACGAAGAAGCTGCTACAGATTTACTGGGCATTATGTTTAGCACGGCCGAGATCAGGAGACACGAATCTGCATTTGGTGCAGTCAGTCAACTTGTAGCAGTTTTGCGCTTGGGTGGAAGAGCAGCAAGGTATAGTGCTGCTAAAGCATTGGAAAACTTATTTTCTGCTGATCATGTTAGGAATGCTGAGTCTGCCAGGCAAGCTGTTCAGCCTCTGGTGGAAATTCTTAATACTGGTTTGGAGAAAGAGCAGCACGCTGCTATTGCTGCCTTGGTTAGACTGCTGAATGAGAACCCATCCAAGGCCCTTGCAGTAGCTGATGTTGAGATGAATGCAGTTGATGTGCTGTGCAGAATTCTTTCAACGAATAACTCTATGGAGCTCAAGGGAGATGCTGCTGAATTGTGCTGTGTACTTTTTGGGAACACAAGAATAAGATCTACTTTAGCAGCAGCCCGCTGTGTTGAGCCTTTAGTTTCTCTGCTTGTAAATGAGTACAGTCCAGCTCACCATCCTGTTGTCCGTGCATTAGATAAGCTCCTTGATGATGAACAGCTGGCGGAACTTGTTGCTGTACATGGTGCCGTCATCCCACTTGTAGGCCTTCTATTTGGTCGAAACTACTTGCTTCATGAAGCTATATCAAGAGCTCTAGTTAAATTGGGTAAAGATAGGCCAGCCTGCAAGATTGAAATGGTAAAAGCGGGAGTGATAGAGTGTGTGCTCAATATACTTCATGAAGCTCCTGATTTTCTCTGTGCAGCATTTGCTGAATTGCTTAGAATACTAACAAATAATGCAAGCATCGCAAAAGGTCCTTCAGCAGCAAAAGTAGTCGAGCCTCTCTTCATGTTGCTGACAAGAGCAGAGTTTGGACCCGATGGACAACACAGTGCATTGCAGGTTCTGGTGAACATTTTGGAGCATCCTCAGTGCCGTGCTGATTATACTATTACTTCACAGCAAGCCATAGAACCACTCGTACCTTTGCTCGATTCTCCTGCTTCAGCAGTGCGACAGTTAGCTGCAGAGCTTCTGTCCCACTTGCTAATGGAGGAGCATCTTCAGAGAGATCCTTTCACACAGCAGGTGATCCCTCCCCTGGTACGTGTTCTTGGTTCTGGAATTCCTATTTTGCAACAGAGAGCTGTTCGTGCTCTCGTCAACGTTTCAACAATATGGCCGAATGAAATTGCGAAGGAAGGTGGTGTGAGCCAGCTATCAAATGTCATACTTCAGTCAGATCCTCTTCTTCCTCATGCTTTGTGGGAGTGTGCTGCTTCTGTGTTATCCAGTATTCTGCAATTTAGTTCTGAATTCTATTTGGAAGTACCCGTAGCAGTGCTGGTCCGGTTGCTACGTTCAGGGACAGAGAGCACTGTCGTTGGTGCTCTGAGTGCTCTTCTCGTGTTGGAGAGCGACGACTCTACCAGCGCTGAAGCAATGGCTGAAAGTGGGGCAATTGAGGCACTTCTCGACCTACTCAGAAGCCATCAGTGTGAGGAAACTGCTGCCAGACTACTCGAGGTGTTGTTGAACAATGTGAAGATTAGAGAATCAAAAGTAACCAAATCTGCAATATTGCCCTTGTCCCAATACCTCTTAGATCCTCAAACGCAAGGTCAGCAGGCGAGGCTACTCGCAACCCTCGCTCTGGGTGACCTATTCCAGAATGAGGCTCTTGCTCGAACAGCGGATGCCGTTTCAGCGTGTCGTGCATTAGTGAATCTCCTTGAAGATCAACCAACAGAGGAAATGAAAGTAGTAGCTATATGTGCTCTACAGAATCTCGTTATGTACAGCCGATCAAACAAGAGGGCTGTTGCAGAAGCTGGTGGCGTTCAGGTTGTGCTTGACCTTATCAGCTCCAGCGACCCCGAAACATCTATACAGGCAGCTATGTTTGTGAAGCTCCTTTTCTCTAACAATACCATTCAAGAATATGCTTCAAGTGAAACAGTGAGAGCTATAACAGGTAAATTCTCACCCCCCGCATTTGTAGTTTGCTCGATTTTTTTTTAAAATGTCTTGATGACGATAGATATAATTTGATAGACATGCTTTACTACCTTTACTCTATCATGATTTTTCGTTGCTGATCCAGCTGCAATTGAGAAAGACTTGTGGGCTACTGGTGCGGTAAATGAGGAGTATCTGAAGGCTCTGAACGCGCTCTTCGGCAACTTCCCCCGTCTCAGAGCCACAGAGCCAGCAACATTAAGCATTCCCCATCTCGTCTCGTCTCTCAAAACTACCTCAGAGGCAACTCAAGAAGCTGCCTTGGACGCTTTATTTCTTCTTAGGCAAGCATGGTCAGCGTGTCCAGCTGAAGTCTCTCGAGCGCAATCTATTGCTGCTGCAGATGCAATACCTCTTCTACAGTACTTGATTCAGTCGGGGCCTCCACGGTTTCAGGAGAAAGCCGAATTTCTACTACAGTGTTTGCCGGGTACACTAGTAGTGATAATCAAACGAGGAAGCAACATGAGGCAATCCGTGGGGAACGCTAGCGTTTATTGCAAGCTAACACTTGGGAACACGCCCCCTCGACAAACTAAGGTAAGAATTTCCACTCCAGACAAAAAACTCTCTTCGTTGCTTGCAGCCTCATTGCGTTTACTCCAACTGTCCTTTGCTCTAGGTTGTGTCTACAGGTCCTAACCCCGAGTGGGATGAGAGCTTCACCTGGTCCTTTGAGAGTCCTCCCAAAGGCCAGAAACTTCACATCTCATGCAAGAACAAGAGCAAAATGGGGAAGGTAATTGAGTTATAGTGTTAAGATCTACACAAACTCTCATGTTTCCTTACGTAATCTAAGCGGGTTCATTGCTTTAAATGCAGAGTTCGTTCGGGAAGGTAACCATCCAGATCGATCGTGTGGTGATGCTTGGTGCAGTGGCAGGTGAGTACACGCTGCTGCCTGAGAGCAAAAGCGGGCCGTCGAGGAATCTGGAAATAGAATTCCAATGGTCTAATAAGCAATTAAGCAGCCAAGCAGAAGCTGAGGTAAACTAGCAAATTTTACTTGCAAGTAAAAAACTTATGCACAAAAAAGAACAGATTTTGATCTTATTTTTTTGTTTGTGATAATTTATGGTGTTAGTGTATATAGTTTTTGGCAATCTTTTGTGTCAATTCCTACTGTCCTAAGCGGCTGTTTGTTTGTAATACGAGTCTTTTTATTTTATTTTTTAATTGAGAAATTCATTAATTTTTGCAATTGTTGTACTTTCTCTGAGCAATACCATGTAATTGTAATTCTGGTGTATTTCTCGTTAGGGACAGAACAAATTGAGTCGAACCGGAACATAATACATCTGTTGAATTTATTTTAGTTCTATCATATTTATGGAACTCTATGTGTGATCGAGTTTATTTGTTTTTTTGCCTCTCTTATTACTTGCTATAAAAGTAAAAAGGTATTGGTACCATTACCATAGAACGTGTCCACTAACCACAAGAGTTGTGTCAATTTACAAGCAATCCTTTATATTTGCAGGAGATAATTGTGTTGGAGTAAAGAGGTGTTATCGCACTTTAATTAATTAATCTATAAATGAACTATGGATAGTTGAGAGTTGAGAGTTGAGAGTTGAGAGAGAGACATGAGGTTATTATTAGTTATTAAAAAAGTTGTGGGGTCAAAAGAGCAATTAAGATGAAATGTGTGGTCGGTTTGAGCTTTCTCTTATCTCGTTCTTTATCGCATGAAAGAGACGCAACGCAACGTGTAACTTTTGGGAAATTTCCCTATAATTATTAATTAGTGTCTCTGGCTTACCTTCCTTTTTACTTTTTGATATTATCTTAGCAAAGTTAAACCTTTTACATCAAATATCAAACAAGTTTTCTTTAAAGGTAGATTAAAGATTTTTTGTAGACAACAGTAATAGAACAAAGTCATTTCGCCTTTCTTCACTTTTTACATGTATTTATTTTTAATGGAGTTTTGAACGTCTCGAGGCACTAAATATGGAAATTATTATTGTTTATAACAACCAACGGAACAAAAATTAGATTATGAGATTCACTTTTCCATGTGCAACTATATTGGAAATGAAAGTAAATAAAAAAGGATAAGAAAAATGGAAATGCGTGTGATTAGGGCAGGTGAGCTAAGAAGAATCTTATGAATGAATGACGCTAATGATGTTGGATAGGATAATCCAGTTTTGCTTGCACGTTTGAATAATGGCAATGCTTTGAATCAAAGCAAGGTGAGGCTAAGCTGGCTCAGCCTCCCCATCCCTTCCCCAAATTTGCTGCATTTTACTTTTTTTAATCATCACAAACCGACATCGCCAATACGTATAGCATGACAAACTTCATCCCTACTTCTTATTAATGTTGATTTATTTTCCTTTTTAGATTGTTTCGATAAAATTGATTCATTTTCATATAATAAAAAGTAATTCTTTAAAGATTATAGATCTTATTATCTTTTCATTTCTTGCACAATTTTTTAATTTACCCACTAAAAAATAAACTAACAATATTGAAATGTAGATAGTATTTTATTATTTTTTCCCGCAACAAAACCAAAAAGAGATATTCGTGAAATAGTAGCATACCAAATTAAAAGCCTTTTCTCTTACCACAAAATAGCATTGCCACGAAAGATATTTCGAATTCTAAGCCAAATTTACATAGTGACATTATGAAATAAAAAATCATTAGCGTGTGAGCATGACACTAAATTGTACTTTTTTCCTCCCACTAAGTTTAACATAATTTTCTTGTTGTGACGTTACACTAAGTTTAGCATAATTCTAAAATGGTAAAAGTTATCCCTTTAAAAAGGTGTGGATCCCACTATTTTTATAATTCTTACGCTACTTTATACATTTTTTTTAATAATTATATTCAAAAATTTTGTACAATTCTTATTGGACCAAAGGATTAGTATTCATTAATAGGATTGATGCGTTTAAAACTAATTTGTGGATTGAATATAATGAGGGGTTGACTTTTATTGGTTGGACTCCTATGCCTATAGATATGATTCAAGTCCAAACTTTGGACAGTAACTGCTACCTATTTTAAGACCAACTCTTTAGTCTTTTTCTATTCATAAATAAGGCATGTCTTTTTGCTATTTTACTAATTATTACTTGAGACGAGTAAATGACCATAGAATCCAGATTTGGAGGAGTGTTTTCTTAGACAATACGATGGTTTTGATTCTTTGGAACAATTTGATTAATTTAGTAGATCGTTTTGAGATGCCTTAATCAAATGACTTTACATCAAATCTATTCACACTACAAAAAAAACCTCTTCTGGCGACGGAAAAATCCGTCGTTAGGAGAAAAAATCCGTCGTCCCGGGGGGCTAGCGACGGACTGGCGATGGATTTTTTCCGTCTGTATTTCGTTCGTCGTTAGCTCCGCGGACGACGGAAAGTACAGTCCGTCGTTAGCTAACGACGGACTAAAATTCGTCGTCAGAGTCTACCGGAGGCCGTTGACGGCGCCGGAAAGCTAACGACGGATTAAATCTGTCGTTAGTGGCGACGGACTGCAGTCCGTCGCCAGGTAATTTTTTTTTTTAATTTTAATAAATAATTTTTTTTTCTTATTCATTACCTAAAACGTGTCATAACAAACAATACAAACATATGCCAACATTGAACAATAATTTAAAATTGAACCAAATCAAATGAAATTCAAAATGAACGCGGATTTTATATAATGAACAAAATAAATAATTGTATCAGTAACATCCCACGACAAACCAAAAAATAAAACAATAGTAAATGTATCAGTAGCATCTACGAATCGTAGTCATCATCAGGAGGAAACTGGGGAGGGGCATCAGACGGGGGAGGCTGATAAGAGGGAAAGAAGGGTGCACCTCCCTGCTGAGACTGCATCCAGCGCATCATCTCGGCATGCTGAGACTGCATGAGCGCCATCTGCTGAGCCAATCTCTGCTGCTCAGCAATGTACTCACGGCACTCGCGATCCTGCTCCTCGACTCGGCGCCGCAGCTCATCAACCTCGTCTCTGGATGGGCGTGATGCGGACGAGAATCCCCCGAATCTGGATGCTCTCAAGGCCTTCGCCGCGCCTCCCGTGCCGAACATCCTCTTCTTCTTGTCCGGGCCGCCAAGAACCTCCAGATACAGCTCGTTGATGTCGACTGCATCGTGGTCCCCCTCGGGTAGCTGGGCCCGCTCCTCGTCAGCACGGCGAAACACCTCAGTCTGCATGCATGTAAACGAGAAATGAACATTTGTCAGTATACATATTATAAATATTGAAAATCTAATACATATATATATATTAGATTTAAATTAAAACTTACCGCTATCGCCGCAGATTTCGGATCGGTGTATGTCCCGTCCGCATATCGATGCTCGTCCAGAAAGGAGTCGAACATGCACGAAATGGGAGCTACTCCCCTCTCACGACCCTATGCATCAAATCACAATGGAGTTGTGTCATTGAAACATGTGTATATGAATTAAAATTGTACCACATAATTATAATTATTATTTAAAGTATATTAATTATTACCTTTTCCTCAACTCGTTCCATGACCGACTTGGACCCTCCCCTATGCTTGATAGGACCAGTACCCGGTCCCTGAGGCTCAGACAACCGGTTGCGCCTCGCTGCCTGGGATTTGGCCACAACGTCATCCCGGGACCAGTAAGCGAGCCAACCCATCCAGACATCATCAGTCCACCACCCAGGTTTCCCACCTCTGGGTGGCGGATCATTCCTCCTCCTCTTGATCCCGCAGATATAATCCTTATATCTCTCCCGGATCTTATCATACCATAACTCCCGAATCTTGGCATCGAGTGCCGGATCCCAAGTAAATTTTTTCTAGCATTGAAAATGTATGTTAGAAATTGTAGTTATAAGTTATAATTAAGAATGAATTTGAAAGTTATAGTAAATTTTCGAACCTTAAACTCCTCCCAATATCGCTGTCTCACGTCCTCAGGCGTGAGCTTCCAACTGTAGCCAGTCGGGTTGGGAACTATCTTAAATAGTTCCCAAATGTAATCTGCCGGGTCGGCATGCGGGTAAAATCCCCTGCATAAGTAATTTTAGATTGATTGAGTTAGATTTTTGAATAACTAATTAAATAATTGTCAAAATTGAAGATGTGATTGCATTTACGTACCCCAGCTCACTCACAGAGAGAACACAGTCTCCTGTGGGTCTACGCTCTCTCTGACCATCAGTGTCAGAGCCAGAAGACGGACCGCCTATCTGTATGCCACCAATATGGTGGCTCAGCCCGCCGGTCCCGGACTCATATCCAGACGATGAGCCCGGGGAACTACCCCGTCCAAGGGATAGCTGTGAACGGCGTGAACCCCTACCACCAGGAGTCCCCACATCCTCTCGCCGACTGTAAGACATCTATTATGTTGAAAATAAATAGATAAATAAGATTCATGATAGACATATCACGTATACGTAGAATGTTTATATTGAACATATAATTACAAGTTATATTTATAATTAATAATGTAATATTTGAATGTGTTAAGTTTTCTACACCAAGTGTTAATCTTCGTCCTCTTCATCGTTATCATTTTCATCTTCCTCATTCTCATCTTCATAGTCATCCTCCTCATCTTCATCTTCTTCTTCGTCATCTGATGCTTCATCCTCTTGATATTCATCATCCTCGTCATCTTCTTCTTCTGTTGAGAGGACATTATCAGAGTCCACGTGGTCATCATCATCTTCAATTTCTACATGTTCACCGTCTCGGGCAACTGATGTAATATCATCTACATCAACAGTAGTTACCACATGAGCGTCATCATCCTCCTGAAACGGTGACTCCAACGTAGACACATCCGCTCGAGACTCATCGATAGTGGCCCTTGCCTTTATAGAACAAGCTTCCCACCATTCTCTACACTGTTGGTTCATACTCGGATATGAACAGTAATACACTTGTGTAGCTTGAATGACTAATACAAACGGTTCATATTTTCTATGTCTGCGCGTATGATTTACAGACACTAATTTGAACTGTGTATCAACCCTTGTACCGACCGGAGAGGTGTCGAACCAGTCACACTTGAAGAGAACGAACTTCTTATTGTGTAATCCTGGGTATGTGAGCTCGCACACTTCGATTAATTGTCCATAAAAATCTGTCTGACTCGAGTCCCCATAGTTACCCGCTTTTATGCACACACCACTACTCATAGTTGCTTTGTGAGTTCCATGTGATATCGTGTGAAATTTGTAACCATTCACCAAATAACCATGATATGATGTAATCATTGGTGAAGGTCCACGTGCAATGTCCCACATAACAGGATCAGTTACACAATTTTGTACCTACATCACACACAAGTTTATACTTATCAAGTTATGGAGTTGTATGTCCCTTATATAGTACTTAATTAAATAATTTCAAGTATCTTAGTGAAAATTTGACTCACATAGGAGCAAAACCATTCAGGGAATTCTGTTGACATCTTCTTGTCAATGTCCATGTCAGTTATCCATGGATTTGAGTGTCTGAGATGTGATTCGTATTCCCTTCATAGAAAAGAACATATTAGTTGATAAAAACCACACATTGCATTAAATAGTCGTATAATATGATTTTTAAAAGATTACTTGATATATGGATCGATCTCCACGCAATTATGGAGTACATATAGATGCGCAGCTCTATATTCCCTTGGATCCAACGATCTTTTCGTTGTTTTTCCAAAACCAGTTCCGGCAAGTTTGAATACAGAAGGCAAGTCTGATTGATCTTCTACCCCACTAGTAGAACATCCTCCAACGTAGTTGCGAGGCACCTCTCTATGTTTCGTACTGACATGATCCTCAAAATAATAGGAACAGAAAGCAGTGGCTTCCTCCACTAAGTATGCATTACATATCGATCCCTCAACGCTTGATTTGTTCTTCACATTATTTTTCAGCTTTCTTAAATATCTGTATTGAAATGATTCATTTAGAAAGCATGAAACAATAGTTAAAATTCAGGAAACATTAAACACAATTGATTCAGTTTGATAAAGTACCTCTCAAATGGGTACATCCATCGATATTGGACTGGTCCTCCATCTCTTGCCTCGTCGGCTAGATGAATAGACAAATGTTCCATTGAGTCGAAGAAGCTTGGTGGAAATATTCGTTCAAGCTTACACAAAATCAGTGGGATGTTATTGTTAAGTGTCTCCATGTCGTCACTCTTTATGTTTCGTGATGTCAAATCACGAAAGAAAAAACACAACTCAGTTATGGACTTCCAAACAGCTTGTGGGAGTAGTTCTCGAAATGCAATGGGTAGTATGCGCTGCATGAAAACGTGACAGTCGTGGCTCTTCATCCCAAACATCTTAAGTTTACTCATGTCTATACATCTACCCATATTTGAGACGTAACCGTCAGGAAACTTAAGGGTTTTCACCCACTCACACAAGACTTTTCTCTCCTTTTTGTCAAGTGTATAGCATGCCTTAGGATATTTATTAGTGTACTGGTCACGCATCAGCTGGGGTCTATGACAATAGAGGTTCAGTTCCTCCCTCGACTTTGCCGTATCTTTTGTCTTGCCTTGGACATTCATAACAGTATTGAAAATATTGTCAAACATATTCTTTTCAATATGCATAACATCTAAATTGTGTCGAATGAGCAGAGAACTCCAATACGGAAGGTCCCAAAAGATGCTCTTTTTCCGCCATCCAGTGGTAACTTGTCTTAAGATGCGCTTGTTATTATCATCATAATCTTCGGTTACCTTTACAAGTCCCAAATCTTCAATCTGATAAAGTATCTCTTCCCCTGATCTCCTCTCCGGAGGATCATCTGCAACAATCTTATTCTTTCTAAAGGCCCTCCTATTCCTCCTGAACTGGTGATCGTAAGGTAGGAACTTGCGATGTGTATCAAACCATGACTGCTTCCGGCTATGTGTTAAGGAGAATACTTCTGTTTGTTCCATGCATCGAGGACAAGCTAATCTTCCAGCTGTACTCCAACCAGACAACATCGAGTACGCCGAAAAATCACTAATGGTCCACATCAATGCTGCGTGCATCTGGAAGTTTTGTCTTCTTGAAACGTCATCAGTATGGGCACCGACTGTCCACAATTGATTGAGTTCAGATATAAGTGGCTGTAGGTAAACATCTATCTTATCTTTTGGATTTCGGGGACCAGGAACAAGCACTGTGAGAAACATGTGCTGTTCTTTCATGCACAACCACGGAGGTAAGTTGTAAGGAGTAAGGATAACAGGCCAGGATGAGTACTGTTGTCCCGATTGCCCGAATGGTTGAAAACCATCTGTTGACAGTCCTAATCGTATATTCCGTGGCTCCGCTGCAAAACCCGGGTAAGTCACATTAAAGTGCTTCCACGCCGGCGAATCTGCAGGATGGCGCATAACACCATCATCAGCTGAGGTTGAATGCCAGATCATCTCGCCGGCCGTAGCTTTAGATGTATACAACCTTTGTAAACGAGGTGTTAAAGGGAAGTAGTACATCTTCTTAAGGGACACTTGTTTACGTCCCCGACTCCTATCTTTGTATCGGCTTTCATTGCAAAATTTGCAATTCACAAGATGGGAATCCCCCTCCCAATAGATCATGCAATGATTCCTACACGAATCTATCTTTTCTACAGGTAAACCCATTGCCCGTAGCAATTTCTGTGTGCTGTAGTAATTCATGGGCACTTTGTGGTGATCTGGGAATGCCTCATTCAATAACACACACAACTCGTTGAAATATTTTTGTGGCATCCCAGAACGGGCCTTCAAAGTCATCAGACGAGCCACAAAAGACAACTGAGTGTGGTTCTTACACCCAGGGTATAACTCTTGATCGGCAGCGTCCAACAACTCGTACAACAACTTTGCTGTAGCGTTTGGATCTTCCTCTGTGTCTGGGTTGTTGAAAGAGGGACCCCCGAGATCATGAACCATCGCGTGGTATGTCCCGTACTCTTCCTCGGGTTCTACATCTACGTCGACACATGTTTCTTGAGCATATGAAGGTATTTCATTTTCACCATGAAACCTCCAGATCTCGTAACCCCGTGTGAAACCCTTTTTAGCCAGATGAAGCTGTACAACATCTGTACTTCTAAAGTATATATTCTTCACTTCACACACGGACACTTGATTTTTTCTCCATCCATTAACTGAGGCTGACTACTTGCAAATCTTAAGAACTCGTCAAGCCCAGCAAGGAAGTGCGGATTAAATCCCCCGTTCGGAAGTAAACGCAGATATATCCAATCTCGACTCATTTTTATAACCCTGATTATTAATAAGTAGTATTGAAATACGGAAACAAAGTTAAATTATTAATAAGGAAATAGTTTTTGTGATAATGAAAGGAGATTGCTTTATGTAAGTTGAATCATTTGGAGTTCAATAGAGAAGTTGAATTATTTGGAGTTCAATAGAGAAGTTGAATCATTTGGAGTTTAATAGAGAAGTTGAATAATTTGGAGTTCAATAGAGAAGTTCAATCATTTGGAGTTCAGTATAGAAATTGAATTATTTGGAGTTTAATAAAGGGCGATAAGTATTGGTAAATTATTTGGACTTTAATACAGAGAGGGAATATCCTTACGCTTAAAATATTTTGTACGTCGTTGATTTGCATTTATGAATTACATGATGATGCTTAGATTGTTTGATGCTACGCATTTGGAGATCACGATCATTTCGGTCATTAATAAGGGTTACATGTTACAATCAAGATTTTTACCCCCGAGATTATTTAAACTACATAAGTAATTGTGTCTAATCTAACCAAGTCAGCTAAGGCCATCAAACTATCTCAACATGCATGTCATATATATATATATATTATCAAAACATAACAACAACTCGTGCATCTCATCAAATTATCACAACATATATATCGAAATACAACGAGGTTCGTAGAACAATTACTGATCATATTGGGAGAAGATCCTTAAGACATAATCAAAATCTATCCCAAAGGGAGAAGATCCTTAAGAAATTAATTATGTCTATCCCAATGTCATAATATATATATATATATACAGCAACTATTAATCTAAATTAAGATAATTAATAATCTTAAACAAACTTGACCTAAACAATTTATTACGTCTAACCAAATATATTTAATTACCTAATTATTTACATATAATTAACCTAAGTAATTAAATAAGTACATTATTATAATTTAATTACCTTTCACCGAAGTAGAGAGCGCCGGAGCAGCAGAAAGCGGCTCGAAAAGGTGAGAGAGGAGTCGGGAGGCGACAGACGTAATTAAATAAACCCTAATTAAACAATTTAAACATATAATTAAACTAACGCTCAATTAACAAACTAATACTAAATAACAATTTAAACTAATTAATTAAGGATTTAAACTAAGATATACTAATTTACATCAAGCAAGCAGACAAATAAGTCAATTAGTCAAATTATGTCATAAATTACCTAATCTAATTTAATTACCTAATCTAATAAATAATTAATCTAATTTAATTAGCAAATTATTCTATTAATTTAATCAAATTAATCTATCTAATTTAATTAACAAATTAATCTAAATTAATTTATCAATTTACTAATTAATATAATTAGTAATTATAATGAACAATATAATTAAGTAATTTAATAATTACCTTTCACCGGAGGGAGGACGATGTGCCGGAGCGGCAAGAGGCGGCACCGGAGAAGGCAGTCGGGATGGAGGGCGGCACACAGGCTGGAAGGCGGCAATTAACAAAATAATAACAATATACATTAACAATTTAATTTAACAATAATTAACATTTTATTTATACAATTAACACTAATTACACAATTACACTAATTACAAAATTAACATTTTATACAATTAACACTAATTATTAACATTTTATACAATTACACTAATTAACACATTTTATAAAATTAACATTTTATACAATTAACATTTTATTTATACAATTAACACTAATTATTAACATTTTATACAATTACACTAATTAACACATTTTATACAATTAACATTTTATACAATTAACATTTTATTTATACAATTAACACTAATTACACAATTAACAATATACACTAATTATCACTAATTACACAATTAACATTTTATTTATACAAATAACAATAATTAGAGGGAAAATAACAAAAAAAAAAAAAACCCAACTTACCTGTTCTAATGAAAACAGGCGGCAGGAAGAGGGGAACGGGCGGGGGGCTGAGGCGGCGGCGGAGTTCAGAGGCTGGAGGACGCCTCGTATGGCTTGGAATCGCCGGGAATCGGCGGAGAAATGCTCCGGGCGGCGGCAGCGACGAGATGGAGGGGAGGGGAGAATCTGTGGGAGGAGGAAGATGAAATTAGGGTTAGAGAAATCAAAATTGGAGAAAGGAGAAGAAAGGAGAAGGAAAACAGGTGGAGAAACATACCTGAACGCCGGAGGAGGAGTTCGCCGGTGGTGGTCGTCGTTTAGGGTTTGAGGGTGGCTCTGTGTTGAAATGAAACTGAAGGAAGAAGACTCCGCGTTTTAATTCAACCTAACGACGGACTTCACGATGGAAAAGTCCGTCGTTAGGTAATTAAATTATTTAAAAATTAAAATAAAATGGTCAACGACGGAGTAACGACGGACTCACCTAACGACGAAAAATTCTGTCGTCGAGTCCGTCGTTAATTCAGGCGCCAAGTTGCGCGCCAAAATTTCCGTAGCAAGTCCGTCGTTAATTCCGTCGTCCGACCCTTTCGTTACAGTCCGTCGCCAGTCTGTCGCGATCTAGCTACGGACATCGATTCCGTCATTAGGTCCGTCGCCTGTGGCTGGTTTTTTTGTAGTGTCAATTTTTACGGTACGATAGTTGAGTAGTCATAATCTAAATGTACTTACTATTTTTCCCATACCTTTCGGACCAGGACAAGTTTTACGTCGTCTGACATAATAAATTCATCCACTTTTTTTGACTCTAGTATAGATAAAAAAAAGGTGATCTGGATATGAAATTGATATCATCTAACTAAATTTTCCCCAGGGTTGCAACTAACATTAGATAATACTTCATCCCTTCACAAAGAATGTAATCTTATTATTTATTTAGGTCATCCACAAAATGTATTTTTTTAGATACAGTCTCACAAAAATACTCATTATTTTACACATCACATATATTTTATTATGTGAGATCATTTCTTCACTAAAAATATATTTTATAATATTTTCTTAAAATTCGTATCGACTCTCTCACAACACACTTTTCTTGGAGGGATGTATTAATAAATAATAGTTATAGTTGAATAGAAAGACAACTTAATTATAGTTAGTATAAATGTGATATTCACACAATCAACAAATTTTCTACTTAATTTGACTAGACACTCGTATTAAAAAAATAATTTGACTTGAGATATATTATGTGTTGATTAAAATTTGAGACTCACTTGATTTATTATTTTTTAATCAAATTATGTGTATGAAGTGGAGGGTCCATCTACCTAAAATAAAAAGAAATAAATCATATAATAAATTTATAAACGAATCAAAATGATAAAATAAATAAGAAATTTGTGAGTGGAAGGAGTAAATATATATTTTGATTTTCAATTTAAATACAATGTTCTTAATACATTAGAGCATCATCCACAATGGAAGGCTCTCTCTTAGAGTCTCTCAGTGACAATTTCGTAAATAAATGAAACTTTTTGTATGGGCTCCACGGATTTTAAAAAGTTTGTGTTGATTTCCTGCAGTGGGAGGCTCTCAACTTGAGAATCTCTTCTTAATTTGTATTTTTATGATTTATGTATATTTTTTTGGAATATTTGTTATGAATGAAATTTATTAATTTAAATTACAAATTTAAATTAATAAATATATAATTAAAATTTAATTTCAATTTTTTATTTTAATTAGATTAAATTGAATAAAAAATTAATGTAAATACATTAATAAAAAATGAAAATTCTAATTAAAATACATTAATTAAAAATGAAAATTAACATTAAAATTATGTTAATTAAAAAATAAAATTGAAATTAAAATTACAATAATTAAAAACCTAACTTATAAATTGAAATTACAATAATTTTGATTTGCAAAATTCCCAAAACCGGACGACGAATTGTCCGAGCTTTGATTATCGGAGCTCGCACATTGGCTCCGACTTCGGTACAGAAACCTAGTAAATTAGTCATCCATTTTTTTTTCTAACTTGGAAGAAGTATTTTTGAAAAAAGATGGTTGAAAAATTGAAGAATGAAATATTATATTTATAAATGAAATTATGTATTAAATTAAAAAAAATGAAAAATAAAAAAATAAAAAATGGTGGGGGTTTGGGAATCCCCCACCCGCAGCAGCAAAATCGGCGCAACCTCTGGAGATCAGAGACTGCCTCTCAGCCCAGAGTCTCACTGCCCGAGGCTGTCCTCCGTAGGGGGACTCGCGGAACAGTCTCCGGAGTCCCCCTCACGCTCCCTACCAAACCTTCCGAGCCTTACCGCTTTTATAATAGAGCAGATAAAAGTTTTACATTGAAATTTAAAATATTCACTCAACCTTTTCAGATATACAATTTTTTTTCTTAGTCTTTGTTGAGAAAGATAATTATTATTATCTTATCTATTTATACCCGGAAACTAAATTAGTTAAGAAGATAATTTTTATTATTTTTGAATCAGATTAATTTTTTTTGGATAAGTTCCAGTAATTTTGACTCTTAATTAAAATTGTTAGTTTTTTTTTTTGTTAAAAAAATCAATAATGAGAAAGAGAGAGCAGTAAAAAATAAAATGCGTGATTATTGGGGGTAGAGAGTAATGAATTACATGTAAATTTATTATGAAAAGAGAGAATTATTTGGAGTGAGGCGAGGAGTGAGGAGACAAAGAAACAAAAGAAAAACAAGAGTAAGTTTGGTGACTTTCCCTTTTTAGGAAGCGTATTAAAATGCGGGAGGGTGCACAGTACGCTCTCAATCCCCCCACCCCCTCCTCTCGCTATCTGCATCTTCTTCCTCAATCCTCTTTCGCCACATTAGCTACTTGCTACTCTCTGTGCTGTGCCCCACTCTCTCTCTCTCTCCCTCTTCTCTTCTTCGTCTACCAACTACAACTACAGTATACTGGATTGGTATTTCTAAACTACACGCGCCCACACACAGACATTTATTCACATATATTATATATATACCTTCCCTTGGGATACTCTACTTTCCCCCTCTCTTTGATATCTTTTTCTTAATGGAGATCCGGTTACCTCTGCTGGCTTTGCTACTTATTGTGTGCGTTGAGGCTGGATTAGCTTCGCCAATCGTCTACTCTGCGAGGCTGGTGCATAGATTTTCGGATGAAGCGAAGGCGCACCGGGAGGCCAGGGTTTTAAGGAACGGAGTTGAAGTAAGCGGCGGCGGGGGCGCTGGTTTTTGGCCGCAGCGGCGGAGCTTCGAGTATTACCGGCGGCTGCTGAGCAGCGACGTCCAGCGCCAGACGCTTAAGCTGAATCCAGAGTTCCAGTTTTTGTATCCTTCTGAGGGCAGCTCCACATTGCCTCTCGGAAATGACTTCGGATGGTCACAACTCTCTCTCTCTCTCTATAGTCGTTTATTTGGTTTCTTATTTTCCTATATATTTATCTTTGGCATTTAATGTTAGAACAGGTCAAGGAGATTAAATTACAGTGTACAATCAATATAGTTGATTAAAAGTTATTATAATCTTCGTAGTTCATCTACTTTTATGCATCCGATTTAAGGGAGACTGCAGCCTAATCATTAGGAACCTAAGCTCTTGGAAAATTGGAGTGACTCGTTTGTTCTCAAACAAATGATGCACTATGTGATGTGCTACAGTTTCTTGCTTTTACCTTCTTGTTTTCGTTAGTGAAGTTTTTAAAGTGCTGAATATGTATGTTGTTTTCTTGCCAAGAATCTCTGGACGATAGGAGCCTTTTAGTAATTAGAGAATCCCCACAGCTTTGTTGAGTTAATAAAATTGTTCCTTTTTGAGAAATATTGTTTTGTATAGCTGTTATACAAATCATTCCCAGTGCTTGGGTATTGCATCTTTTGCGCTCTAGGTCATATATCTGAGAGCTCGTGCTGTTGTGAAATCTCTGGAGTATGCCTCTGATACTACTGTTGCTTCCATTTAAATTATCTCAGATACAGTGGCCTGAAAAATAAAAGGATCTCTTTTTTCCTTAAAAATGTTATTTTTCCCACTGTACTTAGTTTAGTTGGAATAAATAGTTCGATAGGTGCTAGTGCTACACTTTCAAGGGGTGTCGGGAGTGGGAAGATATTATACAAACTCTTATTTTTATTGAACATTTGTTCTCTTCGGATAGGTATTAGCCAGGGTATGGACATACACCATTTGGTTGCCAGATGTGTTGCAATTGAGTTTTTCCTTTCCAATGTTCTCTAACAAAGTTCATTATTCTAGGCATCAAGCATAACATTAAGTTAATCAAATCCACATGTATACTTGTCTGAACTCTGAAGTCTACCAGTTGAGGAGGGAATTCTTATATATATATATATATATATAATAACTAAGTTTCCTTTTGTCTGTTCTTACTTGTTTTACTTGCATTATAACAGGTTACATTATATGTGGATTGACATAGGCACACCGAGAGTATCTTTTCTTGTGGCGTTGGATGCTGGAAGTGATCTATTTTGGGTTCCCTGTGATTGTGTTCAGTGCGCACCTTTGTCTTCCAGTTACTATAGCAGCCTGGTATGAAATATATTCTAATTGATCAACAAGATATTTGCTAAAGGACTTCAGGGGTTCTAATGGACTTCCTTGATGGTGATCTCTTACATGAGAGAAATAACAAAAATTAGCAGCCCATATGTAGATTATAAGAGTAGTTTCTTATGCTTAAGCAATTTAATGCTCTAAATTTCGTTACATTATCTTGGGGCATGTTAAATATTAGGACTTTGTTGGTGGAAAATTCTAGTTGTCTATTTTTGACTTTCTTAAGTTTGGAAACTGAGGTCTTGCCCCATGTGCCTCTCTTACTACTTTGCAAGCCATGGAACAATTGCATATAGTACACTTCCTATTTTTTGGCAGTGGGGGTGGCATTGTGGACTTGATGGAGGAATACTTTTGATTTGTATACTATAAACTTGAACCAGAAGAAAGAGCTATAAACTTTTTTGCTTATTAGTATTTTGTTTATCACTTATTCCAAATGATTGATTGGCAGGTGCCCTCTTGTTTTTTCGGGCATTTATTATGCAGGATAAAGATCTTAACGAGTATAGTCCTTCTGGCTCAAGCACTAGCAAGACCATTTCTTGCAGCCATCAGTTATGTGAACTAGGTCCAAATTGTCCAAATCCTAAGTATCAATGTCCTTACACCATCAACTACTATACAGATGATACCTCAACTTCTGGATTTCTGGTTGAAGATGTTCTTCATCTCATGTCAGGCAATTTAGATGTATCTAACAAATCTGTGAAGGCTCCGGTGATTATTGGGTGCGTTTTTAGCTCATACTTCAGCGTGCTCAAGAACTACCAAAAAGAAACGTTTTCCCTTATTTTCTTTATGCTCATATGTTCTTCTTATTTAGATGCGGTAGTAAGCAAACTGGTGGATACCTGAGTGGAGTTGCTCCTGATGGTCTTTTGGGTCTTGGGCTTGGAGAAATTTCAGTTGCAAGTTTTCTTGCAAAAGATGGATTAATTAGAAATTCATTTTCTCTATGTTTCAATGATGATGATTCTGGAAGACTACTTTTTGGGGACCAGGGAATAACTGGCCAGCAGTCTACTCCATTTTTGCCTTTGGATGGAAAAAAGTAAGTAATAGCAGCTGCTAATCTTTTATTCTTTTGCTTGTACATTAAATATAAATGTTGATCCAGTTCATGATGCAGTTTAACTTATATTGTTGGAGTGGATGCATGCTGCATTGAGAATTCATGTATTGATAATATGGATTTCCAGATGCTGGTTGACAGTGGGTCTTCATTCTCGTATCTTCCAGACAAAATTTTCAAAAGGGTGGCTGATGAGGTAATTATTTCTCTTTCCCTTTCTATTGAATCTTATGCTATGCATCCTGGTATCTGCTGTAAAAGTAAAAGTAAGCTAGGTTGTTTTAACTTGGTGTTTTGGTCGTAGTTTGACAGACAAGTAAATGCTTCAAAATCTACTTTTGAAGGATACCCATGGCAGTACTGTTACAAATCCAGGTATGCTTGTTTCATTTGCTAACTATGTGTTGAACGACATGTTCATTTATTTATACTAATGTTGATCATTTTATGTTTAAACAGTTCTGACGGGGTGCCTAAGCTTCCTTCTTTCACTCTGAAGTTTGCAAAATCCAAAAGTTTTGTGATCAGCAATCCAGTTTTTGTGATCTACGGAACTCAGGTTTTCTGTTGTTACTCCTTGTGTTCATCAGCAGAATATTTCTTCATTTGTCTCCACAGTCCATTTTTATGCTTTTTTTATGGGCGCTTTGTTTCTGACTTGTAATATAGTTATAATAATCTGTAAGACTCATATATTTGGACTTTTTAAGATGTTTTATTTGATTATGCTATTGAAGACAATCCTTTTATATCGGAAACAAATTGGGAAAGAAGGATATTTTTTTTTGGAAACCTTGTTGCCTTATTTCAATTACCAAATGGCATGTTGGCTCAGATTTCTATTCTTCTCCTATCAGTTTGATTCTGATCTTGTAATCACGTTTGGCAATACGTTTATTGAACTGTTTGATTAATAATGAACTTATTTGTTCCATCTCATGTTAATTGATCTTGTTTGAGCTCACATAGGATAAGAAAGGTAGAGTGTAGTTTGTGATGTCTGGACTCTGCACATGCATTATATCTGACACGGTAATATGTTATGACAGAAAATTAGTGTTCAAGATATGAATCAAAAAGTTAGTTGTAACAGAAAGTATCGTCCTGGTGATCGGCAACTATTCTTGATTTGATTTTGAGGAAACCATATTCACCATTATGCAGATACCTTTGTATTTCTATTTTGTAGTTAAAAGCATTATTCTGGTAGCCAATGATTTGCTTCTGGAGTTATAGATGGTTTTGATTGTTCATGCATAAATGATGATACTTAAGGTGCAAAGCATGCTAAATCTCTGAATGGTGTATTTTTGATACAGGGTGCCGTTGGATTCTGTTTAGCAGTACAGTCCACAGATGGAGATATTGGGACAATTGGACGTAAGTGCATATTAGTATAAGCTTCTGATTTTTTCTGTTAGTCTTTTGTCTTTATTCCATCCCTATCACAATTCCATTTGGCTGGCATCATGTAAATGCCCTTTTCTCAATCATTTTTTGAAATGAATTATGTCTTGCAGAGAATTTCATGACTGGATATCAGATTGTATTTGATAGGGAAAACTTCAAGTTGGCATGGTCTCGATCTAATTGTGAGTGACCAGATTTAAGTGTATTTTATGTACCTATTTAATTCAATTGCATTGCTCAGCTTTTGTCTTCTGCTGATGAACGGACCTAATTCATGTGTTAAGCAAATCTCCTACCTGTATACTAGTGATGCTTAGCATGTATGGCTATGTATTTCAATTACTGAACGTGATCAGAAAATACATGAAATATATGTTGGAACTCAAATTTTGAAAGAAGAGAAAGTGTGACTTGGAAATTGTAATAAAGTGGTTACTTCTAGAAATATCAAAACATACAATACAATTCCAATATCCCGCCTTTGTCCCTTGAGGTGCCGGTCCAGGTCTACCGGCACCTCTCACCTACAGTCTTCCTTCACACCGAGTCTCTGTGCATAGGTAGTTTTTCCTGGTCAACTCATGCCTGACTACACATTGCTACTTTGCTAGTTAATGTACTGTTTAGATATTACTTCGCTCCATTTTGACTTTGTAGTTGGCACCACCGAAAAGGAGATTGAGACTGTCTTTAGTCATTGAGTGTGGTTAGAGTTGTGCGCTTCTATTCTACTTTCTCTACCTAGAACCTCGTACACATTGTCAATGTAAATATGTTATTTTCCAGGTAAAGATCTCGATTATGGTGATAGAGCGCCTCTAAATCCATCGGGAGGTAATAGCTCGTCTAATTCACTGCCGACAGCACAGCAGCAGAGTGCACCAAACAGTCATGCAGTTGCTCCTGCACTTGCGGGAAGGATGCCTTCCAAAGCCTCCGGCATGTGTCCATCGTGCTTGGCAAAGTTCTTATTCTTGATGCTCATGGCCCACTTCTCATAAGCACATAATATGTAGTTCTTTGGTAGTTTTATGTAAATTCTGACTCCTAGCTTCATTCTTTTCCTTGCACCATAGGTAAGGTATTCACCATCCTTCAGTCCTTACTTCATATATTTTTGTTTGGGCTTTGAATTAGTGTGGCGATACGAAGAGTTCTTCCCCTTGTGTATTGTTGTATGTAATCATAACACTTTATTTACATAAAGATATACATAATATTCCTAATTTTGGTTGTATGTTACATCAACCATTTTTACAGTGTCTGTGTTTTTTTTTTCCTGATATTTTCTAGTTTCTCAATGGTCTTCAATCTATAAGGCCTATTATTGCACTTTTCTGCTACTTGGGCTGACATATTGCATATTTATGCACAATTTCTGGAAAAGTTCATGGAAATAATGTTATTCGATATAATAGGATAATAACTTTAACTTGGATAATAACTTTAACTTGGTATTATTGCAGGCTTGGTCTCTCACATCAATAGGGTAGCCTTTGAAGTAGGTCTTCTTCTGAACTTAGCTAGAGACCACAGAAACCTTATCTAGTTTAACAATTATTCCCTCTTCGTCTCACTCAATATCTCTAATATCTCTTGGTTCCCGTTTTGGACATTTCATTAAATATGTTTAGTATCGAAAAAGAAAATTATTAGCTCTTCAAAAGTGATGGAATCTACTCACTTTCTATAATTTGTACTTCCACGTAAACTTGTCTTAAAATCAGGTTTTTTGGCTTTCTGCTCGGACCCAGACCTTCCCGTTAACGATGATAGATCAGATAGTTAGCGCAGTCAGGAATTGAACCCGAATCTTCTATTTCATATGCTGAACCAGATGAGCTTCCACTTCGCTTGATTGTGTTTTTTCCTCTATCTAAAGGGATGAAAGTATTCGGAACATATTCAATGAGACCGAATGAGTAGTAAAAATAATTTGTTTTTTTGATTGGAGATATCTTTATGTTCTGCAGCAAATTCAAACTTGGAAAGATTCTTGTTCACCTAACAAGCTAGCTAGTATTGGTGCAGGTGTGTACTGTTGTCAATCTAAGGAAGAATTATTTGTTGCAAGTTTTTATTATATTAATGAATTAATTTTAAGAGCGCATTAGTCCTAATTGACAGCTTTTGCCTCTTCTCATACTTGTCTTATTGTTGAAGCATTTTCTTATGATTCTTGATTTCTTTCTGCATTTATTAGGAATGCTCTTACCATTTCCCACTATACAAATGCTAGGATTCCTTAACATTATGGACCCACTTTTCTTTTTAAGAAAAGGTTCATTAGATTTTAGCATTTGAATGTGTTATCTTATAAATTTATATTTGAGTGGTGAAATCTAGCTAACAGCAAAAGAAGAAGAATTAATACATTTAGTAATGTGTTGTTGAGTGGGGAAGTTGGAGCTTTTGCCTATGATTGATTGTAGTAGATGAATTGGCACTAAGAAAAAAGTAAATAAGAACAATGAATAAACTATCAAGATTGGATGAGATTGGCTTTTGAGAATTGGCATTTCCTCCCAACTCCAATCCCAATTCCCAAAAGTGATTATTTCCTTTTGTTGTTTTGCATAAAGAGGAACTCATCCTACCTCTACTTTTAAGCTTTTGGCCTTTTAATCTTAGTTTCAAATATTGTTTCTTTTTTTAATTGCAAACAAACATTGCCCAATTTTGCCATCATAACACGATACATTAAACATTGTGATAAAAACACCAAAGACATATATATCGAGAGGAATGAACATTGTGGTTTGAAAAGTGTCTAAAATTAATAACAATCACCATTACACGAGGAACACCATTATCTGTCCTAAAGACATCTACTTATTTAGTATTTTTTCTTCTTCTTGGAACATCAATATTTTAAGTTAAGTGTACACTATTATATTGGAAAAGTTAACGTCTCAATAATTGGTGTTTGAAGTTGCTAGGAAATAACAGTACATAGAGGAGAAGACAACGTGTGGCAAAAAATTGGTTGGAGAGAAATAATGATACTCCCTCCATCCCACTAAACATGTCACACTTTTCTTATTGGGATGTTCAATAAGCTCGACACATTCCAAAAATAGTAAAAGTTATCTCTTTTAAAAAGGTGTGGACCCTACCACCTTTATTACTCTTACACTACTTTATATACGCTCCTTAATAATCGTGCCGAAAAAAAGGTGACATGCTTGGTGGGACGGAAGGAGTATTATTTTTCTACCGTAATGACAGCACAATTTAATATAGATAAATAGTGAGGGGGAAGGTCCAATATTGATTTCTTAGCTATTGTTCTATTTTAATAATGATGTGACTACCTAAGTTTAGGGACCCAAATTTGTCTATGAACAGAGATAAATATCCACAGGTATGGAGTACAGTTCTCTTTAGGCAAAATTACAAACGCATTAACTATCAATACAGTTAAATGTTGACCATGAGCATGTGAGAGTGAGATGCCCCTCACGAAATATATTACTTTTATATGTTTAAGTAATTCTCTGTCTTCGTTCACATTTAAAAACTATAATAATTTTAGGGCTTGATGATATTTCCTTATCATGAGAAAATATCATGATAAGAATCTTCTTCTTAATGTAGAAAAAATAAAAAAATGGAATAAACGTATATGGAGATTCAACACACAATCTAATTTGATAAAATCATAAAAAAATTACTCATTATTTTATGTTAAAAATGATTTATTTATTTTTTACACATAAAATAAATAGCGTAAAAAAGAAAAATGCGATGAGGCGTAAAATTATTTTTATCATTTTTAAAATAAATTATTATTAATAGAACAATTCAAAAAAAAAAATCAAGATGCTTTTAACCAGAGGAGGAAGGTAATAGACATGAAATAATAAAAAACATTGCTAAAAAACCAGTTTCCTTCCAGCTGTGTTCCCCATTCAATATTAAGCGCATTACTAATTTTATCATCGTTGCAAATTTCTGAATTATAATTCTTAAGTGAAGTTGACAAATATTATTATTATTTTTTAATTATCCCTTAACCACGTAAATATTTGTCATCTGTGGATAGTAGAGTGCACACATTTTTGTTCCATTTATTTATTTGTCAAAAAATTAAAGAAACAAAAGCTAGAATATGATACTCCATGTAATGTCAAAGAGGGAATTCCAAATTTCAAAATTGAACAAATATGACAATCAAATGATAAACGCTTTCATTTAAAGGTTGGGAAAAGTGAAACAAATTAGCCTTTCTTTAAAAGCTCATTTTAATTATGTTTAGAGAGGGGAAACAACTAATTAATTGAGTTATTTATGAAAAATATTCTAGTATAATTTTAACATGAAAAATGCTATATTTGTAACTTTTATATAAAAAATACCTAAAAGTTCAAAAATATCCTTAAATTTACTATTAAATCACACTACATTCATTTTACATGAATTTTGTATGAAATCATGTTGTACGGTATTATATATATATATATATATATTAAATTTTATATTTAATATTTGATTTAATCAGTACATAGTTTTAACATATTATTTAAATAAAAAAAATTAGGAATATACAAAATCGAAAACTCGGTCGGTTAAAACAAAACCCGGTCATAATTAAACAAACTCCGATGATCGAGTTTTTTCTAAATACGATCGAATTTGGTTTTAACCGACGGGGTTTTTGTTTTTGTGTATATTCCTAATTTTTTATTTAAATAATATGTATGTGTGGTGTTGGATGTGTATAATTTTTGTTTAATTAAATTAAGTGTGTATAATTTTAAACATATATAAAGTATTTTTTTTAATTGTAAAATAATTAATTAATACTACATTCCAAAATAATATGCAAATCTAATTTTAACTAAGGGTATTTTAAGTAATTTACACTTAAAATGAATATTTTTCATATGTTTTCTACAAATTGGTTACTATTTTTCATTTTTTGTTATAAAAGTGGGCAATTTTACTGATAACACCCACTTAAATTCTAACACAACTGATTAGGCTCATTTTGACCGTTGGATTCGACCCCATTAGGTCCGATCATGCCACGTCTCCACTCGCAGGACGTGACTGCTATCCCCTCTATTATTGGTGGTTGCTATTTTGTTTATGGAGTAGAAGCTACCCATTAGGCATTAAGTAGGAAGCATGTATATTTGTTTAAATGAAGATCATTTTATCATGGCAATATAATTACTTGAATACTGCTCCCTAAGCGCCCACTTTAATTGACATATTTTATTATTATAATACACTCAGTTAAATATAAAACGTGTTAACTAAAGTGCGCCGGAGAGAGTATATTATACATAAAAATCGTATAACTGATTTGTTAAAAATGATTATAATTTATTAAATATAATGATTAAGCGTATAATTTAAATATATAAACAATACTATGTATCATTATATTATATATATATATATATCATATTTTAAAAGACGGTTCTTTTAGAACCGATAGTTCAGAATCAGAACCGTCTTGGAAGTATTCACGGTTACCATTAGTTCGAATAATAACCAAATCATCGGTTCATAATTTGGAACCGGAACTATCCAAAGTGGTTTCAATTTTGAAGCGACCGTTCTTTTAGAACCACTTTAAAAATATATTTTTTTATATGGATTTAAAAGTTAAAATGTAATTTAATGATTATAAATAATGGTTTTATATAATATGAAAGATAAAATTGAATTAGGAATATAAAAACCTATTAAAATAAATATTGAGAAACAGATAATTAGGGAACCATCGGTTAACGATTCCAAACATTTGGAACCGAAACCGAACAATTTCTTACATGGTTACAATCCGAAACCGAATCATAAGGGACATTTATGGTTCGTGACACAGCCGATTATAGTTGGATTACAATCTCATTCCAATATGATTTCAACAATTACGATTAATCTTTTGTACACGTTTACTTACAAAGAATTTAAATTTTAAGCGTGCCTAAATTTTTTAAAATAAATAATAAAGGATGGTAAAAGTATTTGAGGATCCTCTCCCCAAAAATACTTGCCCCCTTACCCTTTAACAAAGAGCAAAGTATATCCCTCCCTTTCTTATGTGAATTTTGGTCTAATTTCTTTCCCAATATTTTATAAACTTTAAATATTTAAACTACCCTACCATTTTACTTTATAATTTCCACCATTTATGATTTACTTTAACTAAAAACCTTTCAAAAATTATCAAAGTAAACCAAAAATAATGTGCACATAAGAGAGAATATTTTCTTTCACTTTTTAATAAACATGCAAGCCTTAAATTCCTATAAACTAAAACCATGCATATTAAATTCAAAATAAAATGAATATAGTTATTAAATAATTATGGGAGAGGGGCCACTTCCTCTTTCACCTGCAGCTGTTTGCATAAATGTCTGTCTGTCTATATAAACAAGTGAGGTGTGCCAACAAAATATATATTTCAAAACATAGCTGCATTTCGAAGACAAGTAAAGACTTGCACACACACACACACACATTTTAGAATCTTAGAAGAAATTGAGAGTGAACATATAAAAAAGAATGGGAGTATCGGGAACACTGGAGTACATATCAGAGATGATGAGCAGCAGCCACAAACACAAAAAGAAGAAGCAATTTCAAACTGTAAACCTCAAGATCAGGATGGATTGTGACGGCTGTGAACTCAAAGTCAAGAATGCCTTGTCTTCTCTCTCTGGTAACCTTCTTTATTTCTTCTCCCTGCTCTTTCCATGGGTTCAAATTCAAATCGTGCTCACCCCAATGATCTGGAAAAAAATTGTAGGAGTGAAAAGTGTGGAGATAAATAGGAAGCAGCAGAAGGTGACGGTAACGGGGTATGTGGAGCAAAGCAAGGTGCTGAAGAAGGCGAAGGCGACGGGAAAGAAGGCCGAGATATGGCCGTATGTGCCATACAATCTGGTGGCGCAGCCCTACGCTCCGCAGGCTTATGACAAGAAGGCACCACCGGGTTTCGTGAGAAAAGTCGAGAACCCGGCGGCCGCCTCCGCCGTGGTCAAGTATGAGGACCCCTACATGGCTATGTTTAGTGATGATAATCCAAATGCATGCTCCCTCATGTAATTGGATATATATTCATTCATTTTTGTATTGGTAGTAATGAAATAATGTCATCATGTGGGATGTGTACTTTTGATGTCTAATCTGTTTAGGCTTTGTTTGGAAATTAATGTATATGGCTATGATCTACTATGATTAATCAAGAAGAGGAACATTTGTTATGAATTAATTGATGTTTAATTTCTGACATACATGCTCTAATGTTTTTTATTTGACTCACAAAAAAGGATCAATTATTGGGAATATTGATAATTAATAAAAGATGAGGTCATTTTATCTAATGGCAATTTGGAATTGAATCTTGAAAATTTTATTCACTTTGGTCTAAATTAAGAGTGCATGAATGATATTAATATACACAAACAAACAAATTCTCATATGAGAAACCAATCAAATTCTATTAATTGATTTGTTCATATTTCCATTTTAGGTGAATGTAATCAGAAACACACACCTAATTTAGTGAGATAAGTTGACCATTATAACGAACCGTAAACTAGTAAATTGAACCAAAATGTGCTTGATCTAGTTCGATTTCTGGGTTCACCCTCGCATGAAAGGCATTCGTTGCATTTTCGTTTAGAAAGAAAAGTAAAATTAAAATTAAAATTAAATTAAATAGGACTGTGTAAAGTGAAAAGAAACTATAGAATTATATGTAGTGTATTTTAATTCAGACTGTATAGTAAAGTAATTATAATTCAAACCATAAGAATCTTCCCCGATTTTAATGCATGAGAAACTTTGTAAAGCAGATTTCATCTCAATCACCGACAATTTTAAATTCTTGTAAAAGTCTCAACTTTTCAAATGGATCTCACTGAATTCGATCATGTATAAAAACGGATCACACTTTGATTATATTTTTTCTTCAATATATGATTCAATTCAAACTGTATAGCAGGATTTGCATGGGCATATATTCCACGTTAAAGACAAACAACATTGTAGTTGTAGTTGAATCCTTAAGGCTCCAAAAAGTGCTAAAAAGACAAAAGCATGCATATGCATGCAAATAAAGTATTCCACTTTGGCTGTTGAAGGAATATTTGCTAAAGGAAACTAAAGTAGCATTAGATAAAAAGTGAACAACACTGTATTACCGTGAATCTCAATTATTCCGTTTTGATTTTATCATCATTTATATCACAAAATGAATCACGATTATCACTAAAATTCCCGTTCTAATCACTACAAAAAATATGCTCATAGATGACGGACATTTTGTGTCATTTATGTAAAAAATTAAAGTGTTAAAATAAGTAGTGTAATTTATTATAAATACTTTAGATGACGGACAAAAGACCGTCATCTGTGAGTGCATTTTTTAGTGTTCAAACATGACGTTTATTTAGCGTCATCTATAATGCTATAAATAGTAATGTTAAATGTTAATTGGTGACATTTTTGTCTAAATTATAATGATAAAAGGTCATATATACCACATTATAAATGACATTTTTTGTGTAAACCGTTATTTTAATGTTCATAGATGACGATTTTTTGATTTTACTGTCATCTATGAAATATCATGGATGACGCATGTCATGCTTGAGATATACCATATATGACATTTTCTCTGGGAATCGTCATCTATGTCCTTTTTTTTTGTATTTTCATATAAACATGTTTATATATTCGAAATATAAATAAATTAATATTTTGAAAATAATAAAATACAAAAACTTTACTAGAAAATATCATATCATTAACCTAAAACAATCAACTAACATCCGATACAAAATCATAAAAATCGAGATTAAGCAAATCTACGTGTCCATCGTCATATATACAAGTAATAAAATCCAACATATATGTCTGCATATTCATCAAATGTCTAACGCGATGCAAAAGCCAAAAAACTAACAATCATTAGTATATGCCATAAATAACATGAGGTGATTGCATTGTATTGCTTCATCTGCTCCAAAACCTGATGATATTATACAATTAGTATAACATAAGATATAAATTAAAATGTAACTAAGTAGCAATAATTTTTCCCATGAACCTCAACCTTACCCAATTAATTAAATTATGCATTTTTACCTCGTATATTTTCAAGCAAGCAATTCACCCATTCCCCACGAACCTCACGAACCTCGTATCTCTTTTTTTCCTTTTTTCCTCTATCACAATATATCTAAGGATTGCATATTTTATATATTTAAGTGATTTAAATTCGTTATGCGGTGGTCTGTTATCATTTTTTATGATCATATTTTTTTTCTTTTTTCTTATATCTTTGTTTCATTCGTAATCTGCAGTTCTCAATGTCAGATTGTGATCATACTAATAATCTACATACTTTCAGTCAGGATCTATACAAAATTGTAATATCTCTTTTATGATCATGCATGACAATGAAATCCTGAGTTGAAGATCATCAGAGTGTGATCAATTGGGTATATTGCCCCTTCTGCTTCTGTCAATATTAAAGAAAATATTTTGCAAGTTTTATTTACCAGCCACATTATCTTTAATTGCTCATGTATTTATGTAACAAAAACCAATGATCATATTTCAGGAACATTCAAATTGGTAACATATTTCAACAGCATGAATGATCATGCTCTTCATTTTTTGTTTTTTTTCTTTTCTGTTTTAGTAAGTCTAAATAACAACGATCGGTCACATGTCTAACCTTCTTTTTAACTTCACAACAAATATAAGAAGGTGATCAAACATCTTACAACAAACTTTGAATATATATTAAAAATGGATGGCTAGCGATCTGACATATACAAACTTACTCCTTCAGTTAAATATTAAATTTACAAGTATATTTGATCTAAAATTGACGTGCATGCATTAGCTAGTTAGCTAGAAGTGGTGTGAATAAAGCCTCCATAAATACTCTCTAATGTACAATTTTTGAGTGTTAAAAATTCAATATAGAGTGAAACACTTGGTTAGAAAGATAGCATACACTCGTATTTTTCCTCTTCTCTATTTATGAAGCCGGGATGTTTCTAGATCATTCACATTTTTATCCATAATCCTAACAAGTGTGGAAGACCGACCACTCACATTCTTATCCATAACTTATTAGGTTCTAGGACTTTCTAGCCAACTAGAACGTTCTAGAGAATTATATCAAACTATAATAATATTTACAAGGCACTACAATGTTTTAGAATATTTTAATCTAGCTTCGCCGAGTCGAGACGGGTCACACTAACTGGACGTCACAAATGTCCCACTAAATATAACATATATTATTTTAAATTGTCAGAATAAATTTAACATAATTTAAAAATAAAAAAGTATTTATTTAAAAAGAAATATATCTATCATATTTATAATTTTATACGCTCTTTTAATAACTGTTGAAAATAATATTTAGGATGAGAGTGGATATGTTAAATTTAGTATGAGGAGTTAGGATATGAGGAGTTAAGTTTAATATGAGTTTGTGTTTGGTAGATAAGATAAAAAGTAATATAAAATTTATATGTTGTTTGGTAAAAGTGTTTAAACCTTAGATAAAGTGGTGCTATTACGAATTTGCCCTTTAAATTTTTTTAAATTATGAAAATGCCATGACATATAAAATATGATTTTAACATATCCAGTGTTCTAAAAATCCCCGACTAGCCCCGCCTAGTCCCCGCCTAGGCGCTAGGCGGCACTCCGCCGCCCGACTAATGCTAAATCCGCCTAGGCGCTAAGCGGTGCCCTAGCTATCGGTCGTATTAAAGCTTAATTAGTCTATAGGTGTGAACTAATCGATATTTATGCCAACTAGACTGTTCTATACATGATTTTGGGCTAAATTAGATTACATATATTTCAATACATATGAATATTATGTTGAAAGTTATAAAAAATTTGTTGTAGGCTATGAAGTTTATGTGGGGACTGTAAAATTTATGCAATTTGACTATTAATAATCATATTCTATGTTTTTATCATGAATTTGATAATATAATTATGAAAAATATATGTTGATATAGTTTGTATCTCATGAGAATATGTAAAAATAGTAAAAATAAGCATTGTGTAACGAATCCGCCTAGGCCCCGCCTAGGCTCCCGCCTAGCCGCCTAGGCGCTAGTCCCCCCTCCACCGCCCGACTAGCGCCTAGCGATTTTTAGAACATTGAACATATCATTCTCACTTATTTTCATCTATATTTTTATAAAATTATTTTCATCATTTGCCCTTCTAATATTTTTGTTTTTACAAAAATATCATTCAAGGGCAAATTCAGCAAATAAATTCATTTGCTTTCCATTCATCTGTCAATAAATTTCATAGAAAAAAAACAAATATTGAATTTTAAGTTACGCAAATGAGAAATCATTATTAATCCTCCTAAATTAAACAAAAGAAAAACATTAACAAGAAAAACTGAAACCTAAGATTCTGCATCCAAGAATGAGATTTCACTTTGATTCGTATCAAAGTATGAGCATAAATTAATGTTGGTCGGAAAAAAGATAATTGCATAAATAGTAAAAGGCGTTACAAAGAAATTCGGAAAGACCCAAGTTCACCATCGAAGCCGCCCAACCTCGACGTGAGAAAATACATCAAACAAGATGAAGTACTAAGCTAAAAACGTTGCCAAAACAATGGCATGGAAAGCAATAAATGGTCCAAAATGTCGATGCAGTAGTCTCCGAACCACGTATCAGCAGAAAGACTCCCTAAAAGGGAAAGCAACAAGCTAGCGAAAATATTTTTGCCAACATTAAACGCCACTCCAAGGAAAGTGATAATATGCAGCGCATATGCATAGGATGGGGAGACAAATACAATAATGCAAGCTCCAAGATCTCCCCATCGCTTACTAGAGCAGGGAAGGTGCTGGTATATGTAGCAAAGTGTCCTAGAGCTCGTACAGCCACTCTCTGTTCGACCCAAGTTAACGTTTTTCTCAAAAGTTCAGCCAATGCCGTGATAACCCCAGCGTGCACAGCCACTTTCGCAAACTCTTCCATTTCATAGTGTACGATCCAATTATATGCGCTGCGTAATAAGAGATTCAGGAACACCACCAGAGTAAGATACCTTCATCACCTGCCCTTTCTGTAATCCATAGTACCTTGCAATTGCATCACTTTCAAGCATCATATGAAGCTGCCAAAACGCACCAAATTTGACATAGAACAAATATTTTAAGGAAAATCAAACAAAAGAAACTTGTAAATGCATCCAAGCGGGAAAATTTATTCTCTCTGAGGGCAAAAATAGTTCAAACCCCTAATAAAACACCTCATGTTGTAAACATGGAGCAGAGTTCTTTCATTTGCGTCGTGACCAAAAATCAGCGGTGAAAGAAAAATGGGAACATACCCGATCTTACTACACTCAAACAACTCATGTTGTAAATCAGCCAAAATAATTGAGCAATACAGTTCGGTTCACTCAAACAATTGGAAATAAACAACTCAGCAGACATTACAGCAAACCCTACTGTGTCTAATAATGCACCGAAAAATAAGAAAAATTAGTTTAGGATAGAACCTTAACTATTCTTCAAAATCCGAGTGCAACAGCTATAATTTCCTAAAGATGGAATTGATTTCACCTCTGTGGACTACAATGTAAAATTTGAGAAATTTTCGGTGAGCATCGATATCGTTTGAAGTATAAATTGGAGGTATTTTATCGTTTCCAAGATAGGAACAGAGATCGACTTCTTGGATTTTGCTTCGTATTGTTGGATTCGATCTTGCCAGATAAAAACTCGGAATGTCGCCTTCTTCGAAATCTCATGTGGTAGTCGCGTAAAAACCTAGCTCACAATTTTACAAAAGATTTTTTAGAAAATGAGAAGGGTATACTTTTTTTCCTTATAAATTCCACACTTCCTATGAAATGAGAGATTAGAATGGATAAAGTTTGCCCAACAAGCTTTATCAAGCCTACCAAAATGGGCCCTAATAATGCCTCTTGTCTCGTGAATATTTAATAAATGAATTGTTAATGGACTTTTTAATTTTTTGCATTCTTTTATTCATTAACAGGCTAGAATTCATACTAATCTTTATCGGCCCAATTACAATTATTTAATTATGGGTTCTGTTATAAAATTATAAGTCAAGGCTAACAGCTTAATTTTGTCACATATATTGCACGTGTACTGGGGATTAAATGCTGTATCCCATACTTGCATGCATCCGCTTTTTGCGTCTCACAATTAAATTTATTATTTTAATTAATATTTTTTTAAATGTATCATAACAACTATTATAAAAAATTAAAATTTTAGAAATATATGTGCTCCATTTTTAAATATTCGAATTTTAAAAATCAGTTAAAAATAAAATTAAATGTTAAAAATAGTTGTTTATTCTATTTGAACATGATGACATATAAAATTAAAATAAAAAATAAAAAATAAATTAAATTTTAATTATGAGACATACATTACAAAAAAATGGCAAACCGGCGACGGATAGGATGACGGAATGTATATCCATCGTCAACTGGCGACAGACTTCAACAAATAAAGCTAACGATGGACTGGTCCGTTGTCAACATATTTCGTCGTCCAGTCCGTCGTCACACCCTATTTATTGGGCTTCTTCCCCATTTCGCGAAAAACAGAACACTCACACACCCAAAGTCGAAATCGAAGCCCCCTCCGGCGATTCCCACCCTCTCTGGCGAAATCAAAGCTCCTTCCACCAAGGTAAGTATATTTCGCCATTTTCCCTTCCCCTATCATTATTTTTCTCGATTTCTCATTTTTTACCCATTTTCTCGCCGGAGTAGAAGCTGCTGCCGCCTCCACGCCGCGCAGCCGCCTGCCACCGTGTTGTCCTCGTGCTCCCACTCCCAGGTATGTTTTTATTTTTATTTTTTTAATTTTCTTAATTATTTGATAATTTTTATTAATTATTTTGTTAATTATTCTTTAAATAAGTTAATTGTTAAATTAGTGTTAATTTATGTGGTTAATTGTTAAATTAGTGTTAAATTAAGTTAATTGTTTGATAATTGTGGTTTTAGTGTTTAATTAAATTAGTGTTAATTGATTGTTAATTAGTATAGGTTTAATTAAATAGTTTAATTGTTTAATTAGTATAATTATTTAAGTAGTTTTTAATTTAATTAGTTTAGTTATTTAAATTAGTGTTAATTGATTGTTAATTAGTGTAAGTTTACTTAATTAGTTGAATTGTTGAAATAGTTTAATAGTTTAATTTATTTATATTGTTAATTAATACTATAGGTTTAATTAATTTAATTAGTTTAGTTTAATTGTTAATAGTATAGATTTACTTAATTTAATTAGTTTAATTAAATTGTTTATTTTTTTAATTAACTTTATATTAAATTTGTCTAGGAGTCACATTTCGCCTTTTCCGACTGCTCCCGGAGCCGCCTATCGCCGATCCGGTGTCGCCTCATCTGGTGAAATGTAAATAGTTTTAATAATTTATTTTTATTATATTTAATTAATTTTTGTAATTAATTAGTTGATTAGGTTAATTAGTAGTTAGAATAATTTAATTAATATAATTAATTTGTTAATTTTTAGATTATTTAACATTTATAATGAATTAGTTAATTTTTGTATTTAATTTGATTAATCTTGTTAGTTAGATTAATTTAATTGTGTAGGTTAATTATACTAATTTACTCTCAATTTAGATTATTTATACCTAATTTAGACTAATTTAGATTAATAATTGTTAATGCATTTAATAATCGAATACTTTGTTCATATTTTCTTTAAGTCTAATTAATTTCTTAATGAGTTATAAATTGAATTTATTGCTTAATTTAAATTATTGTTTTAATTTACACCTTGAAGAAATGTAGGTTAATTAGTTTAGTTTATTGTTTCTAATTTCTTAATTTTGGTAATTTAGTATAACGATTTGCGTATATTTATGACATTGGGATAGACGTAATTAATTTCTTAAGGAACTTCTCCCTTCGGGATAGATTTTGATTACGTCTTAAGGATCTTCTCCCAATATGTGTAATATTATGTTGTGGTGGTTTGATGAGATGCATGTGTTGTGATGTTTTGATGATGAGATGTATGTTGAGATATTTTGATTATTATGTTCGGATGTTTTGATAATGAATGTATGTTGGGATGTTTTCATGATTATATCTGGCTGTTTTGATTAGATTCAGTGAGGTTATTTGGATGCAATTAGGTATAATATAACTCAACATACATAACATTTCTCAAAATGACCAAAAATGACCAAATGCTTGTGATATTTGAATATCACATAATTAAACTCAATATTGCTTGTGATCTCCATATGGTTAGCGTTAAACAGTATAAGCATCAACTTATAATTCATAAATGCAAATCAATAATTTACAAGATTCAGTGACTCGTTATATTTGATGCAATTAGCTACAATATAACTCACCATAATTCTCGACCTTATAATTCAGTCCAAGCATCAACTTATAATGACTTACAAAACCTTATAATTCATAACTGCAAATCATTAATCACTTACAAAACCTTAAATTTTTTTCAATCGATATCTAGCCCTCTATTCAACTTATAATGTGCAATCAACTGCAAATCAACTTATAATTCTTACCATCAAACCATAATTCTCGACCTCTAACCATAATTTCCATAATTCTCGCCCTCTATTGTCGTCCTCTATTCAACTGCAAATCAACTTATAATTCTCTCCCTCTATTCAAATTCAAATAATTCAACTCCCATAAAACACTTTCCTAAGTGAGTCTCTGTTTACACATGTGCAATCTTCTTTTAAATGTCTAATTTAATAGACCACTAATATAGTCTCGCCCTCTCCGTAACTGTCACGCCCCGATCTCTGCCCTTGTGGCGAAGTCCGGGTACGCGACAATAAAACAATTAAATAAAGGATAAAAGGAAACTGTGAACTTTAACTGAAACAAAAAGATATTCCGATAACTGAGTTTCAGTACATAACAAGGAGTTAAATTCTGAATTAACACCTACGTCAAAGAAAAGTTTATGAAACCTCTTGCAGCGGAAAAGGATCTACATAAATCTACGCGTATGAAGACACGTAAACCCCCAAGAGTTCGACTACACAAAAGACCGACAAGCCTGTCATAGCACCTCCATTCATCACGTCTCAACCTGCACATTTAAAAATACATGCAGGGCTGAGTACAAACGTACTCAGTAGGCACATGCCGAAATCGCATACATACATATATAATTGTCATTGCCGTAAAGAGTGAAACATAGGGATTTGATCTTTAAAAGCACCTACGTTCACTAAATCCTTTTTGTGAAACCTATAGTTCGACAGCTGTCTAAGTTCTTTAGTATTCTACCATATCTGTTTTCTACGTCTACCGTGAAGTTGACCACCTTCTATGGACACCTGACTGGTCAACACCTTCGTCGACTCACAGTCCTTTGTGTACACTAGTTCGAGCGGGGTTACTTACCCACTGAAACCCGAATTCGATTAAATGATAACAAGATAGGCATCGTACAAAACATAAGTTATTTCGGCAATACAATACTTTAAAACATAAGTTCTCATTTGAAAACCTTTTCGAAATATCAACATAATAGCATACGAGCATACATAATTTCTTTGTAATAGAAAGCCTACTTGGATAGCTTCGGTTTGCACTTGCTTTGGTCTTGAAATGCGAAATAGATCTCTTGTAAGAACCTTTAGAAAATCTCGTATAAGTTAGAATGCTTCGGAAGTTTTAGAAACATCTAAATCGTAGGAATATCCTATTCTCGGTTTCCCGTTTGATTTATTAATTGGAAATATTGATCCCGCGGATCAATATTCTTTCTAAGGTTCAAATCTTATTCAAATTACTCAAGTAATTGATTTTGAGTAATATAAGTGAATTAACACTTACTTGAACAATTAATTACTTAGTTTAAATTATAATTAATTATTCAGATAACATAACCAAGTTTTAATAATTTAAACCTTTTTAATTTCCTTACAAATTATTAATTTCATTAAAAATTCTTAAGAGTTAATATTTTGGGTAATATAACTAGAGGCATTTCTATTTTAGTATCTTGATACTTGAGTCAAGATAAATAATTTTTTAACGGCTAAGTAAATCTCAACTATCATACTCTAAATATGATTTAGAATTTAAATCATTTCCTATGATTAAATTCTAATTAATCAATTATATTCTCTAAATTTAATACTAGAATTCTATATATATTTATTTGAATGTAGGCCAATTAAATCTAAGTCTTGATCTACTAAGATGCTAATTAGCCCATTTAAATTAATTAAGTGAGCCTACTAGTTAATTTAATGAGCCCAAGTATAAATTTTCTAAGATTAATAAACTGAGTCCAATTGAATAATTATATGGCCCATCAGCTTTGAACAATTCAGCCTATTCAAATTTAATTCTCGGCCCATTCAATCTTATTTAACAGAAGCCCAGTCTAATTAATTTCCTAGGCCCAGATTAACATTCACTCGGCCCAATAATTTATTTCACAAAAGCCCAATCTAATTAATTTATCCTAGGCCCAGAAGTTTTAAGTAATCTGGCCTAGTTGATTAATTAACCGGCCCACTAACCCGGCCCATAGAGAAATTATATTTCAGCCCAGAGAAATAATTATTTCGGCCCATTTATTTAAATTAGATCCGGCCCAGTACCCGGCCCATTTTCTGGATCCTTCCAATTTACACACTTAGGCGAGAAATCCTTCTCCCCTTTCTCATTTTCTGCAGCGCCTCTGCCTTCTTCCCCTTTCTCTCTCGCTTTCTCCCTCTGTCCTCACGCTGCCGCCCCTTCTTTCTTCCCTTTTCCCGGCGACGTTTCTCCTCGACCACACCTCCATCTCGGCGCTCTTGCCCTTTCTATGTTCTCTTCTCCTCAGAACCCCTGTGGTTTCTCTCTCCCGACGGGATTCGGCAAAGATTGGAGTTCGGCCGTCGAGGTTTAAGGTGAGGCTTTATTTTCTTCTATTTAAACCTTGTCTTAGTTTAAATCTAGATTCTGTGTTCTGTCTTCTTCTCTAACCCTTCCGCCCAGGGAAATAGGGCGCCCGTCACCGCCAGCGCTCAGTCGTCGACTGCTGCCGGTTCTGTACTCCCCTGTCTGCTCTCCTTACGGTGAGCTCTCCTTCTCTACTTTCACCACCACCAATTTACTACGGTATCACTTCTATTAACGTTTCTCAGTTTCTAATTCGCACGACCTAACATTTTCACATTGGCTTTATTTCATAACTTATTAGATTTTATTCTTTCTTGTTATGAGGGAATCAATTTGGTGTCGCGGTGGCTCAGTTTTACTCCCGGTGGAGTTCAGGACATCACATCAGTGGCTGGACTTAGTTATGGAGTTTGGAGGATGGTTGGTTGGTGGAAACGATTATCCAGCAGCTAAGTCTGCTTCTTTATGTCTTTTTTTTTATCATTTGAAATTTTTATTGTCATGCTTAGTTGTATACATAGCTGGATGTGTTGAGAATTTGTGTGGGTGTGATGGTGGTGCTCTTAACAACATGCTAGGTCCTGATTTAAGTATTCAAACCTAGTGCAAGTTCTGAATCTGGGAGCATGCTTATATGCAGTTTTATGTTCGGTATTCATGGATTTAATTGGAGGGCAGAAGGCGGATTTATAGTTAAAACATAAATGTAAGTTGAAAATCTAGGAGATATGAACTAAATGTATAGTTAGAGTTTAATTTCCTCACCTTAGGACTTTAACTACTTCTTCTTGTGCTAAGGCTTCTCTTTGGGGTTGCAGTCAAGCGTATGATGGTTGTGTGATATTTGGTTCTTGGTGCAAGTCCTTACCTCATATATATATATTGATGCAGTGTGGTGTTCTCTTTTAAATGCTTAAGGTTTGATATGGCTAGTTCTAATAACCTTTACTCTATTATTGTAGGTGATGGAAGAGGCATGGCTGGAAATTTCAACTCCCTTCACTCAACCGATGACTATAGCCTTCTCTGCACCACTTTCCTCCTCTGTAGCAGCATGGCTGCTTGTTTTCTTTTCTTTATTTTCTCTTTCCTCTGTTCTTTCCTCATGCTGCCTTGTGCAGAATTGTAGCTAGTTTAGATCTTTAGTTTACTTTCTGTAGGGTACTGTACTAGTAGGTATATATATATATATATATATTGTTTCATATGTAAGTGCTCTATGTCTTTATTTTCCTTTACCTTACTTGGTATATCTATGTATGCGTACTTATTTATTCAAGTACAACAGCTCTTTTTCTTTCCAATAAGGTCAATACTGCGGGTCTTATATATATATATATATACTTACGTAGTAGTTTTTTTTTTGTATATAGCTGTCTGCATATGAAATTTAGCAATTGCATACCTACATATGCGTGTAGTATGATATATATATATATATATGTACTTAGATAAAATTTATAACACAAAATTCTTATGTATGCAACCTGTGCATACCATAAAAATAATTCTCAAAGATATAAAACATATACCCACGTATATATATATATATATATATATATCCAAAGTATAAAATATATATCTTAATATCAATATTTCTTAAGATATTAATCAAGAAATCTATAAATACTTGTTATCTTAAACCAAAACTCCTTTTCAACTAGATTAAATTCCCATTAATTAAAATGCTCAGTTCGCTATATATAAACAAAAGAACGAGTGCATTTGAAAATCGTTTACTTCACTAATTAAAAGACGGGGCATTACAGTAACTAATGAATCTTTATTTTACTATGTGAATACTTATTAATAATCAGGGTTAAAAAAATGAGTCGAGATTGGATATACTTGCGGTTACTTCCGAATGGGGGATTTAATCCACATTTTCTTTCTGGGCTTGAAGAGTTCTTAAGATTTGCAGGTAGTCAGCACCAGTACATGGATGGAGAAAAAATTAAGTGTCCGTGTGTGAAGTGTAGGAATATATGGTTTAGAAGTACAGATGTTGTACAACTATATCTTGCTAGAAAATGTTTCACACGTGGTTACGAGATCTGGAGGTTTCATGGGGAAACTGAAATACCTTCAGATGTTTAAGAAACACGTGTCGATGCAGATGTAGAACCTGAAAAAGATTACGGGACATACCACGAGATGGTTCATGATCTCGGGGGTCCCAGTTTTAACAACCCAGATGTGGAAGAAGATCCAAATGCTACATCAAGATTGTTGTACGAGTTGTTGGATGCCATTGATAAAGAGTTATACCCTGGATGTAAGAACCACACTCAGTTGTCTTTTGTGGCTCGCCTGATGACTTTGAAGGCCCGTTTTGGAATGCCACAAAAATACTTTAATGAAATGTGTGTTTTATTAAACGAATCATTCCCAGATCATCACAAAGTACTCATAAACTACTACAGCACACAGAAATTGCTACGTGCAATGGGTTTACCTGTTGAGAAGATAGATTCTTGTAGGAATCATTGTATGATCTATTGGGAAGCAGATTCCAATCTTGTGAATTGCAAGTTTTGCAATGAAAATCGATACAAAGATAGTAGTCGAGGATGTAAACCAATTGCATATAAGATGTACTACTTCCCTTTAACACCTTGTTTACAGAGGTTGTATGCATCTAAAGCTACAGCCGGAGACATGATCTGACATTCAACTTTAGTTGATGATGGTGTTATGTGACATCCAGCAGATTCACCGGCATGGAAGCACTTTAATGTGACTTACCCAGGTTTTGTAGCGAAGCCAAGGAATATCAGATTAGGCCTATCAACCGATGGTTTTCAACCCTATAGTCAGTCAGGACAACAATACTCATCTTGGTCTGTTATCCTTACACCTTACAACTTACCTCCGTGGCTGTGCATGAAAGAACAACACATGTTTCTCACAGTGCTTGTTCCTGAATCAATTGTGGACATTTGGTGCACGTACTTATGACATTTTAAAGAAACAGAACTTTCAGATGCATGTAGGGATGGCAACGGGCCGGATCTGGGCCGAATCTGGCTTGGTCCAGATCCAGATCCGGAAATTTTAACCTTGGTCCAGATCCGGCCCAGATCCGTTGGATCTAAAAAAGTTTGGTCCAGATCCAGATCCGTGAGATCCGCGGATCCACGGATCTGTCCAGATCCATGAACTTAAATTTTAAAAATAAAATTCTAAATATTAATAATAATAACTTGATTAATCCACAATATCACCACAATGGATAAAAATAACACCACAATATAAAACTACAAAAATCCAAAATAAGTCTCAATATTATAAGATTAGTGTTGCTAGCATCTATGTGCTAAGAAAATTTGTGATGAAACAGCCGCAACCAAAGTCACAGTCTAAATTCTTCAAGGAAATCTCTAATGCTAGAGCTACTTTCAACATTATCAACATCCTAAATAAATAAAAAAGACTATCGATATTCGTATTAGGATATTATTGTATTTTCATTTCTTAATTATAAAAATAGATATAATATTACATATATATATATATAATTATAAAAAAAATATATTAAATAAATGGATCCACGGGTCGGATCTGGAGCGGATCTGGGATGGATCTACTAAATTTCAGATCCGGATCCGTGATTTTTATTAGTGGTCCAGATCCGGTCCGGATCCGCCGGGTCCAAATTTTTAATGCTCCAGATCCTAAAAAATGGATTTGGATCCCCGAATCCAGACCGGGTCCAAGGTCCACTGCCATCCCTAGATGCATGCAGCGTTGTTGTGGACCATAAGTGATTTTCCAGCATACTCAATGTTGTCTGGTTGGAGTACAGCTGGACAATTAGCATGTCCTCGATGCATGGAATAGACCAAAGCATTTTCTTTAACACATAGCCGGAAGTAGTTATGGTTTGACACACATCGCAAGTTCTTACCTTATGATCATCAGTTCAGGAGGAACAAGAGGGCTTTTAGAAAGAATAAAGCCATTGCAGATGATCCTCCAGAGATGAGGTCAGGGGAAGAGCTACTATATCAGATTGAAGATCTGGGTCTCGTGAAGGTAACTGAAGATTATGATGATGATAACAGGCGTATTTTAAAACAAGTTACCACTGGATGGAGGAAAAAGAGCATCTTTTGAGACCTTCCATATTGGAGTTCTTTGTTGATTCTTCACAACTTAGATGTTATGCACATCGAAAAAAATATTTTTGATAACATTTTCAATACTGTGATGAATGTCCAAGGCAAGACAAAAGACACAACAAAGTCTAGGATGGAGTTAAACTACTATTGTCATAGGCCAGAGTTAATGCGTGACGAGTATACCAATAAATATTCTAAGGCATGTTACACACTTGACAAAAATGAGAAAAAAGTCTTGTGTGAATGGGTGAAAGGGCTAAAGTTTCCGGACGGTTACATGTCAAATATGGGTAGATGTGTAGACATGAGTAAATTGAAGATGTTTGGCATGAAGAGTCACGATTGTCACATTTTCATGCAGCGTATACTACTCATAGCATTTCGAGAACTACTCCCACAAGGGGTTTGGAAGTCGATAACAGAGTTGTGCTTATTCTTTCGTGATTTGACATCACGAAACATAAAGAGTGAGGACATGGAGACACTTAACAATAACATCCCAGTGATATTGTGTAAACTTGAGCATATATTTCCGCCAAGATTCTTTGACTCAATGGAACATTTGCCTATCCATCTAGCTGACGAGGCAAGAGATGGAGGACCAGTTCAATATCGAAGGATGTATCCATTTAAGAGGTACTTCAAAACATCTTAATTACAAGTTATATTTCAACTTATACATTATGTTTAATGCTTTCCACCACAATCATTTCAATACAGATATTTGAGAAAATTGAAAACTAATGTAAAAAACAAAGCAAGTGTTGAAGGATCTACATGTTCTGCATACTTAGTAGAGGAAGCAACTGCATTTTGCTCATATTATTTTGAGGATCATGTGAGTACGATACATAGAGAGTTGCCTCGCAACTACGTTGGAGAATGTTCTACTAGTGGGGAACAAGATCAACTAGGCTTGCTTTCCATATTCAAATTGGCTGGAACTGGTGTTGGAAAGACAGCCAAAAGATCACTGGATGATAGGTAATACAGAACTGCTCATCTATACGTACTCCATAATTGTGTGGAGATCGATCCATATATCAAGTAAAGTTTGACAACTCAATATAACACTTTTATTTAATTTAAGATGTAGCTTTTATCAACTAATATCTACTTGTTGTATGAAGGGAGTATGAATCACAACTCAGGCTCTCAAATCCATGAATTTCTGACATGGACATTGACAAGAAAGTGTCGGCAGAATTTCTTGAATGGTTCTATAACTATGTGAGTCAAATTGACAATAATCTAATTTGAATTGAATTTATAATTAAGATATATGAATGAATACTTAACTTGATAAATATTATAACTTTTTGGTGATATATGTACAAACTTATGTAACAGATCCTGTTATGTGGGATATTGCAAGTGGACCTTCACCAATGATTACAACATATCATGGTTATTTGATGAATGATTATAAATTTCACACGATATCTCACGGATGTCACAAAGCAACCATGAGTAGTGGTGTGTGCATCAAAGCTGGTAACTATGGAGATTCGAGTGAGACAGATTTTTATGGACAATTAGTCGAAGTGTGCGAACTCACATATCTAGGGTTATACAATAAAAAAGTCATTTTATTCAAGTGTGACTGGTTCGACACTTCGTCGGCAGGTACAAGGGTTGATCCTCAGTTTAAATTAGTGTCTGTAAATCATACACGCAGACTTAGAAAGTATGAACCCTTTGTATTAGCCGTCCAAGCTACACAAGTGTATTACTGTTCTTATCCAAGTATGAACCAACAGTGTAGAGACTGGTGGGAAGCTTTTTCTATCAAGGCAAGGTCCAATATCGATATTGGACAAGTTGATGTGTCTAGTTCTACATTAGAGTCACCGTATCAGGAGGATGATGATGTGAATGTAGTATCCGTCGTCGAAGTAGATGATACTATATCACTTCAACGAGACGATGATCAGGTAGAAATTGAAGATGATAAGAAAAATTAAGACACTGATACTGTCCTAGAAACATAAGAGGATGAAGAAGATGATGATGAATATGAAGAAGATGAAGCTTTAGAAGAAGAAGAAGAAGAAGATGACGAGGATGACTATGTAGATGAGGAAGATGAAAATGACAATGAAGAAGACGACGAAGATTAGAACATTGTGTGGAAAACTTACCCTATTCGAATTTCACTCTAATTAATAATTATAAATGCAACACATTCATTGTATGTTTAATATAAAACTTCAACTTATACGTTTCTTGTTATAATTAATGCAACTTATTTATTAATTTTCGACATAATAGATGTCTTCCGGTCTGAGATTCTCACCTCGAGATGATGTGTCTACTCCTCGAGGAAGGGGTGCACGACGTTCTCCTCTTTCTATCGGTCGGGATAGTTCCCCGGACACATCATCCAGATATGAGTTCGGGACAGGGGGTCTGAGCCACCACATTGGTGGCATACATTTAGGTGGTCTGTCGTCTGGCTCCGATACGGATCATCATGGGGAGCAGAGTCCCACAGAGGACTTTGTTCTCGCAGTGAGTGAGTTGGAGTACATAAATACAATTACATATTCAATTTTAACAAATATTTAATAAGTAATTCAAAAGACTAATATAAATCAAATTAAAATGATCTATGTAAGGGATTTTACCCGCACGGCACCTCGACTGATTACATTTGGGAACTATTTAAAATAGTTCCCAATCCGACTGGATACAGTTGGAAGCTAACGCCTGAGGACGTGAGGCAGAGATACTGGGAGGAGTTTAAGGTTCGAAAAATTTCTACAACTTTCAAATTCTTTCTAAATTATGACTTATAACTATATATTGAAGTTAACTACAATTTATAACATAAATTTTGGATGTTAGAAAAAATTTACTTGGGCACCGTCACTCGATGCCAAGATTCGAGAGTTGTGGTATGATAAGTGCCGGGAGAGGTACAAGGATTATATCTGCGGGATAAAGAGGAAGATGAATGATCCGCCACCCAGAGGTGGGAAGCCTGGGTGGTGGAGTGATGATGTCTGGATGAGTTGGCTCGCTTACTAGTCTAGGGATGATGTTGTTGCTAAATCCCAGGCAGCGATGCGCAACCGGCTGTCTGAGCCACAGGGATCGGGGACTGGTCCTTTCAAGCATAGGGGAGGGTCGAAGTCCGTCATGCAACGAGCTGAGGAAAAGGTAATTTCAAATCATAATTTCAAACATGTTTTATAGTTTTAATTCATATACACATGTTTTAATAACACAACCCCATTGGTATGTCATGCACAGGCTGTTGAGAGGGGAGTACAGTCGATAGACTGCATGTTCGACTCCTTCCTCGATGAGCATCGGTACCCAGAGGGGACGTACACCGATGCAAAATCGGAGGCGATAGCGGCAAGTCTTAATTTCAAAGTAATATATATAGTTTATAATTGCAATCTTTATATGTAATATGTTATTAACAAATGTTCATTTCTTATTTTCATGCAGACTGAGGTGTTTGCCCGTGCTGACGCGGAACGGGTCCAATTGCCTGAGGGTGACCACGATGCGGTGGACACCAACGAGATATACTTGGAGGTTCTTGGCGTCCTAGACAAGAAGAAGAGGTTGTTCGGTACGGGAGGCGCAGGAAAGACATTGAGAGCCTTCAGGTTTAGTGGCTCGTCGTCCGCCTCACGAGCCAACATGAACGAGATTGAGGAGCTGCGGCGCTGAGTCAAGGAGCAGGAGCGCGAGCGACAGGAGTACATTGTCGAGCAGCGGAGATTGGCTAACCAGGTGGCGCTCGTGCAGACTCAGTACGCTCAGATGATGCAGTGGATGCAGTCTCAGTCCCAGGGAGGAGCAGGTGATCCCTCATTTCCCCCGTTTCCCCCTCCCGATTCTGATTCCTAGACTATTTGTACGGTTGCTACACACATTGATACTATTGTTTTGTATTTCAACATTTATAACATCTTAATTTGGTTAATTATATTAAATTTTGAATTTCAATCGATTTCGTAAATTTTAAATTATCGTTCGATGTTTTATTTTATTTGTATTGTTTGTTGTGACAAGTTATAGGTTACCAGTATTACAAAAAACAAAAAATAAAAAAAAATATTTAAACCTAACGACGGACAGGAATCCGTCGTTAGGTCAACGGTCAACGGCTAACGACGGATTGCACGAAGGAATCCTGTCCGTCGTGACTTTTTCTTTCAGTCGTCCGTGAGCCTCACGACAATCGAAATACAGACGAAAATTTCCGTCGTCAGTCCGTCGTTAAGCCAGACAGACGACGGATTCCTCGGCTGGACGACGAAATATTCCGTCGCTAGTAGGCGTTTTTTTTGTTGTGAAAAATATGGAACACATGATTCTATCTTTGTGTGAGATGGGATCAGTGTCCAACATTTATGTCCCACATCCAAATTTTAATTTATTTTTTACTTTAATTTTATATATTTTAGTTTATTATTGTATATAATATTAAGATTCATTTTTAGGAGTGAGCAAACGGTTCTCGATTTTAATCGGAACCGAACCGGAACCATCGGTTCTTTGGGTACCCAAAACTGAATTTTATGGTTTCGGTATTTGAATCGGTTCTCAATATAATAAGTATTTTGGATATCGGTTCTACCCGATCGATTCCAGATAGAACCGAAAGAATCGAAAGTTTTAATTATCGATTTTAATTTAATGATTGTTTTATCATAATTTCATATTTCACTCATAATTTCTAAATATCCAAATTTGTAATGAAACAAAGTTAAAGTCATGAAGTCCACTGTGACAAATGCTAACAATATTATAATTAAAATTAATTAAGATCAACCAAGTAGTAAAAGATGATTACTCTTTTAGTCGATAGATATATATAAATAGAGCACACACTTACATCATATAGATATATAGATAAATATAGTATTTATAAATATGTTGGATAGATACGTATGTGTGCGAATATTGAGTGAAGATAAGTCGAATGTGGGGCCTAATTACTTATTGGAAAAATAAAATATCAATAAAATATAGGATGAAAATAATTTCGATTCTGACATTACTAACTGGAATCGAATCGAGGAAGCGAACCGGTTCTTCGGGTACCCAAATACCCGATCGATTCTAGAACCGATTCCTAATATTTGATTATTTTCGGTTCTGGTACCTCAAATTTCAGTTCTGGGTACCCAGACCCGAACCGATTATCACCCCTATTCATTCTACTCAAATATAATATATAAATATTTTAAATATTTAATGATACTTTTATTTAATTTTTAGAGTTCATAAATTAAAAAAATAAGATATATAATTTTTCTAAACATTATTAATTATAATTGATTATGTCATAATAATTTTTTATTTTTCAAAAGAAAATATTATACCAACCTCTCCACTCTTCATGCTACGGTGAAGAGAAGATCTGACCTAACAAACTTTCTCCAACCTCTCATTTCCTCAAAAACTATACATTCACCATTTTCATAACTCAATGTTGTGTCCTTCGCCAACCCATCTTTCCTTCTTCCTTCCTAATCGAACATGGGACGGAGCAAACTCCCCATCAAGAAAATCGAGAACACAACAAATCTTCAAGTCACCTTCTCCAAACGTCGATATGGCCTCATTAAAAAGGCCTATGAAATTGCAGTTTTATGCGACATTGATTTAACGTTGATCATGCTTTCACCTTCCGGTAGGCTCAGCCATTTTTCCGGTAGGAAAAGGTAATTAACTTTTTAATATATATAATGTTTATTTAATTAATGCTCCACATTTTAATTTTTTATCGTAACCTAACATGTATGAAGCTCAATTTTCTCACTTTACTTAATTGAAATTTTTATAGAGTTGAGGATGTGATATACCGTTATATTAATCTCTCCGATCGTGATAGAGCTGGGTAAGCATTGCATATTAAACTATTGTTTTTTTTCATTAATTCCTATCTATTTTCACCGCAATTATAACGTGTTGTTTTGTTTAATTGCAGAACGAGTATTCAGAATAGAGAGGTATTTTATTTTAGCTAGGAATTGTTTGTTTTTAATAAACAAATTAAATTGCTTTTCTTGTGTGAGTAATAGTACTAAATATATGCAATTAATAAAGTGTTTATTTTCCGGATTGATGCAGCAAATAGTGAACACGTTAACAAAAATTAAAACAGAAAAGGAGCTTGCTATGCAGAGGTTTGCTTCTGAAAATTTCATATTTTCTAAAATATATTTCAATTTAAATCATGATTAATATGTTCATTTGATCATAATATTAATGATAATAAATGTTCTTTGATTTTATTTTATTGTTGCAGTGCTGCTACTCCTGGCTCTGATACTGAGGTAAAAAGGATTATTACAGATATGATGATGCTTGCATGCACAAAATTTTAAATTTCTGCATTATATTTATTTAGGGAATACAGAAAGAGATTCTAGATTTGCAGCAGAAACTGGAGATTGCTCAAGGAGAACTTAGGTACAATCAAAAAACAAGAAACAAGTAAAAGATTAATTTATTGTTTAAATTTCTCTAATGTTTTTCTATAAGGTGGTTGTTTTGTTGAAGCACAGCGTGTTCGAACCAGATCCAGACAAGTTCACAACTCTAGCAGAGATCCAAAATTGTGAATTTCGACTTAATGAAGCTATACGCCGTGTTACAGCAAGAAAGGCAAGAAATTCATAACCTATTGTCTTCTTCTATCCTTCAATCTCTCTGCACTATCTTTTGGTTTACTTATTTAATGTCAAACTACATACAAACTTTAATCTAAGACATAATTGCATCTAAATACACAAACTAACCATCATTTCTGATATTGCGCATGAACTTTAAAATTTGACCTATAATACACGAACTATCATTTTTTCGCAATTGAATACATTGAACTATATTTTAGTCAAAATTAGACATACGTGGACCCGATTACACACGTAGGGTAGGTACAGAGGAAGATGTTATTGATGTTGCTTAAGACAATGTACCGTGCGGGATCTGGACCTTCCTCTGTACCTACCACACGTGTATAATCGAGTCTACATATGCATGATTTTGACTAAAATATAACCTGATGTATTCAATTGCGAAAAAATGGTAGTTCATGTATTGTGGTTCAAATTTTATAGTTTAAGTCAAATACCAGATATGATGGTTAGTTTGTATATTTATAGTGAATTATCCCTTAATTAAATATAATTAATTCCATTTAGTCATCCCCAACTAAACCAGTAGGTTCCAGACTAGCTCACTCGAAATTATTGGGTTTGTGTTAATGCTAATTACAGAGTATTCTCCTAAACAAAGTTGGCCAGCAGCAATCTAGTTATGAGGACACCATACAGGTATATATAAATAAATTGATATTTACATTTGTTAACTATAAATGTATTCATATTAAATAAATTATATAAGTTTTTGTTTTGTTTTGTTTGGAAAAAGCAAATAAACACAGTGGTTCAATACATAACTGAAGCACAAACACAAGGTGCAAAACCCTTGCTTGAGAATGATGATGATCAAGGAATCGAGCTAACCAATATTGAGCACATCAATTTTGGATCAGATGCTTGTTCTGCCACGCTAAGGTTTCTACTTGTCACAGCCCGATCCCGAAGGAAGGCTAAGCTAGGGTGTGACTCTAGTGGAAATCAAGAAGCGAAAAAAAAGGAGAATATAAAATAGAGACAGAAGACACGAAATGAACAACCTGGTCAATGTTAAAGCATCCTAATAATATTAACACAAGATTTGGAAGGATATATATAATTGTGTTAATATTATTAGGACACTTTGACCGATTATTTATTTCGTGTCTTCTGTCTCTATTCTATATTCTCCTTTCTTTCTCGCTTCTTAATTCCCACCCCGAGTCATACTCTGATTTACGTTGTCCTTCGTGATCGGGTTGTGACACTACTTTATCTTTACTTCACTTACAATTATTATAATTAAAATATTATTTCTATAATTGACACTATATATGTCTTGAGACATTACATATATATATATATGCGCGCGCGCGGGCACGTGTTCCCAGCACATATCATTATCTTAAGCTAGGGTTAATTAATTTGGTGTATATATAGGAAGCAATCATCACCAACAGTGTACGAGTCAGTTTCTCAGACAAGTGGAAATGAGAATAATAATGTTCAAACTGTGGAAGGATGTTCAAACAACATTCTAAACGACGACGCTTTCCAACAATTCCATTCCTCCAAAAACAATTTCTTCACTTCTTTATTGCAGCCAGATACTTCAACTCCTTTCAAGGTACTATTTCACTATTTTCTTAATTGCTTTCTACCTTATCATAATTATTAAGATCATACTAAGTTTTGTAATTAATACTAATCGATTACATTTTTGTACACATCGTAGGATGTCTTGGAGGGCTCAAACGAAACCCTAAATGCTCTAGACGAGCATACAATGTTCTTACCATCACAAATATGTCACCAGCTACCATCGAGTGAACTTCATCTATAATTAAGTTTATAATAAGTTCATCGAGTGATAGCTCATTTCATGAATACTTAAAAGGCGAGTAAGTTCAGGCTGCGCTAGTCAGACTACAACTTCAGGATGAAGTCAGGCTACAACTTCAAGATGATGGTCAGGCTGCATATTCAATTTTGATTTGTTGGAGTTAATTACGGTTAATTTGTTATAGTAGTTGCATCTTCTTATGCAACAAGTAGGATTTTTTCCACGCTATCTTGTATGTAAATAATAAATGTAGTTGTCTGTAAACATATCTTTGTGAAATAAAAAATTTCCCGCTTCATTTGTCAACACATGTTAGTTATAGTTTTCTGAAAGGTTATGATGCTACATTTATGAGTTTGTTACATTAAGTGGATGGTGTTTTAATCACATGTCCTAGTGAAGATCTAATAATTGATTTAAAGAGCTTCGTCCATGAGACTTTCACTGTTAAGGATCTAGGTTTTGCTTGGTGTTTCTTGGGCATGAAAATTGATGTTGTACCTAATGGTATATATTTGAATCATCGTAAACATATCTTGGATTTGCTTGATTCTACAGGATTAGAAGGTTGTGGTTTAGGGGGTGTTTGGCTGAGCTTATAAGCTCTTTCAAAGTGTTTGACAAATTAAATTCTTTGAGAGCTTATAAGTTGTAAAAATAAGCTTTTGGAGCTTATAAACTGTTCAAAAAATAAGTAGTTCTGCCCCAACTTATTTCTCCATGAACTTATAAGCTGCAACAAAATTACATAAATAACCTTTTATGTCACTTTAAAAGAGCTTATAAGCTCGTTTATCTAAACACATTGACAACTTATAAGCTCCATCTTATAAGTTCTTGCAAGAGTTTATAAGCTTCGAGAACTTATAAACTATTTAAAATAAGCTTACCCAAACACCCTCTTAGTAAATACTCCATTGCCTCCAAGTCCCATACTACTGGTGAACATCTTTCTAAACTTGATTCTAATAGACGTCTCATTGGTCGTCTTCTATATCTGAATTTGACTTGTCCCGATATTTCTTATGCAGTTTAACAATTGAGTCAGTTTGTCTCTAGCTCTTGTACTTGAAATGTTGTCGTTCGCTATGGCTCTATTATTTTGCTTTAGACTCTTTTGATGTTAAAGAATTTTGTGATACAAACTGAGGTTCATGCACTGATACTTGACGTTCTCTCATCGGATATTGTGTTTACTTAGAAGATGCTCTTATTTTCTTGGCAATGTAAAAAAATAAAACACAATTTCAGTATCTTATGCGGAGGTTGAGTATCGTGGGATGAGTACTACAATGCATGAATTAATGTAAATATCATATATTTTGATTGATTTTGGAATTTTTTGTTCTCAACCTATTCCTCTACACTGTGATTAACATGTGACAATTCATATAAATTAAGAATTATGTGTTTCACGAATGTACTAAAATTTGGACATCGATTGTCATATTGTTCGAGATAAGTTCAAGAATGGCTTTATTAGTCCTTTACATATATCTGCTGATCTTCAGTTATCTAATTACAATGGTCAAGCTATGCTAGTCATGATACAACTTCATGATGGTGGTCAAGCTACAATTCATGATGATGGTCAAACTACGTTGGTCAGGCTACACATTCAGTTTTGATTTGGCTAAACTTATTTTAAAAAGCTTATAAGTTGGAGAAATAAATTAGAGTGAAGTTACTTATTTTTTTAATATTTTATAAACTTAAAGAGCTTATTTTTATAACTTATAAGCTTTTGAAGAGTTTAATTTCCCACACTTTTAAGTAACTTATAAGTTTCTAAACAACTCATAAGTTGTTTTAAGAAGCTTATAAACTTAGTCAAACACCCTCTTAGTTGCAGTTTGTTTGTTATAATAGTTGTATCTTCCTTACGCCACGAGTAATATTTTCTCCATGCTATCTTCTATATAAATAATCAATGTAATTATCTGTAAACATATCTTTGTGACATAAATTTTTTCTGATTCATTATTAAACACATATTAGTTATGTTTCTGCTTCTTCAGTACTCTGATTCATTATTTAATAGATTTTTTCAGTTCCTATATTATTTTAAGAGTTTTTTTTTTATAATTATTTTACTTTTTAGTCATACTAAATAAGTCTGCGACCTTTAATTTAAATACTCTTGTTATTTAGAAAATCCAAAGTTAAATTTGTCATCATGGTTAAACTCCGGTACCGGTTGGAATTGTAATGTCCATTCGAAAAAAGTAACCTGAAAATATTTTACCTATTTTATTAGGTATAATATTTTCATTAAATTAACATCACATGTAAACATATATATAATTGTTGAATTAAGTTGCAATATTAAAACTAGACTTTGACAAATATCATAGCAATAATAACTAGGTAATTATGAAAATCCACTTCTGCAGATCCAGTACCTCTAAATTATATAGAGATTTCTTCATCTTTATTTCTTCACTCGTGATGAGATTTTCTTTAGTGTTAAAAATTAATGAAAGTAAATATTTTTTCCTTACACAAGTGTTAAAATTGCTTCATACTATGGATGTCGCAAAATTTTAAGAAAAAAACACAAACAGTATTCATTTAGAAACATTAAAATAAGCATTTAATTATATGTAGATTTTGGTATTGAAGAGTATAAAACATGCAGCGAGATGTTACAAAAAAGATTACGCGAAAAAAAATAATAATCGTTAAAAAGAAGGTTATGAAATTTGTTTTTTTATTACGTTTAGTATTAATGATATAAATAGGTTTATGATATTATTTTGGGCCAAATAAATCTGGTGTGGGCCCAATGGGCAATTAGATTAAAGTATAAGCCTAAATATTTTGGGCTTCAGCGATTCAACAATCAAAGAAGTCAACAAATTGCTGAAATATTTCACATCGGCGCACGATTGCTCTCCTCCGCAATGAACGCGCCTGAGCCACCACCACCGCAACCGCCGAACTCATCTCCGATCACCTCCGTCTCCGCCGAAATGGCGGAAGACCCGCTATCAAATCCCTTCGCGTCTCTGAACTCGCACTGCCACGACCTCTCCACCCTGCAGGACCTCGCCTGCCGCGGCGCCTGGCGAACCATCCTAGACAAGGTGGCTCGTTCGCGCACTCTCTCCCTTCTCTCGAGGCCGCACGAGCAGCTAATCTACCTCGCCTTCAACGTCCTCGCGCTGGTCAAGCTCCGCCGCTACGCCGATGCGCAGCAGGAGCTCGAAACCCTAGATGAGGATCTCGGATCCAAGCAATACTTGTTCCAGTCGTATCCGGATCAGTACCCGAACCAAAGGCCCGGTTCCATGATCCCGTTCGCGCTCCGATGGTTGCACGCGCATTTGCCGTTCACTCTAGGTGATCGCCAATTATCCCTTGACCGCCTCTACGTTCTCCTGCATTTCATTCGCGATACGAAGTTGTCGCGGGAAGCTGATTCGAGTACTGAGATCTCGACGAATCTTTGGAAGAAGCGTGAGACGTTTGTGATTAATTCAATCGTGAGTCATCATTTGAGCCTAAAGGAGTACAAGGTGTGTCTGTATTTGCTGAAGGCAGAGACTAGTAAAAATGAGGAACCTTTCATGGTGTCCAAATTAGGGTACGTGCAGATGCAATACGGCGACCTCGATGGGGCAAAGCGGAGCTTCGAATTGGTGGAGAAAATGGTGGAGAAGAGTGAGAGTGGGGATGTGAATTTGAAGAATTTGGTGGGTAGGAATAAGGCATTGTTGTATTTGGTTGGGAAGGATTATGTATCCGCAGTGAGGGAGTATGAAGAGTGTATGGAGAGGGATGCAGCCGACGTGGTGGCTATCAACAACAAAGCTCTCTGCTTGATGTATTTGAGGGATTTGTCGGATTCGATTAAGGTGTTGGAGAGTGCATTGGAGAGAGTTCCAACAGTGGCGTTGAATGAGACACTTGTTGTGAATCTGTGCAGTATGTATGAATTGGCTTATGTGAATCACGGTGATATAAAGAAGACCCTTAGTACTTGGATTGCTAGAGTTGCTCCTGATGACTTTGATACCTCGTGTACCAGGATTTGAGGTACCATGAGTTTTCAAAATGTAATACCCTTCTGCGTTTGATATGTTTAGCTATTCTTTATGTTGTGCAAATTGAGTTGTAGGTGTTTGAGTTACTAGATCTTCGGTATGATGATGATTATTCTGCTGCGGGTTATGTATTTGCTTGTTTTCTGGGCTTTTGTGGTATGCTTAATTATGAGTTTATTTCAATATTTGGAAAATCTAATGCTTGTGAGTTGTGAAATGTGTTCTTGAGACATGATCTTTTGTTCAGCAAGTAGAAGATTATGTAACAATGTCATGTGGTTGTTTCTTGTCTCAATGCATTTATTTCACGTGCATATCTCTTTCGCAGTTATTACTTGAGAGAGATCTATTCATATTTTTCGTATAATGTTTTAAGCTTGCCATAGCATGACATAGTGTAGTACATTGATCATACTTAGCGACGAACAAAACATATTCTATACATAGTTTATGGTGTTGCATGTAATGCTGATACATCCATTGTGAGTACTTGTCCATATTGCATAAAAGGCTAGATTTTTCTCTCTTACTCGAATTCTGACTATATCAACACAAGCTGAATAAGCTTTTAATTCAAAAACGGGTATAAATTTTGTTGGTTTCATTGTTCTTCTTCGAGTTGACTTGACGTATCAGTAAGGTGTGTTTTTGTCGAACCCTAAATAAATTTTTTTCGGATGAATAAGAAAACAGAAGAGATCTAGATTCCATGCATGCACCAAATTAAGGAATTTGATGACATTATCGCTTTTGTTTGTACCGGTGACATGAGATCGTGGTTTCATGTTCATTATGTTTTAAGAGTAGTCACAATGCCAATGTAATGTTTTCAAGTAATGCCAGGCAGGCCGATCAAGGGGTAAAAGGTGGAAAATTCGGATTGCTGAGTTCCGTGGTGAGGACAAATTGGAGCTACTCAGGAGCAGGGCCTTACAACTGTTCTTCCTTCCATCTCGAGGACAATAGTCCTTAATTACCTCTCTGTCATCCCAAAAGTCATCCTTTTCTTTTCTTTGTTAATATAGTTATCAATTTTTCCCTTTTCTTGACATGCTCTTAGTGATTCTTGAAAGTAACAATCTAAAATTGTTGATGATCAGTAAACAAGGGTAAAATGAGTAATTATGTCTTTTTTTAATATATATCTTGGTTGGTATGCATTTTATTTGATCCCCCGGCCTCAAAGAGATTAGCCAAGATTATTTGTACTCACTTGTATGATTTGGCTTACGTTTCATTAGGTTTATCTTTAGCTATCAAATCACATATTCTGTCAGAAGTGTTGTTCATTTTACTTTTTATTGTATCGAAATTATTCTTAAAATATATGACGAAGAAAATGAGTGATGAAAATATTATGCGATGTTGGTTGTGTTTTGATTCCGTTTGATGTTTGAATGACAGATGACTTTATGTAAAAAAACATACGTTTCAAAATTTGCAACTTTCATATAAAAATCGATTCTAAAAGAAAAGACTTTCATCTAGAGATCGAGCATGTTTATAAGACTTTCTTCTTGAGATCCTTAAATCGTTTGTAAGTTTAAAGATTGGAACTTTGAATCCTCGGAATATGAATCGATCAAATAAAAAAAAAAGAATAAATATGGTATTTGAAATATAGTTGTAGAACGGTAGGAGAGATCTACCAACCACCTTAATTCGGAGTATTTATCCTTTTTACTTCAACGGGACCATCGATTCATATAATCCAGTCACATACTTTGCACACCAACTCCACATACACACATACCTACTCTTTCTTCACCAACCCCAGTAGCAGTGTTCAATTCACCTTACCATTCTCCATTAATCAATAACCGCGATTCTGTTTGTCCAATTTAAGTTTTTGTTGTTGGCTCAATAAACTTTTCTAAGAAAAAAACAGAAGAAGAAAAGAAATAATGGCGGCAGCTGCCTCTTATTCCATTCAGTCCACTCCAAGAATTGGGAAACAACCTAACCTTCAATCCCTATCAGATGTTGCATTGACCTCTAATTCACTCTCTTTCTCATCCCAATTGCAGCCATTCTCCCTCAAGTAAGCAACTTTTTTCCTTCTCTGTTTGTTTTTGCTGATGGGCTTCTTTTGTTTTCTCCTTTACACGTTTGAATTTGATGGGTTGAGTTTCGATGACTTGAATTAATTCTTGTTCTTGAATCTTTTCCTTGTTAGATTTATTGGGGTTCGATAAATTTAGTGACCCGAGTTTAGAAGGTTTGGGATTTGAGAGTAAGGAATAAGATAGGAATCTTGATTCACTTTTCACTTGCCATACTGCATTAGAGATATGAACTGATCTTAACAAACACCTAGACAAGTTTCCTTTATCTGGAATTCGTTATTGATCTATTTATTTATTCATATTGATGAATCAAGTCAGCTATTTCTCTATATTCTTCAATTTTTACCGTAATTTTGTTGTGGTGCGTTTGTTGATTCGAAATGCAAAAATTGTTGATCTTTGTTAGTGCAATTTATTGGATGATGTGTGTTGAGTTGATTAGGCTCTTTCAAATGCTTTAGATTATTTTTGTTTCCATGTTTGAATGCCGTTTAATTTAGTGTAATACGTTCCTTTTAATTCTACAGTGGTGTCTTAACCTATCGATTGTTGCAATTCTGTAGTATATTTGGATTGTAATAAGAAGTTTCCTGCTGAGTTCATGTTATGTTATGAGCTCTGCCATCAAAATCTTTACATGTAATCGATTGTTGTGCATATTTTATTTCAGTGTAGCTTTGATTCTGAGTTTGTATGTATCCTTTTTGTGTAGATCGTTACGTGCATCAAGACAACTGCATCCACAGGGAGTTAGTGCATTGGTGAGAGCAGAGATAAATTCAGACACAATGCAGGTTGATATCTCGTTGAGCCCTAGAGTGAACTCAGTGAAGCCTTCAAAGACGGTAGCAATTACAGACCAGGCAACAGCACTTGCACAAGCTGGTGTGCCCGTGATTCGACTAGCAGCAGGAGAGCCTGATTTCGACACTCCAGCTCCAATTGCTGAGGTAGTACCCAAATTTGCTCAAGGATCGAATTCATGTCATTCTTGAAATCTGTGAAAGAGTTCTGACTTCTGACTGTGCTCATGTTTACAAATGTAGGCTGGGATTAATGCAATTCGTGAAGGGTTCACAAGGTATACTCCTAATGCAGGCACGTTGGAGCTCAGAACAGCTATTTGTCACAAGCTTAAAGGTAGTGGAACGTTTGCTCTTTAATATTATTCTTATATCCGAAGCATATTTTAAGCTCAAATGCTTTGAAAATAGAGGAGAATGGAATATCATACACTCCCGATCAAATTGTGGTGAGCAATGGTGCAAAACAGAGTATTGTTCAGGCTGTTCAGGCAGTGTGTTCCCCGGGAGACGAGGTAAGTCTTTTATCGTTCTAAAACACAAGATTTTGGTTTTATTGTTTTAACTCTGATTATTGCATATTGGTATTTGATTACTTTTGAGAGTCAAGCCAGTGCATGGCAAACATGTATCACTGAGAAAAGCAAAAATCTGATATAGTAATACTAATATAGTAATATGTAATACCTTTCATTATAAATCCATACTCTTATCGTAGAACATCAGTGTATTGTCAATGATGCTCTCTTACTAGTTAACAGCTAATTCACTTCCTAGAGATGAATCGTATATTCGTATTCTGAAGATTTTTATGATTTTTATTGTGCTTATTGGGAGTTTAGGCATTACTCTGAATTTGGGTATGAATGATTTTGTTGGAAAATAAGGCTGATACATTTTCCTTAAAGTACTAAACGTAACATGTTCCTCCTCTGCAGGTGATTATTCCCGCTCCTTTTTGGGTGAGCTACCCCGAAATGGCGAGGTTGGCTGATGCTACCCCTGTAATTCTTCCTACGAGCATATCCGAGAATTTCCTTTTAGACCCAAAGGTTCTCGAATCCTCCCTGACTGTTAAGTCGAGGCTGTTGATTCTTTGCTCTCCTTCCAACCCGACGGGATCTGTTTACCCTCGTAAGTTGCTTGAACAGATTGCTGACATCGTAGCAAAGCACCCCAGACTTCTCGTAAGTTCTCCATCTCCACGACTATTTTTTGCTCTAGTTCAACGCTCTCATATCTTCATGTTTTGTCTATTTCAGGTTATGTCCGATGAAATCTATGAACACATCATTTATTCTCCAGCAACTCATACAAGCTTTGCATCTTTGCCGGGAATGTGGGATAGAACCTTGACCGTCAACGGCTTTTCAAAGGTAAAATCCCTCGGCTCCCTATAAGAACTGATATTGAGTCATGATACACTTTTCGTTCTTTCTTGAATTGCTATATATTTATAAGTATAATAATGTCGTCCATTCAGGCCTTCGCCATGACTGGTTGGAGACTTGGGTATATTGCTGGTCCAAAGCACTTCATTTCTGCATGTGGGAAGATCCAAAGTCAGGTATGGGCGAGTGCATATTTATAGATCATATAAGTTAAAATTAAATTTTAACGAGTTTCTCTCAAAACTGTGAAAATTCTTCATTGCAGACTACTTCAGGTGCCAGCAGTATATCTCAAAAGGCAGCTGTTGCTGCTTTAGGATTGGGTTATGCAGGTGGGGAAGCTGTCGCGCATATGGTTAAAGCATTCCGGGAGAGGAGAGGCGTTCTCGTCAAGAGCTTTGGAGAACTGGACGGTGTCAAAATCTCGGAGCCTCAGGTAAAAACAGCTTAACTCTTGTTAGACAGGCGACTAATGTTTTTTGGGGTCCTTGTCCTCATCTCCAAACTTGTTTCCACCCTTTGGCAGGGAGCGTTCTATCTTTTTCTCGACTTCAGTTCTTACTACGGCTCAAAGGCGGATGGCTTTGGTGTCATTGATGGTTCGGAGGCCCTATGCCGGTATTTGCTTGACAAAGCTCAAGTAAGACATTTAATCCCTATCTTGAATAAATAAATAAATGAAACACATGCACACAAACAGAGGTATCACTCTTCAGTACTTACAAAAGCAGTGGTAAGAACATAGAACGTAACAATTTTTATTCTTTTTTTTCTCAACCTGCTTTATGTAAACACATAACATTTTAAAAGAGAATACATGCTATAGCATTAAGTGTTAGTTTCTACAGCAGTGCGTCTGATTCTTGCACGTGCTTTTTTAATGGTGAGACGCGTCTAATGAGCAAAACTCCGGTGATTGATAATGGTTACTGAGTGTTACTTGTTCGTAGGTTGCGCTTGTTCCGGGCGATGCTTTTGGAGACGATACGTGCATCCGTATCTCTTATGCCGAGTCTCTGCCAACCCTGCAGGCAGCCGTAGAGAGAATCAAGGGAGCTCTCGTCGGCCTTAAACCCACCGTCCTCGTCTAGTTGCATAAATTGTTGCTTCTTTCTTTTTTTCCTTTTGTCACTGTGTTGTAATTAAATTTAGCTGTAGGCAATTGGTCCTTCTGCTGATTTGAGAAATTTTGATATGCACTTTGAGAATTGAATAAATAAAGTATGATACTGTGACTTCCAAACCTAACTATTGTCAAATACTGTGAAAGTTATTTGTTTAATATTGATGAACAGGGAGTTCAACATAGAACATTAAGTATTTGGTGAATATTTGGCATTAGGGCTGAGAATCGGGACGGGACCGGGTACCCATCCCGAAGTCCCTGTCTCGAAAAACACCAAATTTTTGGCCCCAGTTTCGAAATTGGAAAATTTTAAATCTCGGTCCCGGTTCCAAATAAAATTATTCCAAATGGTCTCGGACCAAATTTTTCGAGTGGGACCAAAGTTTTCTGAATTTTAAAATTAATTTCAGAAAATTGGGAGTCCCGATGGGATTCAGAATTTCTGAATCTCGAAAATATATAATTTCTCAATTTCGATCCCAATTTCGAAAAATTTAAAATTCGAAATCCCGAATTTTGTCATGACTTAAGTTGCAATTCCTTATTCTAAATTATCACCGTTATTTGGCGGTTCAATTTTTAAAGTAAATATTTATGTGCTTTTGTGGTCATTATATAATTTATATTTAATGAAATAATCATTTCTTTAGTAAAAATATGGATTTCTAGCCTATAAATACATGGACTTAAATCTTATTTTGTTTTTTTACATAAACTTTAAAATGTGTACATAAATATACCAACTTAATATATTGTCTTTTTTTTTATCTAAACTTAAAACATCCCAATTATGTGCTTATATGGAACTCCAAATTGATTATGCAGACAAAAAATTTATTTGACATGGACAAAATTATATGAGGTAGGCAATTTTGAAATGACGTGGAAATTAATTAAAATATTATTTTTTTAAGTATTAATCTAAAGCTTAGCTAATATAATGTTTTAGATTAATATATATTACGATTTAAATTAATACTTAAAGATTATGGGAAAAAAATATATTACTTAAAAATTATTTTTTTAAAGTATTAATCTAAGCCTTAATATAATGTATTAATCAAAACCCTAATAGAAGAGTGTGAGAAAAAAATATACTACGGTTTAGATTAATACTCAAAGAAAATAATATTTTATTTAATTTCTACATCATTTAAAATTGTGTACCCCATACAGTTTTGTCCACGTCAGATAAATTTTGTCCACATAATTAATTTGGAGTTCCATATAAGCACATCATTATAGTGTAGTTTTTCTAATTTCGGATCAAAAAAAGGACATATATTAAATTGATGTATTTGTAAACATGTTTTAAAGTTCATGTTAAAAAACAAAATTTATTATAAATTCATGTAAGATTTAAAATATATAAATTTTTTTTATATATTATATATTTTAAATTATTAAGTATGTCACCTATCATTATTTTATTAATTTAATAAAAATGTCACGTTATTAACAAAGAAATATTTTATTGTAAATGTTAACAAAAAGTGCAAAAATAGAAGTATATGAAAATGAAAAGAGTTAGCCAATTTGAGAAGTCAAAAGAAAGCTAACTTGTACATGAATGCCACGTCTGCAAGGAATTGCCCCACTTCCTTAGTAATGGTATACCGTGTACATTTACGTTTACCAACTCAACAGGGAATCATCTTTCTATTTAGTATTTACTTCTCTAATTCTATACATAACAATTTCTCTTTATAATATAACTACTTAATTAATACACTAATTCATAAGGACAAATCAAACTCTTATATCTCATATAAATTAACTCACTTGCTACAGAAAGTCTCTAATAAAATATTTGAAATTTTATAAAACGATCTTATACGTACTTGCAACTATTGACATATAATTGAGCTGCATTTGCCAAATTTTATTTATAAGAATAGATGAATTTAAATTTTACAAAAAAAGCACGTGAAAATAGAGAAAGAGAAGACTTTGACTAGTAAGGATTATCCTTGGAAATAGGAAACTTAGATCCTCATGAAGAAGCTAAGGACAACTTTCTCCAAAAACCACAACCAAATGTTAACTTGAATTACAAGACAATCAACCAATCATTCTCCAAAAATTCTCCCAAGAATATTCCTTCATGCATGCAATTGCAAATCCTTCATTTAAAACCCCCTCTATCTCTCTCTCTCTCCCAAAACAACACACACAAACTCAAAATTACACACACCAAAAATGGCAGCTCCAGAGATTGTCTTCTTCGATTTAGAAACCACCGTTCCTCTTAAACCGGGACAACGATTCTGGGTTAAGGAGTTCGGAGCGATCGTCGTGTGCCCTCGAAAGCTCGTGGAGCTCAAGAGCTACTGCACCCTCATCCGGCCCGGGGATTTGTCGGCCGTGGGAACTAAGCCTGCCCGGCCGGAAGGGATCTCGAGGAGGGAGGCGGCGGCGGCACCGATGTTAGAGGAGGTGGCGGATGAGATATTCGAGATTCTTGATGGGAGGATATGGGCTGGCCATAATATTCAAAGATTTGATTGTGTTAGGGTTAAAGAAATGTTTGATGATATAAATAGGGCACCTCCTACACCTGCTGGAATTATTGATTCTTTGGGACTTTTGACTCAGAGATTTGGGAGAAGAGCAGGAAATATGAAGGTTGGTTTTCAGCTCAATATTATTTCTTTTGTCTTTTGGGATTTTTGTATAGATGTGGTGTTTTAATATCATGAAGATTTTAATGTTGATTTTGAGGTTTTGTTTGTTTTGTAAGATGGCAACCTTGGCTGATTATTTTGGTCTTGGCCAGCAGAAACACAGGTATACTAAAACTTGCTTTATTCTTCTTCTTTTTTGATAAATTACGCAATAAAGTTTATCTAAATTTACAATTTTATTTCTTTAATTTCTAAAATTCAACTAGAGAGTGTTTGACTAAATTTATTTTAAAGAGTTTAAAATGTCATACTGTAAGAGCTTATAAGTTGTCAAAGTGTTTGGATAAATGAGCTTATAAGCTCTTTTAAAAAGTGTTTGACATTTCAAGCTCTTCAAATGTGATTTTGTTAAGATAAATATGGTAATAACAAAATATTATGATGTTATTTATGTAATTTTGTTACATCTTATAAGTTCATGGAGAAATAAGTTACCGGTGAAGCTACTTATTTTTTGAACAACTTATAAGCTCCGAGAGTTTATTTTTACAACTTATAAGCGTTCAAGGTAAATTTAATTTGACACACACTTTCAAAAAGCTTACAAGCTCAACCAAATAGACCATGTGATATGATCGATAAATAATTGGTAAAATAATGATGAATAATGGGTGAATTCACATTGGAAGAGTTGGAAAGATAAAATTTTGATGGAAAATAGGTGATTCTATATTGTAAAAAAGATTTAAAGATCCAAATTTTAATGATAGAATGGGTGGGTGAAAAATCAAATTTTGTTGAAATAAATATTAGGGGATGCTTTAATTGCAAAACCTTTAATGTTAATGGTACAAGGAGTTATAGATTTAATTAAGTAGACGTTGTGTTATTTTCGACAATTAATTTTGTATTAATATTTATACGGCCAAATTAAATAACACTAATTTAATGTGATATTTTAGGAGCTTGGATGATGTTAGAATGAATTTGGAAGTCCTAAAGCATTGTGCGACCGTCTTATTTCTGGTACGAATTCATTTTACAAGACACAATTAATTTTGTCACATTTTAAAAATCTACTATCAAATTAATTGTATTACTTTATATATATATATATATATTTGGCTTTAGGAATCAAGCCTTCCTCCAAGTGTATCAAATTGGCAATGGCAAAGTAGTTCCAATGTCACAACAAGAAGTAAAAGCTTATTGGTATGATACAAAATCTTCCTATTTCTTTTCATCCATACATTACATGAAATTAAATGAAAAATAAACCAAAATATATAAGAGAAATATATATTAATTTTTTCCGAATGCCAAAATCTTGAATTCTTTTGCAGCAATCTTCGATCCCAACTACTTTGAGTATAATGCCTTCAGAAAGGAGGGGAAAATCCGACGACATGATCATGAACCGAAAATCGACACCGTCATCGTCGTCGTCTTCTGCAACACATCGGAGGGCTGTACCTTATGCTAGGGAAAGTCTTGGAAAGGTTTGTTGAATTAATTTGTTCTAATTAGTATTGTTATATATTATTATCAAAAAATTGTCACATTTTGAATTAATTTGATTTATATGTAACAGATGACAACTAGGGTTAAAAATGCGATATGCAACAATCTTCTGAAGCACTCACAGTCGTTGATTCGATGATCAACAACATATGTCTGTTTATTTTTTTCATTTTTATTGTTAGAAACTAGATAGGTACAATTAGCTGGATATGACGCATTTCCAGTTCAATTTCCTAATGATTTGTTAATTCTTTTGTAATTATATATATGTGTATATAATGTATTGGATATTGCAATTAATAAAATCCATCTATATTATAACCTTCTCCCTTCATATATTATTACATGTATATAATATATATGGCTACTAATTCTTTCTCATTAGCCAAAATATATCGGCCACATAATTCAATTTGTGATAGTTTTAAAGATAATGCAATTAAAAAAGTTAGACCCCACGTTTGACATCAAGCTCCAAACAATATTAATTACTTGAAGCTATTTTTTCACGAGCTGAAGTGCTTAAGTTTATGGACAAATTAAGCTTGAAAAGTATAAATCAGTTCAAACTAAAAGTATCATAAAATGAATTTATTGAAATGAAATACTTTTCTTATATAAATAAGGAAAGGGGACATTGTATTATATGTATATATAACAAAACAAGTTTAAATGCAAAAAGACAACAGACATGTATTGATATAGTGATGAAATAAAATTGGAAATATCATAATACAACTTAATATCTCAATCATATCAAAACATATAGAACTTGCAGCACTTAATTCTGATCTGATTTGCAGGAAGGGAAATTACCATCTTGTCCTTGGGTGGGGGACTTTGAATCTGCCTTATTGTTGTTAATCTTGTTCCATTTATCAATCTCCTTCACCAGTAACCCCATCTCTTCCTTCTCCTCTTGCTTCCATTTTCGAATTATTATCAACTTTCCTTTTTTTAATGTGTATGGCAAACTCAAACACATTTTTCTTCTCTTGGGGTATACTACTCCTAGGTAGTCTATCTATATATATATTGCACATATTTACACATGCCGAGTCACACAGGCAAACTAGAGAGATTTATATAATATTACTCCCTCTGTCTCAATATTGATGACCCTTTAATCTAATTCGAGACGTCCCAACGTTCTAATATTGATAATTATCCCTTATCCAAAATGGAAAAAAGTTAGTAAGGACTCCTTGATTATGCTTCTTTTGTGAGTGTTTATTGTCCACTTAATGGAAACAAAGGGGCCAAGAATATTGAGATAGAGGGTATTATTTTATTTTTTATTTTGTAATCATCAATTAGAGATGGTTTTTTTTTCTTCTTTCTCTATTTTAGGAACGTACCGTAGGAAGGCTATGTGTAGCATATTAATTAATATATTTAATTGGAATAAAGTGCGTAACAACTATGCTACCGGAAAACTTTTTGACCCCAATTTTGGTGTCCAAATCAAACAATTAGGTCTGTCAAAAGTAACCGGGCCGGCTGGCCCGGCACAGCCCATCAGACTAAATTGATATTACGGATTGGATCGGGCTAGTCCGAAATTAGCTCGGGCAGCTGAAATTTAAACCTATACCCGTCCATCACAGGTCATCGAGCCAACGGGTCAAATCGGTCTATGGATTAAAATTTTATTTTTATAAATTTAAAATATAATGAACATCAATTACATTTTTTAAAGTCCTAAAATAAATAAAAATAGTGTATCAAGATATAAATTTAGAATATTATTATATTTTATTTAGGTTTGTTAACTTTTTAGTATTAAGTAGAGTACAAAAATAAGTTTGTAATAAACTCAAATAAAATATAATATTTCTAAATGATATAAAAATAGTATCATAAATAAAATTTGACTAAATTAATTATAAGAATATTGAAAACATAATTATTATGAAGGCAATGTATACTAAATATTGTGAAAAAAAATAAAATAATATTTAGCCCACCGGACTTTTTTGGCCCAAAGCCCATATGCCTGTCAGGCCAATGGGCCGGGCTAGTTCGGCTCGGATCTTTTTGGACTTTCATATTTAGAGCCCAACTCAGCCCTAATTACGGTGGGCTGGCGCCAGTAAGCCCATCGGGCCGGGCCATTTCGGGCCAATTTTGACAACTCTTCAAACAATTAAATATAAGTTTTGTTTTTTCACAATTAGTTACTTACACATTTGCCATTAATTATGGATTACTTCTTGTATTTAAAAGAAGCCCACCACTGTCATAAAATAAATGTATGAGGATATCAAATCGGTCCGAATCAGTATAGACATATATAGAACAGTTTAGGATTTGAATATAATAAATAATTTTCGACAAGAAAAGAAAAAGAAAAAAACGATCAAACAGACATAATATTGATTAGCATATCTCACAAACTTAATCAATATATCGAAGCACAGCCAGCGGTCCATGCAGTATCATACTCGTGCATGTAAATTCTTTTCCTTTTCATTTCTTTTCGTTTCTAATGAAAGAGTATATAATTTTGACAAATGAAAGAGTATATTTAATAGGCTAACATTGTATAATATTATTTTATTCATTATGAGAGAGTATTAGTTATATCATTATTTTTGGCTTCAAAACTCAACAAATCACTCATAGTTTTGATCAAACGGGACCAAAAATATTAGGATGGAGATAGTAATCAAATTTGATATGATAAAAAAATTGTGATCCTGATCCAGATCCCGAACTCGAGCTGCTCGTGATACAATGAAGAGTTCAGAGACCTTATTAAAAGTAATAATAAAAAAAATAGATAGTTTATGAAAATTTAGAGTTCGCTAAAGGCAATTATATATTACTACTAAGTTTCAATTAACATGTCTTTGACAACGACGGTAACGAATAAATCTATGTCGATATAATCGAAAATACAAAATTAACAAACATGGTTTAGTAACGTTGTGTGAGCTATATATATCTGCACACAATAATGATTAATTTATTCACTAGAAAGGTATATGACATATTTATAGAAGACTACAATGTAACAAAAATGATCACCCGCCAGCGGCGGACGATGTTAATATATTTGCAAATTATGTGGCATGATCTCATAGATAATATTATTTTTTAAAGAGTTTATTAATTCTCACTTTCTAATTGACTAAAATTTATTGATTATGTAATATTATTCAATACAAATTAATTATAAAAATAAAATAAAAATTATAATGACTTGTATACTAATGTAACACTACGTGACATTGCGACATAATCCATGAGTACGTCACCGCAGGTGGTAGAACAGTCATAACAATGTTAATCGCTATCTCTATATCTCCTCATTAGGACTAATCTAGTTTAGAGTATTTATAGCCAAATCTAAACCTACGACTAATCTGGTTTAGTGTATTTATAGACGAATCTAAACCTCTAACAAACTTAGCCAACAAGAAAATTGAAAGAGATTAGAGTATCCATAATGAGAGCCCTCGCTTTTGGGATTTCTAGTATTATTTTTGTAATTTTTTATGCGGGTTCATAAATTTTTGAAAGTTTTGAAAAATGTTCCACCGTGGGAGTATCTCAATTTAGGTCTTGTATTTAATTTCAATTTTATCATTTTTGTTTAAATTTTAAATTAAATTAAAATTTATATTAATTAAGAAAAAGAAATTCATTAAATAAGATTATCAGAACTCGGATATTGATTTTTTTAAGGCATGAAAGAAATTCATCATCCATTAAATGTTCCAACTTCTTGTTAATTCCATCAACAAGGCCAACAACGACTTTTCCACCATAAAGGTCATCAACCATTACCTTAGCTATTCCACCACAATTTATTTTTTGTGCAGTCTGTTACCTGTAATTAGGGTGTCACAGTACGATATACCTTATTAAAATTGACATACCTTATACCTTACATTTATCTTCGGTATGAAGAATTTCATACTGTTACCTTGTCATACTTTTCAGTATACCTTACTTTCGGTATGACATTTTTACGTATCTATACCTTACCTTATTTTTGGTATACCTTACCTTCACTACTAGAAAAACGCACATACATAACGCTTTTTAACCGTATGTATGTGCAATAAAAACTGTGTTAAATTTGTGTGTTATCTATAATACATATTTTAGATAACGCTTCTGAACCATTATGTATGAGCGAAAAGACGCACATACACAACAGTTTTTAACCGTTATCAAAAATCAAAAAACGTTATCTATATATTATTTACATGACAATAATATGCGTTATGTATAACACAAGAATAACGTAATCTATACTACATATTAATAACGTTTTCAAACAGTTAAGAAAAATTAATTATACGTTATGTTTTTATCTTATACATAACAATTTTTAACCATTATAAAAAATATTATAATTGTTATTATTTGAATAGAAAAGTTAACACTTTTATTAAAAAGTGTTATGTATTCCACTGTTAATATTTAGCCATATTTTTTATTTTTTCTATTTTCTCATTTCAAATAACCTGTATTAATTTGCAAAAATTAATTAATAACATCAATTATTAAACATTATAAATGCCACCAATCAAACTACAAATTAACATTAAAAGCACCATGTCCATCTATTATAACAAGATTAATCTAATCCAATACAACAAATCTAAAAGTCAAATTCTAAATATTCAAGCATGTTTAGTCATTCATAAACTAACCACAATATAAAGTAACATATCATCATGAGTTACATCATATACTAAATCCAAAACTAAGTTAATCCAACATAAGATCAATAACACATGAAGCCATTCCTCAGGAACCTCATTGAGCTCACCAATGGAGTATCCTTTTTTCATAAACTGTAAACAACACAAGACAAAAATATCTAAATTTTGTAAGTGTTGATAATATATATAAATATATATATATATGTATATATACACACACACACACACACATAATATTATATGTATTATTACCTGTGATCCGAAAGATATGGTGAGCCGGGATCTAGCAATGATGAATCAAACCCGGAGTTGCAGTTGAGAGGTCCAGTTACAAGATTGAGAGCAAAGAAGCTGCAAGGTTATTTTCAGTGCATTATCCGGAAGAAATTGGAAGATTAAGATGTTGGAATTAAGCAGCCCAAATTGGTGAATTGGACCAGCGTCCAAGATTGAAGAATATCATAGGAGTTTCGAATAAGACCTTTTGGTTCGAAAATTGGGCTTCCTTCGTGTTTAGTTTCTTTATGCTTGTTTTAATTTTTAATTGGGCTCAGACTTTGTGTTTTGTTTTTAAGCCCAATTATTGGATTTTATATTTTCGAATTAGTGCCCTAATTGTACTTATGGGCCTAGGTCGAAATCTGCAGTATTTAAGACTTTGAACAACTCTTTTGGACGGCAGACAATTTTGAATCAAAATCGAGTTTTCACATTGTCTCACGTTTTCATTGTGTTCTTGGTAGAGTTCTTAAGTTGGCTCTTTAGAACTTGAAATCATCTGTCTCGTTCGTGATATCCAGTAGTATCCGGGTTACACAAGCCGCGAAGATCGATCCATAGACGCGTTTCGGATTCAAGTAAATTCGGGGTTCGTTTCGGTAAGTTCTTCATCCTTTTCTTTTTGTTTCCAGCCACCCTCGTTTTCTTCCAGCCATCATATAGCTTTAAATCTGCCTATGCATCTATCCCAACCCCACGCCAACACAGTTTCCCCTCCAACAAGTCGTCGTTCCCAAATTTTAACCCTAAACGCCCCAAAAGTCCTTCCCGAGCCAAATCACAAAACCATCGTGCGAATTGGCTGAATTTTGGATATGTTGTTTGAGACTTCAGTTTATAATTGGTGATAAAATTTGAGCTTAATCCGAGTTGATTTACCCTACTTTCCAATCGGGTCTCCAACTAGAGTTTTGGTCGTTTGTTTGGCGCATAATTTGGTTTGAACCAACCTTTCTGTTGATGTGTGTTTGAGTTCTTGCTTCCGCATATTGTTGGTCGTATCATATGGAGTCTTCTTTTATCAACCGGTCGACTATCTCCTTCTTGAATCGTAACACATAAAAACCACATTGCTCAAAATCAGGTTGAATAAAACCATAGGAAATTAAAATATAAACTAAGTTAGGCAAATAAAGAATATTCTATAATCATAACTTATCATTGGTGTAATCCAAAAGCCACATTGTTCTCTAAGATAGTCCAACATCTAATGATCAATAATATAATTTGATAGAGACAATGTCAACCATAAAAAACAAAAGGGGCAAATACGTGATCTTAATTATGCATAAAAATGTCAACATATGTATTCTTATAGCAAATTTAAAATGAAACCAACTTCTCCAATCCTTGTCTACTTATAATTCAAGTAAAATGGTATCAACAACATATTCTCTATGCTAGATTCAACAAGTTCTCATTCTTGGAACAGTAAATATTCATTCTTCCTTGTGACAAAATTTAAACATCATGTATTCAGAAACATGTGATTCCTATTATGAAACATTTAAGTAATGTTTGAGAATTAAGTAACAAACCTTTACAATCTCCCAATTTGAGATTTTCTTGAAATTCTTCGAGTTATTTGCATAGAAAATGACAATTGAGCTTCAAAGAAAAAAAATGGATAACAATATTAAAACAATTAAAATAAATTTAGTAACGATGATAAAAATATAAATTCAAAGTGTAAATTTAAAGGTCTTTCAATAAGTAAATAACTTAAATATTAGAAAACTTACGTATCAACTATGGATTTCCATATAGCATCACGATTCCGATGATAAAGAGGATCCATCAGATATACACAACCTTTGTGAGGTTCAATGACTGTTAGAATCCAATGTGTTCTATCCCGTATGCATTACAAATAAATAATAAGTCATTAGACTAAATAATAACGAAAATATTTAGATATTTTTTTAACAAGTTCACTTACCCCACGTTACAAGGTACGATGACAATACCAAGAATTCTCATCAAATCCCACCAATACCAAGAAAATGCCCACTTAAATAACTATACTATTGTATCAAGTGGGAACAGATTTATTACAGCACATGAATTCTTCTTTACCTAAGTTCTAACATGACTAAAGTAGGCAAGCGTGCCAACTTAATTGGTATAGAATGTCGTTATCTATAAACTCAACCAGTAAATGTCAGCTAGCACAAGTTTAGGTGAATTACCCCTTATATATGACGTAAATCAGCTTACACTCGACCAGAAAATGATATGAATGTAATAAAAATCTCTCTTATCTGTCACTAGAATTAGTATACTTTCATCAAGATTGTGATTTTCTACGCCTTTCATAATTAAAAACTAAACAAGCAAAAGCAAAGATCAACTTAGCCATATAAGCAGATACATAAATCATTAAAAAAGTTACTCATGTCTCAGCATATTCACTAATTGTTGAATATTATATGTTAAGCCAAAAAACCTATGTCGTTTGTATTGCATAATTCGCGGTAAGAATATTATTAATCTCATCTAAACAAGACTAGCATGAATTCTTTAACAATGGTTTGAGGCTTTAAACTAAAATAATACCTCGCTCATAGTAGGGCGCCATATTGGAAAAGCTCGTTGCAGAGAGCTAAATTCCTGCAGATTAACCACCACCAATGTTAATCATACTTGTGTTAAACAGAATCTGCAATAATATTAGCAATTGCAACTTTGCAAGAATGATCATGTACCCAAATGTCTGTTCTATTGGAACAATGAAATGATGGCTCCATTGTGATGAAAGTCATTTTGCTAAACCAAAATCAGATATCTGAAACAGAGAAACAAGATCAGGAATCATACATCAATCTAGTTCAGTAAGACATGAGAAAGAAGACAAACATAGGACTAATCTTTCTTTCTTTTAGCAAAAAATGTTACATGCGGCTCAAAATCTGCAGCTAGTAAAATATTAGAAGACTTGATGTCTCTATGAATGTTTCTTCGGAGACAGTTCTTGTACAAATAATGTTTGCCTTTTGCAGTTCCAACCGTAATTTTGTACCTTGTTTTCCAGTCCAATGTAGGCAATTTCTCATCTAAACAAGGAAGTTCTTTACAAGTTACAAACAAAAATTAAATAGTAAAGTGTAGTAGTGATAAATTATGGAATGGTATTACCATGAAGAACAGAAGCAAAAATTTTAATGTCTCTTGCATAGAAGACTCAAACGGTGGAAGATATTCCAACTTTTTAGTCAAAGCTTTTTTGGGAAGATTATTGTTGATGATCATATTGAGTCACTGTTGTTTTAGCCATATTCTGAAAAAAAAAGAAAATAATATAAGTGACGTTAAACCATATTAAGATTTAGGCCTAAGAGATAGAGATGAGATTGAGAGAGAGTTAAGAGAGAATTGTAAGGGACTGCGAAATCGAAAAAGAAAGATAAGAAGACATTAGTGGGATTATAAGAGGCAAGCACCCAACGAAGATGAGTTCTGCCCAGACAAACAACGAGAAAGTTTCAAGGAAAAAATATACCATGAGTGAGAGAAAGTTGAGAATAGACGTGGTTGTTGAGGTCTTGATCAAACAAATTAAAAGTTTGAAAATATAGGGAGAGTTCAAGAGATAAAGTGTGATGCAGGTTGGTGTGGGGTGGACGACTTGTGCATTTGTAGATTTATATGTTATATGTTATGTGGTTGGATGGGAGTGAGTGACTATTTGTAGATTTAGGTGTTATGGAGGGAAAGGGGGTGTGAGTGGGAGACTATTATGTATTTTATTTTTTATTTATTTATTTATATATATCATTTTTATGTATGTATTCTTTTCCTTTAACAATTTATAAATAGTTAAAAAAATTCAAGATATAAATAATTACATTTATAGGGTTCTGGTTATTAAAATGTGAAGACTGCACATGTAGATATAATCCAAATAAAATCAAAAATTAAACTTAGCGTCATAAATTATTATTTATGTTAAACTTCAATACAACTCACATATCTCACTATCTCCACACGGTAGGTTTCTATAAGTTTCTTCTCCATCTTTTTCTTTCTTCATTTATATTATTTTTTTCTCAATTGTCCTTATTTTGTAGTTAAATCAAGTACAATTATGATACTAATTTGTTCAAGTGATTTGAATTCTCATTTCTCCATATCAACCTGACATGCTATGGATACTAATAGGTTATAATATCATGCATTTTTTATAAAGAAAAACTTAAGTATGATCACATTTTGTTCCATATATATTTGATGACCATGAGGAGCAGACGATTAATCCAGAAAATGATGGGGAATTTTTTTAATTTCATTAGTATTAAGTTATTTTTTAAAATTTATTGTTGAATATAAATGCTTTTAATTGATTATAGTTGCATCCACACGAAGAGTTCGAGATATTAAAAAAGGATTATCAGTTCAAAAAACGAGGATGTTCAATCAAAAGTTAGATATCATTATTCATCCAACAAGAAATCGTATTGTTGGTGAGAATACGAATGATTTTAAAACGGAGGCATGTGTGATACTAAAATAATATGCACCAATTCATCTTGCCCGTTGGGTGGATATTACGATGGATATCAAGAGGAAAATGTTTCTTGAAATGAATGTATATGTAATACTTTATTTTTTTTTTCTCAATTTCAATTTATATTTATAAAAGTTTTTTATGTTTCAACAAAAATTTAATCTTGAAGATGACGTCAGAGTCAAGAAAGTGATGTTCGATCAACTCAACCATCATTACAGGAACTATAAGCATAAACTGTCATTCACTATCTCCGGATCAAGGAAAAATCTTAGACAATCCTCTGAGAGGAGTTAATTGAGAAGATTGGAAAATTTTGACAGACTACTTTGAATATGATGTCTTTAAGGTAATTACCTATCATTAGTATTTTCACTAGTTAAGAATCTTCATCATTACAATATGAAGTGTGATAATTGATTGATTTGTATGTGACAAGATCATGTTATTATGCAATTCTCTTTGAAAAATGAAATGAGAATAAATGTAATTATGTAATTTAGTGTATTATCTAGATAATCTTCATACGTAATATGATATATAAACTTCAATTTAATATAGGGAAAGATAAATCGTAATAAGCGTGATCACATAATTTTGTATGTAATCTTCGTACAATTGAGAAATATTTGGATTGTTGATTAGATAAAAATGTCGTCTATATTGCTTATTTAATACTCTCTCAATCCCGTTATTTAAATGTGGAGTGACCATATCCATTAATATTAGCTATTATTTATCATAGCAAATGAGTGAAAGAAATAGAGAAAATAAGAAAAGTTACAAGTCAATCATGTTTACGAAACAAGATCTATTGCACAACATTGATACCAAGAGGTACACAAATATATATGATTGTTTGATTTAATTGTTTTAATTTTCAATTTTACGTAAGATGGAGAAGAGCCTAGTCGTACTCATACATGGAGACTAAGTTGGTATAATAATGAAAAAGAATGGTTTGATGCACGCTCCAAAGAAGTTTATGAAAGTGTAAACTTTAATTTATATGTATATGCTACTGTAAAAGATTAGATAGTTTACCAAATTATAATTTTCAAGATGAACTAATTAAGTTGTAGTGCCAAGAAAATGAGGATGGAAAAGGTCATATGTCTGAAGATGAAACTTTTATCAATGTTCTTGGTGAAGAAAAATCCACCAGACTTCGTGGATGTGGAGATGGTGTGAAACCAAGTAAAAGAGAAGAAAGAATAAGTTTGAAGTTGCAAAAATAGATTAATGAATTGTTGAAGAGGCAAAATGAAGATATATCTCAACAATTTAAATTCTTAAAAGATCAACTCAACAACCACAAAATGAATATTGAATTTCGATTGGAAACTCTTCTAAGAGAGTTGTCTCCCCGATGTCATTCAAGGTTTAAGTCACAATATTAGAAAACTGAATAACTTTAAGTAATTTTTTATTGGAGCTTCAACTTTGTTGAATTTATTTAATTTTAGAATGATATGATGCATGTGTTTTAAATTTGTTGGGTATATTATTATTCAATAATATTTTTAATACATTTTTTTATGTATTTTTTGTTTTGCGTTAATATTTTTTAGATATTTTCAATGGATGATGTAATTATATATTTTTCATATTTTCAATGGTTGACGTAATTATATACGACACAAAATGTAGCATTATTAATAAATTAATCATTATTTTTATGCTATAATTGTGAAGATTTTTGAATTATTTTTTATTATTAAATTAATAAGAAATCGTGATAATAATTATATTGACAATAATTTTTGTTGCTAAATACCAACATTTTAGTGACAACACGAATTTTCTATTAGTGTTGCATTTCACATCACTAAAAATTATATTTACAGTTACAATAATATAAATTTACTTGCAACAATAGTCATTCGTCACTGCAAAATAATTTTTAGTTGTGAAAATTAATTGTAGCTATATGGTGTGTAATTTAGGGACAAAAATAACATGTCGCTAAATGAAGATGATTTAGAGACCACAAAAGTATGTGACTACATAATGCTTATTGTAGTGACAATTATGAAACACTGACTAATAGATAATACTTTAGCGATGATACGCAATTTTCACTACATGGTAATGTATATAGTGATGAATTCATTATATCACTAACTTAAAGAGTTTTAGTGAAAAAAATGTCACTAAAATTACAAACTAAAGTAACGAGAAAATGTCGTGATAATAAAAATAGGTCTATAGTGAGGGAAAAAATATGTCACAAATGAAATAGTTTTAGTGACAAGTTAATCCGTCACAACAAATTTGTTTGGTCTGCAGTGATGATATTACAAGCGTTGTCACTAAAACTCTTAGCAACGGTCGATATAGTTGTGAGCTAGTGACGAATAAAAAAATTATGACAATAAGTTATAGTAACAATTTTGGCACTTATACCCACAAAAAATTTAAACACTACATGATGTTGTTGTAGTAGTACACTGTATTTAATCAAATAATAAATAGTGAATAAGGTGTGCAATATAACGCGATATTACGCATAGTACATTACCAAAAGAATTATCATTAAAAAATAAAATCGAAATAGAAATTAAGACGACAATAACTATATGTGACCAAAGATCGAAGCTGCACATCACATGCATTCTTCACATCTCCTAATTTTGTTCATTAATCTTTCATCACACCTTTTCCTCAGCCCATGAAGCTGTTTCTCCCACACTTTTCTTGATTTATCCAAACCTAATAACTCGTGATCATAGATTTTCCGCGAGTTGGGGTCGGAGAGGGTGTCGTAGGCCTCGCGTAGCTCGATGAAACGTCGAGTCAACTCGGGCTTCTTGAGAGGAGAAGTGGAGACATCCGGGTGGTATTGAAGAGCCATGGATCGATAAGCTTTCTTGATCTCATCAAAACCTACATTTTGCGATGGGAGAGAGAGGAGTTGGTAGTAGTTGTTCATCTTACTTTGCATGCCTAATTCGCACCAAATGGCTTTTCTAGGGTTCTTGAGGGATAGATTATTATTGTGCTTATCAAATCTCTTTAGTGAGTTGGGATTCATGCGAATGCTTGTCATGCTCATGGTCACCTCCATTTTGTGTTTCTTAACGAGACAGAGAGAGAGAGCTAGTTCTTAGGATTTTGAGGAAATGGTGTGTGTTAAGTGTGTAATTATACATACACACACATATATATATATAAAAATGCACATGCACATACAAATGGAAATTAGTTAAGACTTTCGTAAGTGCCGAGGTTGAGAGAGAGCAAAATTAAGAAGAGATTTGGTGCCATCCATGCAACTTCGAAATTTGGCTTCTTCTTCAGTAATTTAACTGCCATTTGTTTAATTTGGCCTGCATAATAATTTAATAAACAAGTGGAAGTTCACGGCGGCTAAGAAAACAAAGGAAATATATATGGGTGAATATATTAAAAAATACAATGAAATAAAATATATATGAATACCAAGTATTTCAACTACCATCAAAAAAACAAAAAATGATCTGTGTACATGTAGAACCAAAATAGATCGATGGTTAACTAAATAAAGCGCTCCCATACCCTTAATTAATAGTTGGCATGCATATAATTATTATGATGTGTTAGTTAAATATAAATTAAAAAGTTAATGATGTATTATATATATAGTAATGTATGTATGGCAAGTAAGGGAACATGCATATGTATATATTTTATTAAGATATGATTATGATCACAAAACAATCATAGAAGTAGACGCTAAAAATATTTTTCTTCAATAATTTTTTCTTCAATAATTTTTCATCACGTGTTATAATACACAATATATATTTTATAAATTTATATTTATATTTAAATTTTAGCTAACTACAATATACTCTTTATTTGTATGTTTTACTCTTTAAAAAATATTTATATAAAGTTTAACTAAATATAATATACTATTTTTTATATGTTATACTTGTTAACAAATACTTATATATTAATTTTAAAATTATGATAGAGTATAAAACTGTTAATGAAATATTGATATATTAGATTGAAAAGTAAATTATGTATGTTCTTGTTGTAATAATTTTCTTAAATAATAGTGTAACATCTTATATATTAATTATTAATATAATAATCAATGTGTTATTTAAATCAAAATTTTAATTATATACAATAAAAGATTAATAATAATAATAATATATAATTTTTTATAAATATCGGTATATACTGATATAATTAACTTTCAGTATATACTGATATGTTGAATGCAACGTATGTACATAACTTTCAGTATATATTAAATTTTTTGCACATGCCGAATGTTCGGTATACCGCGGTATGACCAAAATGCATACCAAAAAAATAGATAATCATATATTTAGAGATATAATGTGTATAGACTAATACTTGTACTCTCATCCATAGTGGTCCAAAAAAATTATGTTACTTTCAAAATATTAATCCATGTAAGAAATTTTTCATATTCGTATAAAAAGAATTTCAAATAAAAAAGTCATTTGAAGAAAGAAAAAAAGAATTACCGCCAAAAAAAATTGAATTTTAGACCATAAACATTCTTTTATTAAATTATATAAAATATAGTGTTTAATGAATATTTGAATTTCTTAAAATACGTTAAATACTTAGTTTGTTTCTTATGCTTTTTTCACAAATATTATGTATTTTTATTTTGAAAGAACTCTTCGTATTATGTGTATAAAAGTATTTAAGGTTGAGTTACAAATATTGAAAATATTATAAATAGAATAAATATAATTTAAAGCTAATAATTAAAGGGTAATAAGGTAATATTAAAGTAAAATAATTAATATAATTAAAAGTGGTAATTGATTATATTTATAATGACAAATATATTCTTATGTGGTCGGCTTGTCATTGATGTACAGTAACTAATATAAGCGTGCGCTAATTTTAAATTTGCAATATTTAAAACAGCTAGCACATAGATTAATTATATGATAACATGAAAAAACCTTAACTTATATGAATCGACAATTACGAACCTGGAGTCAAAGTCAAACTATAATTCATCAAATAATTAAGAAATCAATGTGTCAATCAATAATCATGCACATTCACAAGGCGCCATCAAATTAAGCCAAAGCTAAAAACAGACATTGTAGTTGAAGTTATCTCAACTAATCATTAATTAGTGTTTTTTGTATTAATTCCTTGTAAATAAGTTTGCTAAGACTTACTAGGAATGTATCCCCAATGTCTAATGGTGATGTGACGATTGGTTTAGAGGGCCCCACATGTACAGGCGGCAAATTGCAAGCATTATATATAGTAATTTTGTTGATTTTATATAACAGAACGTACATAAATTAATTAAATTAAATATAATCAAAACGTATAAATATAATATAGTAGTTGACAAAAAAAATACAGTTCATGAACTGTTGGATTGGGTTGGAGCTCATCCACTTTTTTTTATCTATTTTGTTGTGGATAATATCCCTATTACATATTTTATATTATATACTGTATATTGTTGAGTTGTATATATGATTGTTTAGAAAGAATCAACATTGCATGCATCGAGATGTTCTATTAATATATTGAAATAAAAATAAATAAACTCAAAGTGTCCTATTTGCAGGCTTCGGGAAGAAAAGAATCATATTATATATATTAATTATAATCGTAATTAACTATACATTGTCCAATAATTAATTCCATTCAAACATTCTATTGTCCCTATATAGAGAGGGGGAGAGAGATTAGAAACAACAAAGAAAAATCCTCGAGGCCTAACAAGTTCAGAATTATTATTATTACACTGGCATTTTCATTTCTAATTTATTATCTAGTCGAGAGCATGACTAATTATATTATATATTTACTTAATTCAAGATGAATGAGCTTAGTCGAGTTACTGCTTTTATCCACACACTATAGTCTATGTACATAAGGACGTACGGTTCTAGTGAGAATGATATTTTACATAAAACAGTATATATATATATATATATATATATAGTTTTAAATTAAATTAATAATTAAGATTTATTCTCACAAAAATTGCTCGAGGCTGTACTTGTGATATTTCGAAATAAGACACATTCTATCTAACAATTTTTGGATGTTAAATATTATTGGAAGAATTACTTTTTATTGGCATTACAAGCATATCACATTATGATGTTTCAGAGTATAATGAATTTTTACTTATTCAGATATTTAACTATTTCACAATCAATAACTGGATTTATTGTCATAACTCTAATTTTCTGATAAGATTGATTAATTATTCAAAGTATTATTATGAGCAATATATAAATATACTCCTAAAATAAATATAAGTAGATATAAAAAACCGTCACTACAAAAAATTTAAGAATATGCAACAAATTTGTGTAAGAAAAATAAATTTTGTTACATTTGCGTAACATATGTGAGAAAATTATAAATCATCACTTTAAGTCTCAAAGATAAGGTGACAATTTTGTAATTAACAACAAAATTCATATGTAATGTGAGGAAATCATATTTTCCTTACATTATACTATATGTGAGGATCCTAATATGACGAGTGTGTAACGAATTTTTTTTCCTCACATATCATCTTATGTAACAAAATAATAGCTAGCCTTTTGTGATTGAAAAAGTTCGGGTAAATACTCTTTTTCTTTTTAATGCGTGTTGTTGAGGTATTTTTTTAGTCGTAAATATCATTGAATTTCCTTGCATGTAATGCATTGTTTTATGCATTGATACTTAGTTTTTTAGATGCATGTGTTAATTCATTTAAATTTAATGTCTATATATAATGAAAATTATTCTTTTCTTATGTATATTAGAAATAAATCTAAATCATCCATATTTTTTTATCAATGGATATAATTAAATTATATTCAAACCAATAAATCATAGTTAAAAAATAATAAATTCCTTATTTTAAAGGATAAAATGTTCTAAATAAGATATGTACGAAAATCATTTTTAGTACATATCTAACAGTTAAAATTTATTTTTAGTTAGCTCGTAATGAATTTTTTTTATTTGATGTGTTATATATATATATATATATATATATATATATTAATCTGAAATAGTAATTTGAGTGTAAGAATAATCCGGTTGTCAATCAAGTCCGTCGAATTTGAGATAATTTGGGTCACATGTTGGAATTCAGTTAGACGTTTATCTTTTATAGCTCTATCATCACATGTCGGAGTAACAGCATACCTTCGCACTCTCCCGGCGTTCCCAAAGAAGCAATCTTGTCCGGTTGGAATGTGATCGGACCGTCAGATTAGGTACATAGCGTAATTTTTCTGCCATAAATGAGACAGTAGGCTGGTCTGCAGGATTAATCACGTGTGTTTGGGTGGGGGAACTTTCAAGTGGGCTGGCTGTTTTTCCAAGTTCTGGAAATTCATTATGATAAAGGCTAGGATTAATGGGCTGGCGTTGGGAAGTATCGGTGGGAATAAGGATGGGGTGAATGGGCTGGACAGGAGAATGGTCAAGGATGGGCTGGGCTAAATGTTTCGTGGGCTGAAGGACATTGTGATGGGAAGATAGAGATCATGGGCTGGGAGGGTAGTATGCTGCGATGGAGATTGAAAACTGGGGCTGGGGATAATGGGTTTATTGGGCTGAGAAACAGGTTGGGCTGGGTGGTTAGGATGCTTCGGTAGATAGTGGGAGTTGGGGTTAGATATATTCGGCTTAGTGGGCTTAGTGGCAGAGTGATAGTTGGATTTGGGCTGAGGAGAAATAAAATGGGTAGGAAAAGAAATAGTAGAGGATGGGTTGGGCTCAAATAAAAAATTAGAATTGAAGGAGAAAGAATTGTGAGGGGAAATGGTTTCTAATCGGTCCAGAGAGAAATCCATAATAGGATTAGGGAGGGTAGGGCCCATGGATCGGAGCCCATGCGAACGGCCATGCAAACTGCCCTCATCGACGTTACCATGCATGTCTCCATTAATTTCGGGATCAGTTAACTCGTGCAGATTTCCTTCCTTATCATGCAACTCTTCCCTTGTAGCAATAGTATCTTTCCCTTGATTTTCTCCATCATTTTCGGCAATTCCAACAGATTTGTCAATCAAATCGGTTTTCAAATTTTCCCCATCTTTTTCGAAGGAAAGTTGTTGGATATTACGATTACCATGTTCCTCCAAAGTAGGAACTAACTTTTTCATCGTAGAGAGAGAGAAGGATTGATGCAGAACGCGATCGTCGTTCTCCGCTGTGGCTGTGAGGGAGAGTGATCGTTGCAACCTGTGATCGTCGTTCAGAACAGCAGCTTCATTCTCCTTCGTCGGAGCAAGAAACAATTCAGGCGCGGCGCCAGTATGAACTAATAAATCCAGGTCTTCATCTTCCTCAAGGAGGTCATCAGTATCAACGTCAAAATCATCTTCTCCGAAACTCACGGCCTGATTTCCATCCATGTGAGCTTGAACTCCCTTGTTTTTGCGAGCAGAAGCCGTGTCTTCATTCATGTGAGAAACGAACTCATGATCTCTGAAAGCCACGTCCTCGCTTTCACGATCTGAAACCATGGCTTCTTTCATGCTAGCAACGAACTCATGCTCTTGTATATTAGCAAGAATTAACATCCTATCATAGTCATCCTCCGTCGGCGAAATTGGACGAACAGCAGTAGGAGAAGGTTCGACGATTTGCAGCAGAGGAACATCAAGAGGACTCTCCATAACATCTTCTTCTAAATGTTTAAGCGCAGAAATCATTAAGGTATGTTCAACTCCAGGACGGGAAGAACCAGAGCGGGACTTACCATGTTTCTTCATCCCAGATCTTGTAACACTGGTTACCTTCTCCTGACTTCGGTGAGGAGGACCTTTTCTCTACTTCCCTCGCTCTACCTCCCTCTCCGGTGGGCCACCCACCATGACTGACGAAGGAAACCAAAACCCCAATCAAACTGCACAAAATTGAAAGCAAACGAACAAAGGCAAATCCACAAACTTGAACAAAAGAATCCAAATCGTGGAGGAAAACAAATAGAAATCACAAAATAAGATTGAAAATCATGCAAACGAATCAAGAAATCGGCGAAATCTACATGAAATCGAAAAGTGTGTGCAAAAAGTGTGAAGAAGTGTGTATGAGAGGGCAGAGCGTTTGCTCTTCCCCGAGAATGGTTGTTTTGGTTGGTTTGGTTTAGGGTTTAGGGTTTTTTTTTTTCCCTCAAAACACCCCGGAGGGCGGGGAGTTAAGCAGACTCCCAACCTGTATATAACCACTCAAAGAAGAATGTCAATACATGATGTTGGGCCCAAAAGTGACCCACCATCCAAATCATGAACAACAAATAAACATAGGAAAAGTCAAACCAAGGCCCAAACAGGCGAGCATCAGACATAAAAAATGAAACGAAAATAAAGACCAAAAACATAAGCATGAAGAACTATCTAAATCGGAATCTGAAGTTATGATAACCATGTTGGTCCATCCGAACTAAAGCCACAAGGTATCTCGAGGCAGTCAAGCGATCATAAATCATCAAGCCCGGGGTCTGGGTCCCCCTCCTGGCCAAGAAGTCCGCAGCTCAGTTCCCCTCTCTGTGAATGTGTGAGAAACGAAACTCAAGTTGCTGAAGAACGAGTCTGATCTCCGTCACAGTATGACGCAAATGAGCTGCTCCAAATCTCCCTGAGGTGAGAAGCGAGAGAACAACAGCAGCATCCATCTCTATCCAAAACAGTGTTGGGATCGTGTCGTATACGCAGCGGAAAATTAAAAATTTTAATCAATAAATGAAATAACCATTATTTCGTTTCAATGACACTAACGACTTCACGTTAACATGTTGCGATAGAGAGTACGAAAATATAATACCTTTACGTACTCCGGTTGTTGTCAGGTTTAGAAGCAATCGGTTGCTCGCAGGGATCCACGTGTATCCCCTCTATCAAGTGCACACTTAGCGAACGAGTCGAATGTTGTGATCTTTCGCTAGCAAGGCCAACAACACTTTTTTCTATTTTGTAAAATCAGAAGCAAAGGAAAATATGCACGGTTGATCCGCTTCAAATTGTTGTTTAAAAGAATATTATAGCATCACCTTCCATTTCACAAAGAAAAGACATTAAATGCTTTAATTATTTGGAGAGAAATGTTTTCCACTAATGATCATATCATTATCTCCCATAATCATATAATTAATATATAGTTAATTAAATTAACTACATATCAATACCATTTCAAATTCCTTTTACTTCCATATTTAAATATGATTTTACAAGATTTAAGATTAATCAAATCAACCTTTATTTTTAATTAAATTAATCTAATTAATTTTAATATATAATTATACTTGTTAATCCAATTATACTCAATTATATTAATTTAATTGAATATCTAAATTAACACATTAACTTATAACAAGTCTTAAATTAATTAATCAAATTAACTATTAAATCGATTCAATTGACACGTTCTACTAATATGTGTGTGACCCTCTTAGGTTCACAACTAGTGCTAGTAATAAACTTGTAACATATTACAACTTAAATTAATTTCTCCAATAAATTAATTCACTTAAAATTAACACTTAATTTTAAGAACTTATAAACCATGGGAACATCTAGCAAGTAGCATGGTTATCTAGCATTAGGTGAAATAGCGAGTAAACCTATTTTGATTAATGAATCATCGTACATGTACGGTCCTTCTATTATCAAATCCCCTTATTGGATATTGAGCATGGAATTAAATCGAAGACTCAAATTATTCCAATATTTTCATTTTCATTCTAATTCAATAACCTTTCCAATGAATCATAATTCATTATGTGCCCTGGCCAATGTCTTAAGGTTATGAATAATGAAAACTTAGGAAATTCACTTGTCTTAAACAAGTAATAGATTCTTTATCGACAACACATTAATCTCCATACGAGTATATATTTCATCCAACACAAATTCTTAAATGATTGTCTAGCAATCAGAAAATATATCAAAATGAAATAATACTCATACAAAATTACTATGGTGTCTCAAGTCCAAGGACTAATCATGTACTATCATAATATAGTAATTCTTATTTCGATAAAATAAATTCCACATAAGAATTTCTATCGGGTCAGTTCGGTGTACATGTTCTCTAACATGCACCCACATATATACACTTACGTCAACCACGTTAATGTTGATGAAACACAACATTCTCATCTTATGACCATGTATCATATGTGCGAGTTATTTCCAACGATCCAATATCCTTTCTTGAATAATTATTTCACTCGGAACTATTTTAAGACCAAAGCTTTCAAAGATATATTTCATAATCACCATCATATGCGTGATCATATCTTATAACTTTTTACGGTCTAAGGATTTTATCTAAATTATATAAGTTATTTAAATAACATATACTTTCATTTAGATAAATATAAAAATGCCTTTATTAATAATAATTACTTGAGACAAATAGAGTGTCATCTAAAGCTGTACCCAAAACACCATATGAATTATGGTTTGGAAAAACACCTTCTTACAAATATCTTAGGATATGGGGGTGTACTGCTTATGTGAAGCAGCTAATGGGAGATAAGTTGGATATGAGATCCGTATTATGTCATTTTGTGGGATATCCAAAAGAGTCTATTGGATATTATTTCTATGATCCCTCGAAACAAAAGGTGTTTGTTTCGAGGAATGCTACTTTTCTTGAGGAAGAATTTATGTGTAATAAAAGCAACAAGATTGTAGAACTTGACGAAACTCAAGAACCACAAAGTGTTCCTGTTGTGGCAGAAAATACTCAATCAACACAAGGTAAAACTTCTTATGTACAACCCCGTCAAAAGTCCAAAAGAGTTTCCAAGCCACCTGATAGGTTGAACTTATTGATGGAAAACAATAAGGAAGAACTTCCTATGGATAATGATCCAAGGACCTTTTCTGAGGCAATTACAAATATTGACTCAGATAAGTGGTTGGAAGCTATGCAATCTGAAATTGAATCCATGTACTTTAATAAGGTGTGGATTTTAGTGGATCTTCCATCTGGAATTGTTCCTATTGGTTGCAAGTGGATTTTCAAGCGGAAGCTTGGAGTTGATGGAAATGTGGCTACCTTTAAAGCTCGTCTGGTTGCAAAAGGTTAAACTCAAAAACAAGGTGTTGATTATGAGGAAACATTTTCACCAGTAGCGATGCTTAAGTCCATCCGAATTCTGCTTGCAATAGCTGCATATTATGACTATGAGATATGGCAAATGGATGTAAAGACTGCATTCCTTAAATGTGGCTACCTTTAAAGCTCGTATGGTTGCAAAAGGTTATACTCAAAAATAAGGTGTTGATTATGAGGAAACATTTTGGAGTTTGCAAACCTTTTGTTTCTATGCAATCTGAAATTTTGTTTTTTTTATTTGTTTTTTTTTTGTTTTGTTTTTTTTTAGGGTTTAGGGATTAGGGTTTTGGGTTTTTGGGTTTGGGGTTTGAGGGTTGAGGGTTGAGGGTTGAGGGTTTTTTTTTTTTTAATATATCATATTTTGGAATTTCGGTTGAGGGTTAAGGGTTGAAGGATGAGGGTTGAGGGTTTAGGGTTTTTTTTTTTTTTTTTTTTTTTAAAAAAACCCCCCGGGGGGGGGGGAGTTAGGCAGACTCCCAACCTGTATATAACCACTCAAAGAGGAATGTCAATACATGATGTTGGGCCCAAAAGTGACCCACCATCCAAATCATGAACAACATATAAACATAGGAAGAGTCAAACCAAGGCCCAAACAGGCGGGCATCAAACATCAAAAATGAAACTAAAATAAAGACCAAAAACATAAGCATGAAGAACTATCTAAATCGGAATCTGAAGTTAGGATAACCATATTGGTCCATCCTAACTAAAGCCACAAGGTATCTCGGGGCAGTCAAGCGAACATAAATCATCAAGCCCGGGGTCTGGGTCCCCCTCCGGGCCAAGAAGTCTGCAGCTCGGTTCCTCTCTCTATGAATGTGTGAGAAGCGAATCTGAAGCTGCTGAAGAATGAGTCTGATCTCCGTCACAGTATGACGCAAGTGAGCAGCTCCAAATCTCCCTGAGGTGAAAAGCGAGAGAACAGCAGCAGCATCCATCTCTGAGGTGAGAAGCTCCGCCTCAAAGCTCGAACTAGCTGTCAGTGGCGTGCTGAACGCAGCAAGCAAGGCACCTATGTGATCACGAACCAATCCCCCACCCGCCGACGTCTCTGTGCTCCTGTCAAACGATCCATCCGTATCCAGCTTCACCCACGGCGCCTCCGGCGAATGCCAAAGTACCATGAGTGATCTGAGTACCCTCCTGACCGGCTCGGCAGCCGGTATGAAATCAACTCTGGGGCGACAGCCTCTCCAGTCAGCCGAATGCAGCTTTCCGGAAGCGACCAGAACCCTCAGCTGGTGAGTAACCTGCCAAATAACGTGAGAAACATGGAAAGGAAAGCCACGATGCTTGCAGCTGTTCCTCTCCGTCCAAATGAACCAAGTGATGAGGCAAGGAATCAAAAAACTGATGTGTGTGCTCCGTGCTCGGGGAAACAAGTGTCTCCAGCGACCTAAACTACGTGCAATATCGGTGCTCGTGTGCATGTGAGTGCGCGCAACAGGGAACCATGAGGCAAAGTGAGCCCATATAGACCTCGCCGACTCACTAGACACAAAAACATGCATGAGAGACTCAACATGAGGAGACCGACAACACAAGCATCTGGAAGCCAATGAGATAGAGCGAGACTGAACCACAACATCCATCGGGATCCTCCCCAACAACAATCTCCAAAGAAAAATAGAAACATTCGTCACCAGACAAGAGTTCCAGATCTCACCGAAAAGAGGACGGGTCGGAAGCCGCCGCCGAACGTGCTCCCAAGCAGAAGTCAGGGAGAACTCGCCATATCTGGAAAGACTCCATCTCATGACATCCTCCCCCCCCCCCCCCCCCCCACAAGAATCGGCGTAGCACTCAAGGTATCAATCACAGAGACAGGCAAACCACAGGAAGCATGCAAAGCAGATAAAGCATCCATATCCCACACAAAGTCATGCCAAAACTCACATACTCGGGGATGAGCTGAATGACTCTTGGTCACGCGAAGCTCGGATAGGGGACGATCCCCATACCAAACATCATCCCAAAAATCCACCCGACCATCTCCGAGAGACCAACGAATAAAAGCATGCGCAGCAATACCATAACATAAAAAAAGACGACGCCAGATACTACTATCATGCACAGAATAAGCAACACGCAAAGGGGAAGTACCACGACAGTACTTCGCCCACAAATACCTGGACTAGAGGGAATCCCGAGCCTGAAAGCGCCACCAGAGCTTGTAGCTAAAAACCAACACAAGGTCTAAAAGACGTCGTATGCCAATGCCACCCTCCTCTCTGGGCAAACAAATCTGCTTCCAAATGACCCAGTGCATCTTCCTCTGCTCCCCGATGGAGCGCCAGAAGAACCTAGCCATGATCTGCTCGAGCTCCTGAAGAACCACCCCATAAGGCTCCATAACCTGAAGGATGTGGAGGGGGATGGTCAAAAGCGTACTCCGGATCAACGCAAGGCGGCCTCCAAAAGTGAGATGACGGTGGGACCAGCTGTGAATACGGTCGCTCATCCTCTGCTGGAGCCCCAAGAACATGGACGACTTCAAATTCCCTTATAAATGGGGACACTCAAGTACGTGAAAGGAAAGGAACCACGTTGAAATCTCCCCACCTGCAGAATACCACGGGCCCACATATCATGACGCTCACTGAGAAAAAAGCTGCTCTTCTCCACATTCACCTTCTGACCAGAAACCACAGCATACTCCTCAAGGCAATCCATAAGCCTCCTCAGAGCGGGTTGGCTCGCCTTGGTGAAGATGATGATATCATCAGCATAAGACAAGTGCGAGATAGGAAAACCCTGGCGCTGCGTGTGGAACATCATACTGTATCGGGATAAGATCAGTCTGTCAAGAAACCGGGAGAGATAGTCAGCCGCCAGAACAAACAACGACGGCGAAATAGGGTCACCCTGTCTGAGGCCTCTAGAAGAAGGGAAGAAGCCCGCAGGGGTGCCATTCACCAACACGGTGAACCAACAGTGCTGCACGCATCTCTGAATAAAGCCCAACCACCTCGGCGGGAAACCCATCCGCTCGAGAACTCTGAGAAGAAAAGGCCACTGAACTCTGTCGTACGCCTTAGCCATGTCCAGCTTCAGCGCAACATTTGGTGCCCCCGACTGCTCCTGTAAGTCATGAATCAGCTCTTGAGCAAGAAGCACATTGTCGCTCAGCAACCGACCCTGAACAAAGCCACTCTGATTCGGCGCAACCACAAGGGGAATGAGAGGCGCCAGCCGAGAAGTCAAGATCTTGGAGATGATCTTGTTGGTGACATTGCAAAGGCTGATAGGACGATAATCCGCCCAAGTCACCGAAGCTGACTTCTTCGGGATCAAGACGATCGAAGTAGCCGTAAGCTCCTCGGCATGGGAGTGCCAGCAAAGAAATCCTCCACCGCAGCAATCACATCTGCACCAACAATATCCCAACAGCTCTGAAAGAAAAGAGACGAAAAACCATCCGGCCCTGAAGTGTTGTCCCCACTGATACCAAAAACTGCCTCTCTGATCTCAGCAGCATCCGGCGTCCCACACAGAGCCTCCAAGTCCACTGACGGCGGCAGCTGCTGCAGGCAATCAAGATCGGGATCCATCAGCTCGGGGATATCCGACGTGAGAAGATTCTGAAAGAACCTAGAAGCAGACTCCCGAATATCAGAATCCTCCGTATAGACCTGCACACCATCACGAATAGAGTGGATCTGAGACCGAACTCTCTTCTGTCTCACCCAGCCCTGAAAGAACTTAGTGTTGCGCTCGCCCTCCGAAACCCAACGAATGGCGGCCTTCTGTCTCCAGAAGTCCTTCTACATCCTGGTCCTCAGAGCGTACTCCGCCACACATCTGTTCAGCTCAGAACGAGTCAGAGGAGTAGGAGATGCGTCATAGGAAGTCTGTGCCTGAAGCACTGCTTCCTCAGCAGCTCTAATCCTATCGAAGATGTGACCAAAAATCTCCCTGTTCCACCCCTTGAGAAACAGCTTCGTGCGCTTCAGCTTGAACTGCAGGTTGAGCATCCCCCGAAAACCAGTCGGCGCCTCCCAGATACGAGCCACCTCCGAGCGAAAGGTATGATGCCTGACCCACATGTTCTGGAACCTGAACGAAACTCTGTGAAGCACTGCCGGAAACTGACATCTCACCAGTAACGGACCATGATCAAACTGAATACGGGGAAGATGAGTGACTCGAGTGACCGTGAAGGCAGAAGTCCAGTGCTCACCCAGCAGGATCCGATCTAGTCTCTCACGCAAGCCGGCACGCTCCCAGGTGAAGATAGGCCCATCAAATCCTGGATCACACAACTGACAATCGGAAATGGCGTCCGAAAAATCTGTCATCTCCCCATGACGGTCCACAACACTCCCCTGCCGCTCATCCTCAGTCAGAAAAGTGTCGAAGTCACCACCAACCAGCCACGGGTGACCCTCAGCAGCAACAGAAACATCCATCAGCTTCTCCCACAGAGCATATCTCCCCTCCCTGCTGCACTTGGCGTAAACCACCGAAAGAAACAGAGGACGAGAGAAAATTACCGCAGACAGGCGAACGTGGAGCAGCTGATCCGAATCATCTACCACCTCAACCTGAACGTCCCTCTGAGAGAAAAGCCAAATCTTACCATTGGCGTTCGAAGCCCTGAAAGTCATCCCAAACCGCCTTCCAAAAAAATCGGGCTGAGGGGAGGTATGGGGCTCGAGCACCGCAGCAAAAGAGAGATGAGGCGCAATCAGATTCTTGAAATGACGCTGGGATCCTGGATTAGCGATCCCCTACGCATTCCAAATCAGGAAGTTCGCTAACATGGGAGACTAGTCAACAATCACATAGGCGAATTGTCTCCCTCCCGTCAATCGACTACCAGCCCCTAGAGAACCACGGGGCCTGGCAGGAGCGTCAGTGAACACACGAGGGTCTGAAGAAGAACTAGCCCTCATCTCATCCATAATCCTCACACTGTGCGCCGGTCTGTCAATAACCATATCGATGGAGCCCTGCTCAACATCCGCACCACCATCAGTATCGAGGACGCTGTACTGGTTCCCTGTCCTCACCTGTGTCTCAACCCTGGAGCCCCTCCTCTGTCGTCGACCCGAAACAACAACCCACTCAGTGTCTGAGACCTGAGGGAAAGCTCTGGGCTGTCCTGTCTGCTCTCCTGGAGAGACCGAAGCCCATCTGTCTCCATTATGAGCTCCTCTAGCCGAGTGGCCACGGCTACGCCGTAGCGAGGTGCGCCGACGAGTAGTGCGATGAGCCTCCTCAACCTGCGGCTGCACCTGCTGTCTCTGGTGCTCCGTGCCTCCCTCAGACATAGGGGGATCCGAAGCACTCTCATGAGGTTGGGGAGCCGAAGAGTCCGCTCCGGGGACCTGCTCAGCTACTCTATCTGGCTGAACCACATGCGCAGAAGTCGTACCTCGTCTGTGGAAGTCCTTCCTCTCCGGCCTCTGCTTTCGCCCAAAGGCATAGCAAGACTCATGTGTGTGGCCGACGTGTCTGCAGTCGGAACAGTAGTGGGGGATCTTACCCCACACAACGCGTTGGGTAAGCTGAGTACCCGCAAGATCAAGGCAAATCTCAGTCGGAGGTGGCTGGGTGATGTCGATCTCTATGCATAGCCTAGCGTACGATAATCTAGACCGTGTGGCAGTGTCACGGTCAACCTGTATAGGGGTACCAAGAAGACTACCAATAGCAAATAACGCACTCATATCATACAGATGGACAGGCAAAGCTGGCAGATTACACCATATAGCAACAATGGGAGTCTCAAAAGTAGGATTAAAATCAGGGGTCCACTTAAAGACACGCATGGGATGACGTTGTATATACCACATAGGGGAAGAATTCGGACCATTCAATAACTTCGCATAATCGGACTCATCAGACACTTGAATTAAAATATGCTTAGCATTTAAATATTTCCAAGAAAAAGAACCATTAAGTTTGATGTTACCGAGCGCTTTGTCAATGTTGTGGGAGGTAGGGATGGAGTGGGAGAACTTGCCAACCAGAGCTCGTCCGACCCGACCTGCAAGAGAAGCGATGTCAGCTGAATCAAATGAAATTAACGTCTTACCTTCCCGTTCTCCCGGTTATCCCATGGAAGCAAGCTTGTCCGGTTGGAACGTGGCAAGGCCCGTCGGGCTAGGAGCAGCTTTAATTTTTTTCCGCCATCGTCTTATATGGAGCAGAATCAGAAACGTGAGCAGTGTGAGCTAAGTTGCCGGGTTGGTGACTGCATGCATATGGGATTTTTATTGTTTCCCAAGCTTGAAAAATCCATTTCAATTCGCACATAATCCAAATTATGGCCCATAGAGGGAGAAGTCCTCGAATCTGTAGTGCTAGAAGTAGTGGGATGTGTGGGCTGATTAGTATTGTGGTTGGTAAGAGAAATATTATTATTGTGATGGGCTAATAGATTGTTTTGTGTGGGCCGTGTAGTTGGAGGAGGTGTAAGACGAATAGAGGAAGTGGACTAGGAGATTAAAGGGTTGGATTGGGCTAAGGGAGGGAAATAATTTATATGAAGAGGGCTGGATAGGGGGTTGGCCGAGGGGTTAATATGGCTGGATTGGGCAGAAGATTTGAGTTGGGCATCGGCAGGAGGGAAAGTAGTAGAAGTGGGCTGGGTCAAGGGAGTACCGTGTGAATAAGATGAGTGGGCTTGATGTAAAGGGGAGGTGGGCTGGGAAAAATCAAGCCCAAATAAAGGATTTGGGCTGTGGGAGAAAAGGAAATTTGGTTGATGGGTTTCAAGCCGGTCCAGGATCGCTGCATCAGAATCTTTGTCGAGATTATGCTCCTCCATGCATGAAGCATTGGCCGTAACCATTTCCTTATTTTTCGCTGGAATCATAACAGACTTTCCATCATTATGGGAACAAAGATCACGTTCCAGGATCGGTTTTTCCCCATAATTATTCCCCTTAATTACAACCGCATGCAAAGTCTCCGCCACAATAACCGCATCTGTTTCATCTCTAACCACCACAGGAGCATTAATCTTAGCCGGATTTTCCGCTGTAAGCTCCACCATCTTGCCATAATTATGTGACCTAGAATCATGCCCCAACGCGTTAGGATTAGAGGCAACGGAAGGAGCTTCCATGCGAACGTTAGAATCATCAAGAAGAGCAGTAAATTCCAGTAACTCGTATCAACACCCTTAACCATCTACGCGGTGTCAAAAATCAGAATGCTCGCGCTTAGTCTTGTCTCCTGCATAACTCGTATCCTCAACCCCATCCAGAAAACCCGCATCCCCATCCTCCATAGAGTTCCCGTGGACGGTTCCAACATTAACCAAGTCAGACCTCACAACACCATTATCAATCTCCTGCACCATACCAAAGGCCTCACAAAACTCTTTCTCGGTCATATTAGCGAGCTTTAGCATGTGCTTATAATCATCCGCCGCTGGAGTGTCATGAATAACCAACGTCGAAGTAGGTTCAACTATCTGAATTAGCTCAACGTGAAGAGGTGATCCAGAACCTTCAATGCTCCCGTTCCACTGAAATACATGGTGATAATCATCTTCAACTGCAACTAACGGACGGGAAGCTGCATTAGCAATCGCAGGAAGCATGCTAGAACTACCGCGATCAAGGCCAGGATGAGACTTATGCCTCTTCTCACCCAGAGCCCGTTTCTTCTTGGAGGACCAGCCTCGAACAAACTTCGGCAACGTATGAAGATGAGCTGCCAACGCCTCAACGGATGGTTCAACATTCAGGTCAGTTTTCAAAACTTTCAATTTAGACGCTCTTTCTCTATCTTGGGGATCTGAAAAACCCAGTCTCTTTGCACCAACAGTTGGCGATGATGAAGTGCCAAGGAAGGCAGAGGCAGAACAAAACTTTCATCCCCTATCCAGTTTCGGATCCGACGGTGGATCCGCCATGGAAAGGAGCAAGAACTCCAACGCTCAAAACCTCAGGCAGAACCTCAAGCAGAACAGAATCAACACAGGATGACACCTAAACACATGAACAGAAATGCCAGAGCGAGCAAAACTCAAAACAATGATGGGAAAAACTAAAAACAACCACAAAATCTAAAAGAAAACTCATGCAAAACAAACAAGAAGCGGCGAAATCTACATGAACTCGAAGAATGTGTGTGAAAAATGTGTGAGGAAGTGTGTGTGAGAGGGCAGAGTGTTTTCCTAGAGAGAGAAAGCTCTACGTGGAATGGTTTGGTTTAGGGTTTAGGGTTTTGGTTGAGGGTTTAGGGTTTAGGATTTAGGGTTTTAGGTTTTGGGTTTAGGGTTTAGGGTTTGGGTTTGGGTTTGGGTTTAGGGTTTGGGGTTTGGGGGTTAGGGGTTGGGGTGGGTTTAAGGTTAGGGTTGGGGGTTCAGGGGGGGGTGTTGGGGGTTTGGGGTTTGGGGTTTAGGATTTTTTTTTTTTTTTTTTAAATCAAAACACCCCGGAGGGTGGGGAGTTAGGCAGACTCCCAACCTGTATATAACCACTCAAAGAGGAATGTCAATACATGATGTTGGGCCCAAAAGTGACCCACCATCCAAATCATGAACAACATATAAACATAGGAAAAGTCAAACCAAGGCCCAAACAGGCGGGCATCAAACATCAAAAATGAAACTAAAATAAAAACCAAAAACATAAGCATGAAGAACTATCTAAATCAGAATCTGAAGTTAGGATAACCATGTTGGTCCATCCTAACTAAAGCCACAAGGTATCTCGGGGCAGTCAAGCGATCATAAATCATCAAGCCCGGGGTCTGGGTCCCCCTCCTGGCCAAGAAGTCCGCAGCTCGGTTCCCCTCTCTGTGAATGTGTGAGAAGCGAAACTCAAGCTGTTGAAGAATGAGTCTGATCTCCGTCACAGTATGACGCAAGTGAGCTGCTCCAAAATCTCCCTGAGGTGAGAAGCGAGAGAACAGCAGCAGCATCCATCTCTATCCAAACGTGTCTGGAGAAGTCCCTAGCAAGTCTGAGCCCGTGAAGCAAAGCTAAAAGTTCCGCCTCAAAGCTCGAACTAGCTGTCAGTGGCGTGCTGAACGCGGCAAGCAAGGCACCTGTGTGATCACGAACCAATCCCCCACCCGCCGACGTCTGCATGCTCCTGTCAAACGATCCATCCGTATCCAGCTTCACCTACGGCACCTCCGGCAGATGCCAAAGTACCATGAGTGATATGAGTACCCTCCTGACCGGCTCGGCAGCCGGCATGAAATCAACTCTGGGGCGACAGCCTCTCCAGTCAGCCGAATGCAGCTTTCCGGAAGCGACCAGAACCCTCAGATGGTGAGTAACCTGCCAAATAACGTGAGAAACATGGAAAGGAAAGCCACGATGCTTGCAGATGTTCCTCTCCGTCCAAATGAACCAAGTGATGAGGCAAGGAATCAGAAAACTGATGTGTGTGCTCTGTGCTCGGGGAAACAAGTGTCTCCAGCGACCTAAACTACGTGCAATGTCGGTGCTCGTGTGCATGTGAGTGCGCGCAACAGGGAACCATGAGGCAAAGTGAGCCCATATAGACCTCGCCGACTCACTAGAGTTGATTTCATGCCGACATGTGACCCAACATGTCCACAACATTCTTCTATATTTCTTATTTTTCTTTTCATTATCAAAAGATATTGAGACTCGCATCGGTGTCATTTAAAGGGAAGAAGATATTCACATTCTCAATTCAACTATTAAGTATATAGAATTCTCCAATCAATAAAATTAATACGGTCACACATATGACCTACCATATACGTAAAAAAGGTATATTATTTCTAAAAAACAAATGTTATATATTACACTTATTAATGGTACACCCACTCAATGTGCATTTATCAAAATTCAAAACCCTAAGAAACCTAGCAAAATGTAATTTATATATGTCATCTCTCTTTTTCAATTCCATTCGAACCCAACCAACAAATAAAAAATACATCAAAAATTAATATATAGAACTTACTAAATCGTTCAGTTTAGCATGGTGATTGAATCATTGTGATCCCAAATTGAGTGGCTGTAAACGAATGTGACAAAGCTCGATCCCAAATTGAATGAATTAGGTGGGGCCCAAAAACTAGGATATAATGAACATCATGCATCAAAGAATTCACCACTACTGCTATTATCTTAAAGTATTTGGTATGTGCAAGAATCATAATATTATTATAGGTTCTGGAAAAAGAAAATTTTCACGTGATAATGTACTTGGGAGCTAGGCCTGGTGATTAGGGTCCCACTCTTTGGAAATGATTGTACCTCTTTTGAGGAATTTGCTGCAATATAGAGTTGTACCTTACACAAATAATTGTGGAAATTTGTAGACTAAACTAGACTGGCTTTCTCTTTTAACATGATCCCAAGTCTTGGCCACACATAGCAAGTGACCACATAACCACATACAATTTAAGTGGTACTTGATTTTCTTTTTCTTCTTCTTCTTCAAATATTATGGTTAATATAAATTTGTTTTTGGTAATAGAGAATGTGACTTTCCTTAATATGCCAAGCCTACTTTCATCCTATTAGGCTGGTAATGGTCCTGTTGCAAAAACTTTTATTTGCCAAATATTAAAGATATTTTATTATTCTATAAATAATATTTATGTTTTCTTTAACTAGTAATCCCTCCATTCTATAAAAGTGTGCACACTCTTTAATATAGAGGTAAATTTCAATAAATGTTAGCCGATTGTATTTGAATGGAGTTAAAAGCTCATATTATAAGAAATTAAAGAAAAAAACGAGCACTTATATGGGGTAGTGAATTAATTTATATTCTAAAATATATATATATATATATACACTACAAAAATTTAATTTAGCAACGGAATTTTTCGTTACTAAAACAAAAAAGTTTCATTATTAAAAATATTTGTAACAGATTTATTTATAGTAATATCGATGCTTGTTAAAAAAATTAACAACGGAATTTTGTAACGAAATTTTCGTTTCTAAAATGGATTCTTCAATTTTAGTAACGGAATTGTAAGGGAAAATTTCGTTACTAAATTTTAATAACGGATAATTTTGTTACTAAAATTGAACAACAATTTCATAACAATTTCGTTGTTAATCCGTTAAAATTTAAAAACGAAAAATTTCTCGTCACTATTCCGTTACTAGCATTTTTTGTAGTGATATATATACGCTCTTGTAGGACAATTATATGTGATCTGTGATTTGATTATACCTCATTCGTCCTATTATTGTTGCATTTCATTCTTTTTCGAGTTGTATCGTTATTACTGACTTGCTTATAATAATAGAATTTTAAAAAAACACCTTCTAAAACTTGGTAGAGTTTTTCATTTTTTAGAAAATTCCTTAATTTACATGCCTAACGGAGGCAAACTCAAAAATAAATGGTGAACATACATATATTATTATTATTAATGAAATCCGTATATTAATTATACTAATAATATTATCATTCGTTTAAATGACAATAAAAGAAGAATATTTGATGAAAATGGAAATTAAAGGGAAAAAATGTGACAGTGAAATAGTGAGTGATTTTTAATGAAAAGAGACGCAATTTCATAGCAGTGATTTACTAGCCAGGACAATAATTGAACAATGAAATGTAGTTTTTCTTTATTTAAATCCAAGGAAGGATGTCCACATTCCTCAACCATTTTGGATTCTTTCCAAGTTTTATTGCATGTATGAATTTATCACTTATACATCAGTTCTATTTCGAGGAAAAAACAACTATAAATTGATATGTATGGTACACATTTTTCACTCGATTATCTATAGTCGCAATCTGCCTCAATTGGTATTGAAGGACCATTATTTTGGATAGGTGCTAAGAATGCCAATTACTTTTTGATTCCTTCACCCTAATACTATATTATTATTCTTCTCCATTTAAATGCCAACTATCTATTTCAACCGACGTATATAATATTATTTATTCAATTGAATTATGTAATATGCATTTATATCATTGCAAAATCATTAATAATACTTGTAATAATAAGTAACGAATCATAAATTAAAAACCAATCTATTTTGTAATAGAAAGTGATTGATAACGGCAGGTTCAGTTGAAAAATAGTTGGTGTCTTGTTGGCCAAGTGGAGCCTTACTTCCCCATTCAATGCAATAATGAATAATACGTGGAAAATAAAATAATAATTTCTCCACCCGTTAAAAGTAGTTTATTTTTTTACACTTGACTTGTTTTTTAAAATGATAAAAAATTATTCTTTAAAATGTATGAACTTCATTACTTTTTCAATTTTATACTACTCTTGTTCTACGTGGAAAAAGAGAAAAAAATCGTTAATAGCGGAACGTTGTACTAGTATTGTATGTAATAGCAATTTTGCATTAATTGATTGTTGCATAAGGACAATTTTAGTAATTTGCTACTCTCTCTCTCACTTTCACGAGAATAAACCAGATTTTATTATAATTCTGAGCTCACAATAAATACGAAAAATAAATCGTTTTAAAACAGCTTAGTGTGACATGAGTTGTAACTAAAATATAATACTAGTATTTGATAGAATATATATTATGAGTAAATAATAGATAATTTACACGCTCAATTTATCAATAGCAGCAGACACAAATAAATCTGTGTTTCGTTCCTACTTCCCTTTACTAAATGTCGATTCATAGTGGGTTTTGGTTGGTTTATTTTTAAGAAGTTAATGTTTGAAAATTAAATATTTCGTATTCAAACCATTCATAATTTAACTTTAAGAATATATTATCGATTCAAAGAAATATGAATCCATATTAAGAATTTATTAGGGGTAAAATTCATTTGCAGTTGACATATTGAAAATGCTAATGCAGTGAACATGTAAAATAATTAATTCTCCAAATATTAAATTAAGTAACTTGGAAAATAACAAACCCATGTGTCAAATGTCAATTTATTGGTGTCCCTACTACATCATTGTCAAGCTTAATTAAATATTGAAAGAAATTGAAAGAAAATGACAAAAAGTTGAAAGATGAACATTGAACGCAAATATATATAAGAAAGAACTTTGGAGAGCCATTTGTATATTATTACTACGAACAAATTTTATGCAAGTAATGAAAGTGCACAGTGATTGACTACCACGTTTTTTGGAATTTTGTATATACTATTATAATTACTATTATCATTCCTTTCTAAAAAAAACATTACTATTATCATTACTTCATCTAAGGTAGATGCAACCTTCCTAGCTCATCTCACAAAATAAAATAATACACATGCGTGTGGTTGTTTAGAAATAGTAAATAAATATTCGATATTTAAAATTTGAATTTTGAATATTATATAGTTGTGTTTTTAAAATTATTAAAAAATTAATAATAAGAGACATATTTAAAACATTCGTGAGATCTCTTTTGTCATTAAAAGTATAATACACAATATCAAATGATAGTCACAACATGCGTAAAATATAAAATTGTCAGAAGAGTTAATAAGTTCTTAAGATAAAGTAACATATTGTATGAGAAATGAGAAAAATCACGACTCTTCATCCTATCAAAATCAATGATAGAGATTAATTTATGAAATCAAATCAATTTTCTCCCACTTTCGATGAAAATCTATACTTATTTACATGCAAGTCATATGTATATATAATTAATTTTTTAATTTTGAAATATTAAATATTAAATTGCAGTCTTGTATTTTTAAGTATATAAAAGACTCTAATCCGTTTCTATTTCTCATACAATAATCCTTTTTTATATACGAAAAGTATGTTCCGTGTATTTTTAAATATGTACAAAAGGTCTTTAAATTCAGCCGTGTAGTGGAAAATCAAAATATATATATATCGAAAAGAAGAAAGAAGAAGAAACTAGTATTGTAGTGGTGGGACCAACATTATTATATCCAAATTAAACTTGTGATATCGATTAATATGAAACCCAAAAAGAAAAGTTAAAAAGGTGAGAAGGAGCAAGTTTGGAAGCGGTGTGGCATTTGAAACGAGTTATTACCTCCCGCTTAAAACCAGTTATGTTTCAAAAAAATAAATTTTATTTTTAAAATATATTATTTTTATTTTATTCCAACATACTACTTTATTTTTTTAATCTTGGTATTAACTCTTTTGTAATGAGTTTTAGCGAGACAAAAGGAGTGCGATGGAGGTGTAGTCTAATATTTGGTTGAGTGTAGCACGTTGACACAGTAGAGGAGAGGAGAGGCTTATTGGGCCCAATGACAAGTCCACATGTTGTGAGCCCCACATTATGACACGCGTTCACCCCACTCCACACATGTCCGTTTCTTCCATCTTCTCACCCCTTCTTTTCCTTTCTCACTACCCAAATTGACCCGGCCCGGCCCTTAAAGGCCCGATGATTGTTAGTTTTTAAGTTTACACCTAAAATTTATTCAGCTTCACTAGATGGAGCTTGCATGAGCTGTGGAAGTTGGAACTTCCTTGACTAATGGATTTTTTTTAAAAAGTTTGGATTACATTTTCTATTAAGGAAGATTTGAACATAGGACCTAAGCTTTAGGAATTATATATTAGCGTTTTAGCTCAATTTTCATTTTCGAGAAGTATCATGATCATCTAATAAGAAGAGTTTCCATTTTTTCAAATGAATAATTTGAAGACCTATTGATTCTAACAACTGATTGATAGGATTTGGTATGAGATCGATGATATCGATGAGATTGATATTTTTATCTAACCGAACACTATTGGATCAAATGTCAAAGACATTGTTAAGATTTTTTTTTAACCAGATCCAGAAGTTTTCGTAACTCAATCATAAATGATGGAATCATCGAATATTATTCACGTAATTATATTTAGTAATATCACTTTCTTAATATCCATAAAAATATTACTTTCTTAATTCTCATGATACCTTAAAAGTAACTTGTCATGAATAACAATATAGTTTGATTGCACTCATATTTCAACCATTCATTTCTCTTATTATCTTTGTTTTCGATTTCGCGATTGAGTGATTATTAGAGAATACATAGTTTTTCTTGATACATATTAGTAGAACTTTAGAGGGTTACAATTTATACATTACAAATTTACAAACATGGTTAGCTTGGATAAATTATCGTAATTTTTGTTAGACAAATTGTAACATGTGATAACATTTAATTTTATATTATATTGTTGGAAAACGATCAGATATTTCTTTTGAGTTTGGTGCAATTACAACCTAGAAATTGGAGTCAAGGATATGCGTGTTGGCTAATCGATCCCAAATATGTGAATCTATAAATATATTTTCTCTTGTTCATCATGGTTTGTTGGAATTAGAGAGATATTATCTCCTGATACTTGTAGATATTTTTATATGCCAATTAAGTATTAGTATAGTCGCTATTTTTTCTTAAATGAATACCTAATTTAACTTCCAAGTTGTAAACAAGATGTTGAATAACTTAGTCTAGTGGAGAGAGGGCTTCAATTTAAAATAATGAATGTTTTTCTAAATAGAACAAATAATAATAATAATATTTTTTTTGAAATATCTATTTTCAACTTGTTGACTGAAAATTTACGAAAAAAACTGTCTTAATTGTCCTAAATTTTTCTTAATTTACTTTTTAAATCATGATTTAATATTTATTGATGTGAACACTTTAATAAATAGCATTAATAATTTATATGTCTATTTCTTTACCCGCAACTGACACAATTTAATATGTCCGCGACAGATGTGATAATATTATATAATATACTATATAAATATATGAATTATAATAATTTTTATTTTTTATTATTTTATATAAAACTAAATATTAAACTATAATAAACTATAAGTGAAAAATATAAATTTATATTTTTATTAAAAATATTTACATGACATATCACATTCATTATGTACACGTCGTTAGTTTGAAAAATGTTTTTATAATAATTTAATATATACTCCGTCCACGAATATGGTTAATATTTTGACCCAACACGGATTTTAATGTATTATTTTGACTTTGTGTGGGAAAGTGTAGTAGGTGGAGTTTGAGACTCACTTGTTATTAGTTTTTAATTGAAGTGTGTGTATTGAGTGAAGTTTGAGTCCCACAGGTTTTATTGTGTTTTATTAAATTATGCATATTAATTGATGTGGGCCTACTTACTATAAATAGTACATTTCAAGTGTTAACAACGTTGGTGGACGAACTAAAATGACAAAATATTAACGAAATTGGTGTTATCTGGATGGAGGGAAGCATAATTCTATTTTTAGGTTTTCATTTTGCACTTCCAACACTGTATTTAGGAGTTTTAGAGAATTATGTCATCATGCGATGCACATGATCACAATAAAATAGAGAATAAAACGAAAATATACATGATTTATTACACATACGTAATGACATGAAGCTTTGGGGTAAATTACAAAGAACTGAGCTTTGCATGGCTAAGCTTCACTTTTATTTCAGTAGATGGGGCCACGTCCACTAATGTTCCGCCACGTGTCCACCCATCCCTGCCTATTTATGCAAGCTTCTCGTTGCCATCCCAAAGAACTCACACACACACTCAAAACCAGACACACATTTCTTTTCCACTCCTAAATTCTTGGCAGAAGCTCTCCACATACTTCTCCACCTCCCTCTCTCCTCATCAAACAAATTCTCCTTTTTTTTCAAAGAAAGAGAGAGAGAAAATGTTCATCGAGAGCTTCAAGGTCGACAGCCCCAACGTCAAGTACACAGAGAGTGAGATTCACTCTGTGTACAACTACGAAACCACAGAACTCGTTCACGAGAACAAGAATGGGGCCTACCAGTGGACTGTCAAGCCCAAAACCGTTCAATACGAGTTCAAAACCGACGCCCATGTTCCTAAATTAGGGTGTGTACATATATATTAATTTAATTAATCTCTTATGTTTTGCTTTGTTCGATTAATTTAAGGTTGGAGGTGTTTGATTTTTGTCGTTTTGTTGTAGGGTTATGCTTGTTGGATGGGGAGGGAACAACGGCTCCACCCTCACCGCTGGCGTCATCGCTAATCGCGAGTGAGTCCTCTCTTGATTTCTAAATTCCGTGTGAAAGATTCAGTTTTGAAAGAAAAGATAAAATTAATTTGTTTAGAGCTGAAGAAAATAAATGGAGGAAAGGTTGAATTTTGGAAGAGCCCTTTTGGTTTGTGACTGAAATTGAATAATGGGTTGTTAACGCAGAGGGATTTCATGGGCCACAAAGGAAAAGATTCAACAGGCTAACTATTTCGGGTCGCTAACTCAAGCTTCCTCTATTCGGGTCGGATCTTTCAATGGGGAAGAGATTTATGCTCCTTTCAAAAGCTTGCTTCCCATGGTATAATACACACACACACACACTCATCTCTCCCTCTCTCTCTCTTTAAACAAGTGTTCCATTTGTACGCATGGTTGAGATGTTTTGACTATTATGAAACAAATAGGTAAACCCAGACGACATCGTTTTTGGGGGATGGGACATAAGCGACATGAATTTGGCAGACGCAATGGGGAGAGCGAAGGTGTTAGACATAGATCTTCAGAAGCAGCTGAGGCCGTACATGGAGCACATGGTCCCACTCCCAGGAATCTACGACTCAGATTTCATCGCCGCCAATCAAGGCTCACGTGCCAACAACGTCATCAAAGGCACTCGCAAGGAACAAGTCGAACAAGTCATTAGAGACATTAGGTATATATATATATATTTATGCAATTAGTTCTACCTCACCAGCATATATATACCTATGTTGTACTAGAAAGCTTATTGTGATACTAATTAATGAAACTGGTTGATTTAATATACTGCTTCTGCTACTGTATTAAGGGAGTTTAAAAAGACAAGCAAAGTGGAAAAGGTGGTTGTTTTGTGGACCGCAAACACAGAGAGATACAGTAATGTAATAGTTGGGTTAAACGATACAACTGAAAATCTGATGGCATCGTTGGAGAGGAATGAATCCGAGATCTCACCTTCCACCTTGTTCGCCATAGCTTGTATTCTTGAGAATGTCCCTTTCATCAACGGTAGCCCACAGAACACATTTGTCCCAGGTACTTACTTACTTATACTAGCTATAGCTAGCTTGGATTATTAATTAATATTCAAATTTTACACCATCCATACATACGTAATATCTGGCTAATTAATTAATCTCATCGTACTCCCTCTTTTCTTTTCTTAGGATTGATTGAATTGGCCATTAAAAGGAATTCTTTGATTGGTGGGGATGACTTTAAGAGTGGCCAAACAAAGATGAAATCAGCTCTAGTTGATTTCCTTGTTGGGGCTGGTATTAAGGTATATAATTAAGCATATATGTGTGATTGTTATGATTTTTTTTTCGTGGATCATACATTTTGATGTTACATATATATTGTGGGCAGCCAACGTCAATAGTGAGCTACAACCATTTGGGAAACAATGACGGGATGAACCTGTCCGCCCCTCAAACCTTCCGATCGAAGGAGATATCGAAGAGTAACGTGGTGGACGACATGGTTGCTAGCAACGGCATCCTTTATGAGCCGGGGGAGCACCCTGACCACGTCGTTGTCATCAAGGTATAAATAATATTAGTCCTAGCTCCATTCATCCCAAAAGGACAAAAAAAGAACTATGGTTCATGTGATTGAGATGGCTTGTTAAATGACATTGCTGTGCAGTACGTGCCGTACGTCGGAGATAGCAAGAGGGCGATGGACGAGTACACGTCGGAGATCTTCATGGGCGGAAAGAGCACCATAGTGATGCACAACACTTGCGAGGACTCTCTCCTTGCGGCTCCCATCATCTTGGACTTGGTCCTCCTTGCTGAACTCAGCACCCGAATTCAGCTCAAGGCCGAGGACGAGGTTAGAATCTTCATTTTAAGACGACTGAAGCCACCGCCTCAAATCAATTGCCTCTGCTCCTAATTTCATTATCTTATTATGCAGGGGAAATTCCACTCTTTCCACCCTGTGGCCACCATCCTTAGCTATCTCACCAAGGCCCCTCTTGTAAGTACACAACAAAAAACTCTTTCTCTTACATTATTATGTCAGGACAAAGTTTTATGATGCTGACATGAGTGACTGGTCCTAATATATATGTCCATATACTAATACTCATCTGTTTAAATAATAGAAATTGTATACGAGTCTTGACTAAGACTGCCCAATTTTGACTGTCATGTTCCATGTTACAATTCATATAGCTACATATAGTTAAGTTCGATCAATATTCACTCAAAAATAAAAGATAACATTTCCAAATGCCGGTTGAAAATAGGTACCACCAGGGACACCGGTTGTGAACGCGTTGTCGAAGCAGCGCGCCATGCTGGAGAACATATTTAGGGCTTGTGTTGGCTTGGCTCCTGAAAACAACATGATTTTGGAATACAAGTGAAGATTGATTCAAGAATACGAGACTAGTATAAGTTTTTGATCTAAGTTTATTATCAGACGGTGGGTTTGGACTTTGGATCATTCTACCTTTTCTTTTCTTATAATTTATTTTTCTCTTTTCCTTTCCTTTCCTTTCCTTTTCTATTAGTATATTTTTTATGTAGCTAATGCAATTGTATTTTATTTGCTTTAGCTCTTTTAGAGCGTAGCTTATTTCCCTTCTGATCTATATGTAACTGCTTTTCTGTAATGTAATATATCTGTTCTTGTTTCCAAGTTGATGATGTGTTGGAATTAAGAGAATCATTTACATTTGTAATTTTATTTACAAACATCTTCACTCTATATTTATTTGAGTCGAGCACATTTTGGCACAGACCTTATTTAAACCACGTAAGAATAATATAATATGTAGTCCAATATGTGCATAAAAGTGTAAAGTGATTTTTTTTGTTGATTTATCCTTAAATATAAGAGTTCGAATATTTAATTATGCATTATTCCATTTTATTTATGTTTATATGGTATAATTATATTGAATAAATTTAAGTGATAATGATTTTAAAATACATGAACTTTTCATGTTTTATTAATTTTACTACGAATTTTAAAATATTGTTTAAAATACATAAACTTTAGTACTTACTCGATTTTTAACATAATATTGACTTTACATAAAAATCGAAATTGAAATGGAATAATTTATCTAACGTGGACTTATGACGTGCATTTTAAATTATTTAAAATACATGAACTTTTCACGTTTTATTAATTTTAACACGAATTTTAAAACATTGTTTAAAATACATGAACTTTAGTACTTACTAGATTTTTGACATAAATTTGATTTTAGACAAAATAGAGACTTATGACGTGGATTTTAAATTATTAAATATTTAACATTTAAAAGTGATTACTCAACTCGAGAAGTCATGGAGTGGGGGAAATGGGTGGCAGAGATTAGGGAACCGAATAAGCACTCCAAAATCTAACTCGGCTCCTACTCCCCGAGCACGTCCTCGAGTACGGTGTCACCGCCTCACATCTCGATATGCAAACAACATGTAATCCAAAGGGATTATGATGCTCGTTTGTGATTAAATTTAGTTTCTTGATCAAGTTAATTGTTTAACTCTAGTTTGAGTAGCTATGAAAATTGATTTAAATATTTAGATAATGTTTTGTATTTAATAATTGTGATTATGATATATTATTAAATGTTAAATAATTAATAATTAAACTGAAGGAAAAATATTAATAATTTAAAATTCATGTCATAAGTTCCGATTTTATATAAAGTCAATTTTATGTCAAAAATCGAGTAAATACTACCGTTCATGTATTTTAAACAATATTTTTAAAATTAATAAAACGTGAAAAATTAATGTATCATTATCCCTAAATTTAAAGTTAATTTTTTTTTTAAAACTATGAATCACATCACGCTTATAACTTTTACATTATTTTATAAAATCTGTTTATGCTAAAAGAATATGTCATATTTATTATTAAGATGAAGAAGCACATTTTTTAGTTATATAGTTGGGCCCCTTTTAACGAAATTCCTAGCTCTCACTGCACACAGATGAACACGATCATCCACGCTGAGTTTGGAAGAGCTCTGGAAGGTGAGCATTGGTAAGCTTGGTCCTCTTGCTAATCTCATTCTTCTTCTTCTTGCTTTTGGGCGTGGGAGGCATGCCATGAACATCTGCAGCAGCTCTCCTTTTGGCAGTGTTGGTGGCAGGTCTCATCCCATTCTTCTGAAGATCCCTCTCAATATCAAGCATGTCGCGAGGGAGTTCAATCCCACGAAACAACTGCTTCAAATCATCATCAACTGTAATAGATGTTCTAGGATCATTAGGGTATGCTATGTCCTCTTGTGAATCAAAGTTTGACAGCAACCATATCTCGCCTGAAGCTTTCAGAGCCTACAAGATGTTAATCATCAGTAACACAAGTTGAATAATAAACTCATAAGTCATAAATAAGTTACCTGCAGATCATCTAACACAGTCGTGTACGAGTCCTTGAGATCTATAACAGCAATGCCCTCATGACGGGTCCGAATTAGCTGAAGAAGATCAGTCTTATTTTGCAACTGATGTTTGGACTGCAAATGTAGATAAAAAGAAGTAATCAGTAACCTTCCTACTAGTTTACTTAGTTTTCCATAGGTACCAAACTCACCTTGTAGGAAAACCGTTCACCATCATAACGAACTTTCAGGTTGTTCCTTAAACTGTCAAATACAGCCTTATTACCATTCACATCTACATAGCACGCTTTATTAATTTGATCTCCAGTCAAGGCTTCCCTCGTCTCCACACGAAAAAAAAAGATTCATCGTGTTAGACGATAGACGCTGAACTAATTTGGACATGCAACACATTATAATCTAAAACGAAGCAATAATTCAGAAAACAAATTCACAACACAAGATAATGTATATTCAAGATAAAAAGCGACATTACTGAAAATAACTTACAAAGAAGTATGTGAAAGGAAATGCCTTAATTTTCAGATAGATTCATCTCAGCGAAGTTCTAGAACTAGCCAAATAATCAAAAATACAAATCCAGGTCCTCTCTACAGTACATAATACATTAACCTGATACCAATGAATGCCAACAAATAAGAAGAGTGAGTGTTGAAAGAATTATCAGATAAGGAGAAAATACATTAGCCAAAAGAAGTCATTTTTGAAACCAAAATGCAACTAGTGAAGAAAGAAAGAATTCTCACCTTATATAGCAAGTTAATAACACGTTTAATTTGGGCTCCAACAGGAGCTTTCCTGATACTATTTATTTCTTGAAGATGTTCTGTATTCTCCGAGAATTTGGAAGCAGTCTTTGTATTCGTATTCCCCATGCTTGAGGGCATTGATCTAGAAAAGGTTGCTTTGCCATTTCCTGCTTGTATTGATGATGGCTGTTTCTGATATTTCGAAGAAGCCATCTAAGCAAAACAAACAAAATTTTTTAAAAAAAGATAAACATCATTTGTGCATTAGAAAATATAAATCTATCTAGAACCCAAGACCAGATCATCCATGAGGCAAATCAATTCAGGCGATCGCCTCCAGACCTTTACGAAATTGAGGGCCCAAATATGTTTCCAAATTATCAATGTACATTAATAAATAATTATACTGTTTTTACCTATCCCGTTTGGGAGTGTAGGAAGCACGGGGAGGTGGTGGAGGCGACCAACAATGGCGGGTGAGGTAGAAAGAAGTGGAAGGAAGGGGGCGGCGTTTCTTTCTACTAATAAGTAGCGGCCCAATAAAAGTCTTAGCCCATTTAAGTAATGAATCTTTTCATGAACAATGCATCTTCTATCTTGTTATTAAAGATTTTGCCCAATAAGCAAAATATAAAGAAAAAGATTTGGGCTCAAATCTATTAAATATACATTAATTCATCAGTATCAATTTTTCAAAAAGAAAATCTCAACTTCATAGTCTTTCTTGTCTTCGGCTGCCTAAGAACAACTTCTGCTAAGAACAATGTCCATTCTATGTCAGAATAAAATTTAATTTTGTTAATTGGATCAGAGATAATATTTGAAAGTCTCTTTAGAAATTTAAAAAAAATGAGATAAAGGATCATGTATTTCAACCAATTAAAGCAACTCTAAACATAGGTTTGATTGATCATACTCTTTGCATTCATTTCTTACTTTCCATATGTAATTTAGAACTCGGTAAAGATGTATATATATAAAGACATTGGTTAATGAACAATAAAGTTTATATATTATCAATATAGCATCTTACATATATAAAACGGACACATTAATTATAAAATCATTATTTTTAGCTTCTTGAATGCGTTTGTTGACATGAAGTTGCTGCTTAGAAACCAGATCCCACCAAGAGCCAAGCATTGAGAGAGGAGGGGCTCTCGACTCTCAAATGGGAGCCCCATATCCTCTTCCACACTTCGCCACAAACAGCCGAATCTTCGAGGTTTAGAGAGTACTTGTCGGATAAGTTTGCATCGGTGGAGAAGTAGTCTCTACCACCAGGAACATTGTGCTATAGAGGCAAACCAGTGGTAGAATTGATCAGGGTGTATTGCGTTTGATTTTTCCAACAATCGACCCATTTCTCACTCATTCATCATAACCTTTTATGCCTAGTTTGAAACTCACAACGACATGGTTGTACTCGTGTAATTCCAAGTCGATCAAGACTAAGCCACAAAAATTACACGAGTATGATCAAATATATCCATTGATGAAAATAAAAATGGTTAGGGTATAGTTTAAATATATCCATTGATGAAAAAGTATAGATGGTTCAGATTTATTTTTACCTAACACAAGAATATCTATTTTCATTATAATCGTCTCATATATATATATATATATAGGGTTGGGTTCAGGTAGAAAGTAGTATTTTGGTAAAAAATAGGAAATGATCTACACCCTTGATTGGACCAAATCTAACGGCTACTATAAATTCGCCCATTTCACACACATTTTGTATTGAACTGTTGTTTGACAGTTCAATAAGGGCAAAATTGTCAAATTTTCAACTAACAGTTTTTGGAAACATTTTTAAAATAAGAAAGTGGCGAAAATTAAGGACAAAATACCCAAAAATCGAAAATCATTCCTCCCAAAAAAAGATTCAATCTTCTCCTTTGTTGGCAGACGACGGCCGACATCAGACGAAGAAGACGACGATTTCGAGATTCCACTCACTCCCAGCAGTCGCGTGGTTCAAATTGTGAATAAACGAAGTTCAATAATCATTCTACCCATAAAAAAATGTATTACGTATACTGTTAATTGAGTTGAATTGTAGTATTTGTGTTTATGCGTTGTATTAGAATATAAAATGAATTGTTATTGTCATCAATTTGTATAAAATAGTAAAATGAATTGCTATATTCATCGTAGTATACACACGAGTTCTATTACAAGCAATGCAATTAGTGTAGATTAATAACTCAAAACAAAGTTATATGCTAATTCAATTCTAAATAACATAACTGTTCAACTATAATCCGAACCTTCACTCCCCTTCTCCATCGTTTACACGACCTACAACTCTGCAACTTCGAGATAATGGCGATCTCCTCCCCCCACCACTTCCGCCGCCGCACTCCGCCTTTTCTTCCACGACTGCTTCGTCGGCGGCTGCGACGCCTCCGTCCTCGTCTCCTCTCACTCCCCGGCGACGGATTCGACGTCGTCGTCCGCGCCAAGACAGCGCTGGATCTCACCTACCCCGGGGTCGTCTCTTGCGCCGACATCCTCGCCCTCACGGAGGTTTACTTCCTCGACCTCCCCAGCATTAATCTCTCCAACGCGATTGGAGATATGGAATTGGATTTGCCGGACATCGAGATACGAGAGAGAGAGAAATGGCGACGGCGGGGGTTGAGAATGGCTGAGATCTACGTTCCATCTATACAAAACATTTTCTCTCTCATCACATACAATATAACCGCATATCAGTTCCTTAATTAGTGGAATTGATTTATTTTCTCTCTCATGTTATTTTTACATAAATGTCCCTTGTTGAACTGTCAAACAACAACTCAACACGCACTGTGTGTGAATGTGTGCGAAAATCCTAGATTTAAAATCAACCGTCCGATTTGGGTTAATCAAGGGTGTAGATCATTTTCCTATTTTATACAGAAAAATCACTTTCTATATGATCTACATCATATATATATATATATATCATCACTTATATATAGAGCTGGCAAAAGTGACGGGCCCAGCCCATCGGACTTTTCATAATTTTGAGGCTTGCCTGAATATTTTTGAGCTTCAAAATGTGAGGCACAACTCAACTTCGGGCGGGTGGGCTTTTTTCTTGACAGGTCTGAAATTCAATTTATTTAAGAGAAAAAAAATTAACATTTTAAAAGTCTTTTATTCATTATCTATCAAAGTTATACAAAATATAAATATTACAATAATAATTTAAATTAAATAACATTTACAAAAAATATTATTTTATCTTATACTATCGGGCGAGCTTTTTAGCACGAAAACCCTGAACCTTTTAGCCCAAAACTCATCGGATCCAAGACAATTTTGTGAGGGACTTTTTAGACCTATTTTTTTCCGATCCTTTTTCAAGCCCAAAACCGTCCAAACTCGGACTTTTGGGCAGGTATATGGGCTCGGGCCACTTTTGCCGACTAAATAGTTGATTGTTTTGGGTGATGAGATGACTGTGTTACCCTCTCCAATTGATTTTTGACTTATTATTATTGTGGGAGAGGGAGTGTTGCCATTGTGGGCCTTCACAAGATTTGTTATTTCAAACAGTTGAGTAATGTGTTTTTTGGGTCATGAAATATCTGGCCCAATTCAGTTTAACTTTCTAAATAGGCCGAGTTTAAGTAGCAACTCAAGCATAAATTTTGGGTTTAGTTTGAATATTGAGTGTTGGGCCCGTTGTGAAATAATTATTATTCCATCTCTGTCTCATCATCTTCATTCTTTAGTAGTAACAGTAACATATTCATATTTTAATAAATCTATATAACAAAAATAAAAGTATATCTAATAAAGCAGAACTCCATTAATAAAATATAATTTTATATATACCAGGCATCAAGAACAAGCAGTGTGTTTTTCTTGCACCTAATTTGATGTTAATATATATGCAAAACCGGTTAAGCAAGGTTCGCACCGGCTTGCAAAATTCAATGTGAATCAGCATCAACTGATATCAACTTTTATAACCCGGTCTGATATTTTAGCATTGAATTTTTATTTAAAAAATTATATTCATTCTAATTGAGAAGGAGAAATGGACAATTGAAAGTATCAATAATTCATTAGTACATGCATACGGTTTTATTGCATGTGCACTAAAATTAGAGAACCAACGTAATGTACTTATATATTTTATTATTGCAAAGAACAAATTGATTTTGATAACCAAAAAAAGATGGCTACCATAATCATGCATGCTCACACTTATTTATATGACACACACACACATATATAACTAAATTAAAATCAAATATAAAAAGTCATTAACATAGGAGTACTCTTCTTCTCCGGCGAGTCGGAGGCGGTCGGCTGCAGCTCAACCACCACATGATCGCAGCCGTCGTCAAGGGGGTTGACTATTCCACGGTGGAGGACCTTCTCGGTTGAGTGTTGAGCCTTGAAGCGGGCTTTGAGGGAGAGTTCGGCCACCGACTTGGCAATTTTGTCAACGCAGTGGATGACGTCGGTGAGTACGGATGCGTTGACGAGCAGAGGCATTATCCCCTGCAAATCCTCTTTCGACGCCAGCGAGGATGTCTCTAGCATGGTCTTGAGTCGGTCGGCCGCTGACGTGGCGTTGAGCGCGTAGGCTTCGGCGGATTGCGACGGCTGCCTCATTTCCTTGACTGCAGACGCTAATTCTTTGAGGGCTTTGCCGCATTGTGTACTCATCTCGACGCACAGCTCCTGCAATGGCGTTTGAAACTGCAGGGACGACGATGCAGTTGTTGTAAGAGATTTGGAGTTTGCGTTTAGGGTTTCGAGGAGGCATGCACACTCTCTATTCATATCTCCGATCTTCAAGTACTGCTTCCATGGGTGCCGGAATCTGAATCCACCATGGGGTGGCTCCCACCATGCAAAATTTGCCTATACAGCCAACATAAGATCAGAATCAAATCCTCTATCCCACTTCTCTAAGTATTTTGAATCCTAACTGAATCGTTGTTTAAAAGAAATTGTAATCGAAGATTATTAACATTTTTTAACTACCAATCAATATTTCTTTGGTCTGCAAGCATTAATTTTATGAATAAAATAAGCTTTGGGTGTACGTGTAATCGTGTGTCAATGATTCAAAAATTCCAAAATATATACTCAAACTAAACGTGAGCAATTAGCTCGTGTGCTAGTTAATTTAATAATATGTGACTAACAACTATTTCAAAATCATTAAATTGGTACACATACAATTAACAAGTGATTATAATTTGATTTATTTTCTTAATTTGTAAAAAGACAATAATTTTTTAACAAGATATAAATTTTAATTAGTTATAAACCATGCATAGTTGTACTCACCAATAACTCCTCTGAGGCCTTTGTATTAAGCACGCTTTTATAGTCTGTGAGGAACGATTTCTCCACATTCTTGCTATTCTCATCCTCATCCTCAGGCAAAATTGAAAGCTCACCTCCAAAACCTACAAATACATCCCACAAAATAACAAATAAAAGGATTAGTACATATTTTGTATTTTTAATAAATAAAAAAAAAGACACAAAATTAGGAATATATATAAAGTGTTTACCTTGTAAGAAAGCAGCAAGCTTGTCAATATTTGAAGCGACCGAATCGTGTAAATCTTGACCCGCCCAAACCGGGAAAATGAATACGGATACGATTATACAAGTTGCCGCACCTGCAAGAATGGTGGAAACTCTTTGCTGGGCGAGCTCCAGTATTTGCCCGACCCGGTAACCCGAAACTGCTATCAAACTGAATGTCAGTATCACCATCACCAGCCCATAATCGTACTTCTTCACCTTCGGTAAAAACCGCATAAACGATGCAAACGCCGCTGCATTCATTTTCAAATTACAATTAGTAAATTTTCATTGCACAAATATATAGAGGCAGAGCTAGAAAAAAAAAATTTGGTACCTACGAACTGAGTTCATGTATAACTATTCATAAAAATACTGATAATTTTACGTTTTTATACATAGGTATAAAAATTATGGAAATTTTTGTTTGGTAGAGGCTAAATCCCTCTACTTGTATCAAATCGGATTTACTGTTTCACTTTTGTGTCCTATGACCAAATTTTAATTTTATATATTTTAATTTAATTTTATACTTAGTACTAGATTTCAACTCACCAAATATCTATATATATATTTTTTTACATTTTAAAAAATAATAGGGTAATAAATATAAAAATAATTTTGTCAAATAATTGCTACTTACATGATTTATTATATTATAACATTTTTTAATATTAATTAAAATTATAACTTTAATTATGAAATATAAAATATATGATACAAACGTCATTAAATCTCATTTCCCTTTGTCTAGCTGTATCCGCTACTAGTGACACACAAATAATATATATATTTAATCACTTATAATGAGTAAAGGATAAAAATAATTAAATTAATTTGTACCTAAAGAGAAAACCATGAGCGCAAGAAGTATAGGCTCTCCTTTATCACCACACACAGAAGCCAAATACGCAGCTCCTAACCCTAAACCACCTGCTAGTACCGTTGCGCACCCTCTGTTTATGCTTCGAGATAGAGTTCCACCTACAACATTAATGTATTTAAAACTCAAATCTTATTACAATTAATTTGTACTATGATGGAAGTGTGTGTGTGTCTTACTCACCAACAGTGAACTCAAAGGCAACGGCAACGGAAACGATGGCCCACAGTCCATTCTGTCCGAAATCGTCGTAGATGGATCTGAAGTAGTAGAAGAAAGAGACCAAAGTCAAAGCTAACCCTACTTTGGCAGAGTGTATAACCTTTCTTGGATCTTCCTCTCCAATTCTCTTTGTGCTGTGGATGAATTCGCCTATGCTGGACTTCACTTTTGCAGGAATATAGGTCAAGCAATGACCCCATGAAGAAGCAGAAGCAGAAGAAGAGGAAAAAGATTGGGGGGTTGGTTTATCTTGGTTTTGTGAGCTCATCTCCATGCTTGCACTACAGCTAATTGCAGGTGATGATATGTATATGAAAAAGGAGATGATATATATATAGTGCTAGAGTGTGTGTTGAGAGGAAAAGAGATGAGGTTAGACATGTGTGGGTAATAAATGTCATTTGGAGGGCACTCACCTTCTTTAAGAAAATGGGGTTTTTCCATTTAAGCATAGAGATGAGAAAAATTTAATGTTGGAGGAATATCCCTATGTCTTGGCCTAAGATACGTTTTCAATTGAAATGTGTGTGGTTTAGTATTCTTTTTAAGTAATATTAAACTAGGCTTAAATCGAAAATTGGCTGGGAAATCATTGAATCATTACTGTCCTAAGTGGCCTCTAATTGTCTTTGAGAGGAATGTAATTCATGAAGTGGTTTCAAATTAATAGCTGAATTTTAACATGATTAAATTATTGTTTTTCCAAGTTGGAATTGTCATGGTATTAGGCATTGTTTGGTGGCGCACATCCTTAAAACGATGTCATTTGGAAGAAACTCGAATTTTTTATATTTGAGAAAATTTAAAAAGATTGTGATTAAAATGAGATTTGAACTCAAAGTTTATGTATTTACATGCATTTAACTGATCACTTTTAATAATTGGTTGTTTTTCCTCTGTGTTGTTTCCCTATCTGATATACATATTCAATTCATCCACAAAATTATTATTTATTTTGTTATTTATATTCATTTACGAGTTATCTGGCTAGTGCATCACTCAATTGTATACAAATAAGTCAATTTTAAGTAGGGCAAAAACTCTGGTCAACACATAATTCAATTAATAATATAATAAATCATATGAAATTCAAACTGCCTTTAATAAATAATCGAGTGACACTAAGTTAAACTATTTTATGTATAATGTGTATTGTGTTACGGTGAGTAACAGTGGACAAAAGTAATAGTGCTATAAAACACATTTTCACACACACACAAGTTAATTAATTATACAATAAAATGACTTTTATAAGCCATTTCTCATTTCTTATAAGTGAGAAGAAGTTTATCTATATATCTTTGTCTATGACTGGAAATATTCCTTCCCTACTTAACATTTATATTTTTGCATTTTAATAGAATATGTGTCACGTGTGGTAACACTTTATAACTACTTGTAGTTAACTATACTAATTAACTTGAGCACAATATGTATTTACTATTTTCATTCAATATATATAGGTCTCACAAATTATAATAATATCTCATATTCAGAACCTATTTTTTATTAGATTATTATTATTGTTACAATAGTCGTATGTATGTGTGACGAAACTTTTGGCAGTCCAAGTCTCGTAGTTGAAGAGCAATAAATAGTGAAATAAAAAGGGAAATTTGCATTGAATGTATATACATTTTATTGTGATATGATATGCCATGAATTAGGTGATGGACTGATTTATTTATTTATTTATGATAAGTGGACTTCAGTTTCAAATAATGTACGGTCGCATTTCAACTGCACGTACGGAAATCTAGGGGCTACGGATAAATCTTACCCACTTTTTAATTCACGAGTTTGTTATTTAATTTTATACTATGATTCGCTATGATTCGCTCGTGAATTTATATTTTTTTCTTTTTTCAGTAAATATATTTTTTAATATAAAATATACTCCTCCGTCTTATTAAATATGTCTTGTTTTGATCAAAACTGTGAGAATTTTTTGATAATATAACATATTTAGTGGGACAGAGAAGTATATTTTAAGTCAAATTATATTTTTAAGAAATGTGTTGGGAGAAAATTAATAAGGTAAAATTCTCATTAACAGACCAAAATAACAAAATGAATAATATTTTGTGAGTGGTGAAATATAATATGAAGTCAACTCCATCATATGTTGATTTTATGGACTTGTGATAAACAAATAAATTTCACACATAGTAGAAAATGTAAGTTAAAATATAATTTAATTTTTCTTTTTATAATTTTCATTATTTTATATTGTATAGTAGTTACATGCATGACAATTTAACATTATTTTATTATAAATAGTTTGAAATATGCAATATTCAAATTTCTATCTTCATACATTAATATTTAAAGATTGACTTGGTGACGTTTTCCCAAACGTAGAAAACTATTTATATTAATATTTAATTCTTGTAATTCTTAGCTGCATTTAATTAGTCGTATATGAATTTCAACATTTTATATAGTTGGCAATTATATTTATTTTGAGAGCTACGTATAGCACCGAAAGAGAAGATCATATATTTCCATACTTTTCCTATAAGATCGAATTGAGAAACAGCTATGATCTTTAAATTTATTACACATACAATTATATTATAAAAAATAAACTCATTGGATAAAACCATAAGAAGGAAAAAAGTGTTTTACTTTAACGTTGACTCACAATAACATTTAAAAGAAAATGTTTAAAAATTAAATAAAATAGGGTCGGATCGCCTGAACAATTGTCTATATATATTGGTTTGGATAGGTATGGATAGGGACGAATTGATCAAAAAACGTTTAGATCGATTTTAATATATTCGAATTTGGTTTTGTTATAATTTTTAGGGGTAATAGGTAAAATTACCACTTTTATAAAATAAAAATAAAAAATATCCACTTAAAAATAAAAGATAAAAAATATCCACTTTTTACAATAACATGATGAATTTCGTCATGTGATCATGTTATTTTTACAATAACATGATGAATTTCATCATGCGATCATGTTATTCAAGTTATTTTAAATTTGAATAACATGAACACATGATCAATTTCATCATGCTATTGTAAAAAGTGGGTATTTTTTTATCTTTTATTTTTAAGTGAGTATTTTTTATTTTTTACTTATCAAAATGGGTATTTTAACATTTACCTCTAATTTTTAGGAATCGAAATTTCTTCTTCAGATGAATTTCTCATAAAAAAAAAGTTTGTTATAATCGAATCAATAGAACTTTTGTTATATATCGGCTGATATAATATAATTTATAATAAATAAGTATAAAATTAAAATATTTAACTATTATTTATCATAAAATCTTATTTATACATTATAATGGCTATAATTTGTAAATTATTATACATAAGATTGAGAATATTTTTTTAATCTGAGTATCAAATACTTAGTAGAATAAAATTATAATGTTTATTTTATTAAAAATCTATACATTAAGCTTTCGGATAATAGAAAATCGAAATCGATGAATCAGCTTCGACTTAGATCAGTTTGATATTGTAAATTATTAGGTCTATTGGTTTTAATTTCAATGAAATTGTTTTATTTAGCTTTAGGATTATATTTGATAATAAATGGCACAAAATTATTTTAAATAATAATTCTATTTCAATTTTTTCATTACAGAATAATAATCTTTATAATATATAATTATAATGGTGAAATTCATATATATATTAGATAGTGGATATCTTACATGTTACTCCCTCCGTCCACGATCTTTCTTCCCAATTTGACCCGACACGGGTTTTAATAAATTGTGTTGATTTAGTTCGTAAAGGGTAAAATATATTGAATGTTGTATAGTTAGTGGAGAATGAGGTTCACTTTATTGATGATATGTAAAGTGTATAGAGTAGTGAGTGGAATAAGGGGCCCACATTAATGATTATATATATTGAGTAGTGTGTAGTTAGTGGATAATGAGGCTCACATTATTGATGATGTGTTGAGTTGTGAGTGGAGTAAAGGGTTGCCAAAAATAGAAAGAAAGTGAGAAGAAACTTGGTGGACGGACCAAAATGGCAAAGTGGGAAGAAAGATCGTGGACGGAGGGAGTACTTAAAAGACAGTACTCTCTCGGTCATGCTAAAAACGGTTATAAGAGATTCGACACGAAAATTAATAAAATAATATGTTGTGTCTTAAACAAGTAAGAATTAATACTTTAAAAGTAAAACTCTTTTATTCTTGAGAAAAATGACCACTTTTAGTACGACGTACTAAAAAAGAAATGTGGTAATTTTTAACTGAATGGACGAAGAGTATAATTAAAAAGTTTAAAATCACACAGTACAAATATTAGATGCCAACCATGCATCAACTGCAAAAATTCCTCACAACTCAAAGCATCAAATTATGATATAAATGAAAAGTAGATGAAAACTCACCATAATATCTACATGATTTCTAAATTAGTACACAGTGCTATTGAATTGTTAGTTTTTTCATAACATTCTCAAGAAAAGAAAGCAGAAAGGGCCAGGTTACAGAGTCATACTTGAGCAAAACCAGCCTTATCATGCTCTGTTAGAAGTCGGGTCGTTGCCGTCGAGCACAGCCAGCCTTCGCTTGGCCACTTTCGATCTGTAGCACCACACTTGGAATGCTTCAGTCAGGTCCGGGTGACCAAATCTTTTTTTTTTCAAACCACTCTATCAAAATCTCGGCCTGGTCTGAGGATGGCAATGCAAGAATCATTGACACAAATGTCGATTCCAAGGATTGCCAGAGTTCGTCGTTAGATTTCAACATGTCACTGTCATCATCGGAAGTGACAGAGTCGACTGAAGGCTTCACGAGTCTAACAAAGGGAAGCCAGACTTTAACCATTTGAATGCGTTTCGTGGTAGGCAAAATGAGAGAAACGTACCCTATAGCTTCCAGCACCTTCACAGCGACGTCAAGCACTTTCACCTGTATCTGTAACGAAATTTCTCGACTAGCTTCCTCAGCAACTTTCACGATATTTACAGATGTCTCGACCCAGGTGAGAACGAAATCACTTGAGATTTCCAACTTTGTTACTATCTGAGAAGCCCATGATAAATCACTTAAGTATGCCTGGAACGACTCGATCTTCCCTGCTTCGACCACTGATTCTTGGAGATCACAAACCAAAGAATCCACAAGGCCAACGAATCTCGTTAGTAGTCTGTTGGCACATAAGTTTGCTTCCATTTTGATTTCATCATCAGTGGCTAACAAAGGAGCATCATCGTCCTCAGTCAGCAGATACTCCAGCTGCTCCTCATTGAAGATGTTGGAGACGATGTGATGAATTGGATGGTTGCTATGAAGATCTTAACAACAGCTAAAGGATTGACTGGCTGGAGACGAGCAAGTATCGGTTCTGCTTTGGATCCCATTCCAGGAATAACTTTCAAAATCTCTTCTTCCTCACATTCATCCCAAGGGACCGCTTCCAAATAGCTTATACAGGTGGAGACAATATGAGGGCATACCAGATGTATTGCAACTCTCAGTATGCCAAGCGCATTCTTAAAACTACCAACTATCAAATGGAGAACCAAGAAGTGATCTCTAAGTTGTTTCTCAGTAAGCATGAAAGATAAACTTACATAAGATCACTAGCTTACAGATAAATCCATCAATTGGTTATGGTGTCTCTATATGCCTTTTATAGCTAGAACATAGTTATACGCACTTTAATTATTCACATATTTTACTTACATGTCAAATTAAATCTTTTATTAACTAAACTAGATCATTTCTTTTAATTCATGTTGTCAGGCAGCAAAGCAAAATTTTGAGTTGGCACTTGAAGTTGACAACTCGAACACTCATGCTAGATATTGGCTATCCAAAATGCATCTCAAATATCAATTCTGCCCCGGTGCATGTAAACCTGTGTAAGACAACAATTTCTTTTGCGACTGTCTTTGTGACCTCAGGTCACAAATTTAATGCTTGTATATTACAAGAGCAAACATTTATAAGTATGTTGTGTGAGCTTACTACAGTTATTTGCACTTGCTATTAATATCAGAGGGGCTGCATTGCTAGTAGAAGCTTCTGAGATGGGCAATCCTGATGCGCAATATGACCTTGCCTGCCGCCTAAGAGCTGAGGTTAATTTCCTGATAGTCTAACAACTTTTTATCTCATCTCTTTGCTGTTAATTTTAAGAAATTTAAACAAATTTCCAGAGTTGTAATGGCAAAGTTCCAGAAAATTGTCTATTTAAGAAATGTTCGAAACTTCAAACCTCTTACAGTATTACCGTTGTTCAATCTCAGATTATTTGACCCATGATAAAATTGCTGGAGACCCTAACTAAGAATAGTTTCATGAGTACTGTAGTTATAAATCATGCTTTTGGTATAGGCTCTCTTTTTAATTGCTTTTCACCATGAATGGAGCAATGCATCTCATTGTAGCCTTCTTTTGATAAATCAACATTGATAATATAGAACTAATTTGCATAGTTCTTATTCAGGGAAAGTTAAGAAATGTGATTCGTCACTTAGTGTGTTTTACCTTCCCAGTAGTTGTTATCTTGTAGGCTCTGTAGCCCTAACAATTATTTGAAATTTTGAGTGACTAAGATTCAAATCCTGGCATCATAATTATCTTCTGAATCATGCGATTCTTAACATAGCGCCGTTTTAATATATTGGCAGAACCACCCTTATGCACAATCTGAGCAGCAAGCTTTCCATTATCTGGAAAATGCAGTTAACCAGGTATATTTTGTTGTAGTGTTTTCAATGGCATTTCACTTCTTATTACACTGAGACCATGGTGATTGGAACCTTACTAGAACTGTGACATTCTAGTTGCATCCTGGTGCCCTCTATCTCTTAGGAGCTGTATACTTGACTGGTGATTGCGCGAAGCAGGATGTTTCCTCCGCTATTTGGTGTTTCCACAGAGCATCTGAAAAGGTAGTTCAAATCTACTTGTCAAATATATCTGCTATTAAGTTTCAATCATTCAAAGATATAAATAAGATGTCTTTGGACCTGAGGGGTCTTGAATATATATATATATATGTATGTGCTGAAAAACTATTATGCATTGATTAACTTCCTCACCTTGATTTATTCAGGGTCATGCTGCTTCTGCCATAGCCTATGGATCTCTTCTCCTTGTCCTATCATAGAAGTGGTCAAGAAGTATTTCAATGTTGCTGGCTTGTGAGTTTTGAAGTTGTTTACTGCTTATAAACACTTTGTGGACAAATGTCATAGGTGTTAAACTTCCTGAATCAATAACCAAATTCAATGCGGAGAAAGCATCTTCAAACAGAAAAGGGAGGAATGAATCTGGAGACTATTAGAATATAGCTTAGCTTATGCAATTGCATATTAGAAGAGCTAAGAAAGAATTAGAAATAACCAAGAATATTCAAGTGAACAATAGAATGTTCAAGAACATTCAAGATGAATGAGTGGAGGAAGATGAAGTAGTTAGTTACTTAGAGTTGGAAGCAATGATTCTGTTGTATAAATAATACCTCATTGTTCTTTGTAATTCACTTCAATCAAATATATTCCTCTTTCACTTTCAGAGAGTTTTATCTCTTGTTCTTCGATATATGGCTTATGAGATAATATTAACAGAGACAATGAGTATAATCCAATTGAGCTGGCACGAGAGCAATTCGAAATTGCTGCTAATGCAGGATGTGATCTCGGATTAAAATGGTTGAATCTTCTTGACAAGGAAGAGAAAAAGAAACTCGCATCGAGCTCTTAATGGATAAGATTCAGCTACCTCTGATGTGAAGAGTAGCAAGAGCACTATTGTCCACTTTTAAATGAATCCAGACTTGGTTTAAATAGCTAGGTATCATTCTATATAGTCTCTCAATAGCCATTTATCTCTAATTGAAACCAATTGATGCATAAGATAGTGTGCACCATAGTTGCTCAGATAGTCACAGAAGATTATTATCATTGAGAAACATTACCAATGTGTTACCGGTGGTTCCTATATATAGGTTTAGGGTTGTAATTGAACCGAACTCATCGAATGTTGTCATGTTTGAGTTCGGCTTTTTTGAAGATTCGAAGGCTCGAGTCTAGCTGAGCTCGGCTCAAGCTTTGTAAATCAGACTCAAGTTTGGCTCAATAAATAAAAATCGAGCTTTGTATTATTTGATTTAATAGTGTTATTCAAATCCAAGCTCGATCCCAACTTGAGTTTGTTAGGTTTTCGAGTTTAAGCTTGTTAAAAAGTTTGTTTATTAAATTATTTTAACTAAAATATATATTCTTATATTAATTAAACAAGTTCGTGAATATGTTCGTTATAATGTACACGAATTATTCAAAATTTGGTTTCTTAAGATTAGATTTGAACATGTTCGTGAACATTTCGAACGGAATATAACTAGGTTTTAAAAAACACTTGGGCTATGTTTGAAGCTTGAATTAAGTTTATTTAGTAAACAAATAAATACCAAGTGAACTCTTATTAAGTTTAACTCTTCATAAATAATTTGATTAGCGAATCTTATATTGATATAATCCTATACAAGATATGCATTCAAAAAGAAAAACACCCCAATTAGATCAAACAAACAATCCATTCGATTGTTCGAGCCAACCATTTGTTTTTATGAATTAGCTAAATAGTCTTGGATTTTGATCTCATACGATGAAGTTGTCTATTTCGTACTAAATTAACATCCCTAGCGTCATATGCTATACCCAGTTAAGGTATCCATTTGAATGCAGGGGGAATCTTTCCAAGCATGAAAATGCATCCTCAGAATCTTCCTAGCCTTGTCCTTGACATAAGCAGCAGTATCAGCCACCATCACCAGGCAAAGATTCGCCACCGTCCCCAACCTCATCATCTCCTCCACTACCCCCTTCGTCGCCGCGTACTTCGCTATCTGCCACACAATCAGCACCGCCCTCTCGTCCTCCAGCATCCGCCGCGTCACCACCGCCATCCCGGCCGCGTGGCTGAGCAGCTGCGCCCTCCCCTCCGCGCACAGGCACAGCTGGTACACAATCCCCAGCACCACCGCCGTCGTCTTCTTCTCCGACGACCACCTCAGCTCCACCTCCACCATCTCCACCACCGTACCGCTCGCCACCATCACCTCCCGGTTCCTCCCCCAGCTGCACGCCTCCAGCAGCACGCACAGCACCGCCCGCCGCCACGAGCCGCCGCCGCCACGCACGACACGCGCCGCCGAGACGAAGAACTCGGGGCTCAGCCTCTCCAGCACCCCGCGGTGGGCCATCACGACGGCCTTGAGCGCGTGTGCCGCGTGCGACTTGACCACATCGTCGGTGACATCGCCGTCGAGAACCCACATTAGAGAATCAACGAAGTCATCAGTAGCATGCAGAGAACTCCGGATAGCGTAGAGAATGCCGAGAGCCTCCGGCAGCCCATCGGAGTCCCCGGCGCGGCGGCAAGCAACGACGAAATGCATGAGCTTGTCAGCCACGCCGGCGTCGACCATGTAGGCTCGGTTGCTGCCGCAGTCGAGGGCGGCGCTCTGTAGTTTCCGGAGGGTGGGGAGGTGGGGATGGGTGGCGTCGAGGGACCGGACAAGAGCGGCGATGTAGAATCTGGTAAGAGGGGGAGAGGGGGAAGGGGAGGGAGCACCGTACCAAGAGTGGATGAGGCGGCGGAGGGTGTGGTTGGGGGTGAGAGGAAGAGGGAGGAGGGAGAGGGGGTGCTTGGTGACGGGGCAGAAGGGGTGGGAGAGGAGCCAGTGCTCGATAGAGAGGCGGTCGTAGGTGATGCCGGAGCTGAGGGTAACAGGGTCATTCATTATTTGAAGAGAGATGGGGCAGATGAAGTATTCTGGGACTTCCTCTTCCTCCATCTCCGTTAATTACTCAAATACCCTTAAACTCTGCGCCTCATTTTCATTTATAGACCAACACTTCCTTCCGCTCTTACCTTAATCATCATTAATTAAGGATTTAATTTGGATTAGCATTTAGCAGTGGTGTGAATGAGAAATAATGTTAGAGACTTAATTATAGTTCTTCAGTCCAAGTCTTTGCTAAGTCAAGCACCCATGTTAATTAAAGCACCCCTTTGGTTTTCTTGTCTGACTGTGCTAAGCCTATTCACATTATGTGCTCATCAAATCAGAATATGATATGTTTGGGATTAGAATAATTAAATATTAAATAAAATACACCATCCATGGACTAGTAGACTAGAATTAGACAGAAAATAAATTATTAACATAAGTTAAACAAGTTGTAACTTAATATATATGATGGGTGATGTATTTAACGTGTTGATTAGGTTGGGTCACGTGAATGAAATATACTAATGATAATTCTAAATTATTATAGCTTTTTTGCATAGGCATTGGCCCCAGGTTAGTGTCATGACTCACATTTTATATTTCTTAATTAAATTTATTATTTTAATTAATATTTATTAAAAATGTTAAGATATAATGGATACATAATCAACAATTCTTTAAAAAATTACCCTATTTTTAAATTTATAATCTAAAAATCAATTAACGTCCCACTAAAAAGTGACATTATCCAAAAACTTCTCACAAATTTGATCAAAGTAGGCAACTTTTAGTGGAACGTAGGGAGTACGATATTTAATGTTAAAAAATAATTATATATCATATTTCACTACAAAAAATGCATTTTATAATAACGGAATAGTGACAGAAAAAATTTTCAGTGTCTAAATTTTAACGAATTAACAACGGAATTGTTATGAAATTGTTGTTCAATTTTTAATAACGGACTTAGTGAAAGAATAATCCATTATTAAAATTTAGTAAATGAATTTTTCATTACTAAAATTGAAGAAATCATTTTAGAAACGAAAATTTCGTTACAATTCCGTTGTTATATAGTAACATAATATATTCCGTTGTTAAATTTTTTTAGCAACCATCAATATTATTATGAATAAATTCGTTGCAAGTTAGTTACTAACATTTTTAATAACGGAATTTTTTGTTTTAGTAACACAAAATTTCGTTGCTAAATTAAGTTTTTTTTGTAGTGTTTGGATGAGATCGTAACTAAAATATACTATAAAATTGAAATTTAATAAAAAAAAAATTAATTACATGACATGTAATGTGAGTGTGAGAGAAAAAATGATAATCCATCAATTCCACTAAAAGTGACCTAATATGACCAAATATGCGAAAATTTTATGATCAAATTAGACCACTTTAAGTAGGATAGTAGGATAGAGAGTAAAAAATATCATCTTGAATTTTGTTCTTATAACAATTTCAAAGCAGCCTAGTAATTAGTTTATCACAATAGAGTCATGTTTTAAATTCCTCCAATAGAGTTATTTATTTATACATTAATAATGATATTTGAGTTTAGTTTTGAAACGTCGCAATTTGTGGAAGCTGGAAATGCGGCGTACACTTTAAGCATAAGGAAAAGAGAAATTGTGTTCCTTTTTCTAAATGAAAAGTTGACGACTTTTGAAATATGCATGTGAAGAAAAGGAAATAGCACTTCCTGGTGACTTTTGATTAACACATGATGCCAGCTAGAACATATTAGGATTATTAAAATATAGACTATCAAGAAATAAAAGGTTCATTAAATAGTTTATTAGTGTGATATAGAGGTGTTTATTCTTACTCTTTGAAACCATATCATAATTAAATTGTCGATTCATGATTTTAAAATTTGAAATCGAAATCGAATAGTTGTCACGATAGTTCACAGTTTTTGGAATCAAACTATATATGACGATTCTGGTTACGATTCCTATTCATAACCATCCAAAGATCAATAGTAAATTAGTACTCCTTCCGTCCACGATAAGTGTATCAATATTACCTAAATGAGACATCCACAAAGATTGTATTGTTTCACTTTTAGTACATGAACTCACACACTTTCTAACACAATACATCACATCACATTTCAATATTTAAAAAATTGTCACATATCATCAAAGTACTTCTTAAAACTTGTGTCAACTCCTCCATGATACACTTATCATGGACGGAGGGAGTATTTCACTTGTCATGCTAAAAGTAACCACGTTTCTTTATTGAATCGTCCCATTAAAAGTGACAATATAAAAAAAAACTACTAAGTTTTACATTTAAAAGACTATGTAATTAGGGTTGATTGTTTCATTATTATTAAGAGAACATGATTATAGTAAACATAACCCATTAAGCAAGTATTTTATCAAATAAGTCAATTTGTGAGCAAATAAGTCAATTTGTGCGCAAGTAAACTGTCACAACCCGAACCTAATAAATTATTATAATTAATATATTTGTGATTTTATATGAATTTTACTTATTATATTTAATTATTTGATGTTAAATTTAATTTTAGTTCAATCGAGGTCGCGCCCCTGATTTAAGATATATGAATAAAAAAAAATTAATTCGAGAACTTATTATTAATACTATTATGTTGGATAAGAATTTATAATTACTCTTACACAATTCATCTATTCAATTTATTACATTGTTCCATATTGTTACTACTATTATAAACTTAATTTAAATAGGTGGTATATTTTCTATAGAATTTGATTTTTGTAGTAAATTTTTAATTTGTTAGCCCATAGTTAAAATATAACTTATAAAGCCCAATAACCACTTTTACAGCATAAATTATCTATTAGTGACATATATATATTTTTTTACATTTTTAAAGTTATAGATATCCCAACATTTTTATTTTTTTTAGATTTAACAACCTTTAATTGAAATTACATTCCACCATTAGATAACTATTAGAAAGATTTTTTTTAGATGATATTTTCGATCAATCACACCGTCTCTTTCAAAGAGAGCAACTTCGAATATATATACACAATTAAAGAATTACAATATCTCCCAGAGTAAGAGTAAGTATTCAATTATTTCTCCTTATTCATCTGAATATATATATTTTTTTTAATTCTCAAATCAAGCAGTAAGTTCCTTATAACTCTCTTTATTTTGAGTAGTTATTCCAATTTCTAGTTCTAATTTTCAATAATTTCATTTCTAGTAATAAAATCTTAAAGCAAATAATTTACATGAAATGTGAATAATTAGAAGAAAATAAAACAAGTAGAATAAATAATTCTCCTGCAACATAAAAATTTAATCTTGAATGAGATAACCGAGTTAGGTCAAGTTATGGCTCAATTCACTTGGGTTTTTGATGTGGTCATTATCGGTGGAGGAAATTAGAGGGCCAGACTGAAATGGCCAGGTTCGGAGCTGTTTCTCATTCTATCCGAAGGGGAGGAATTAGCAGGGTGGTGAGGTGGTGTTCTTCAGGGTGGATACTGAAGCCGCAAATTAATTAAATAGGAGAAGAATAAAATTTTAGTTGTGTGAATTTGTTTATGTAGAAATGGAGAAGAAGGAGATAAAAAGTTGGAAGTGGATTTTGTCCACTGTAAAACAGAACTCTAGGGAGAGGGATTTTAGGACTTGACATGGACTTTTAATGGGTAGCATTTGTTTGTTGAGCTAGGTGGGTTTTATTTAAGTAATGCTATGGGCTTTAATTTAATTAGTCAATAAACTTATCTCATGATGTGACGACTAGGTGCGGCGCGACTAAGACGTTGTTGAGATTTTAATTTCTCGATTTTCAGTTCAAGTTCAAGATTAAGGTGTGGTGATCTAATTCAATTATGCAGTTGAATATTATTGTTCATTTTAATATTATGTGTTTAGTCGTATGTGTGATTATGAAATCAGTTGGTGATGAGTAAGAGCTATTTTAAACTGTCTCATTTTACTCTCACTCTAGTTATTGCGCAATATTTATGTTATGTCGCTAGGATCCCGTAAATAGGGTTCATGACGTCACAGTCCTTGATTATTCGCAGTGCAAATCAGTTATGCTATGTCATGGTACCGTATGTGCTTATTGTTTTATTAACTTGGACAATATTCACATATGATCCCACATTGAGTATACTTTATGTATGTTCATGCCCCACTTTAACATTTTCAGGTACTTGAGTTCGGAGATGCGTGACGTGTCGAATGACGTATCAATTATTGTACATTATGTTACCGCATGCATACTCAGTACTTATTTTGGAAATGTTATAAAAACGTTGACTTACAGTTTTTGGTCGGATTGTATATTACGAAATTTGGATCATGAAATTTTGGTATCACGATATAGAAGTATAATGAAAATTTTCCTATGATGGTTTAGTTTCAAATTTATTTTGTTTTTAGGCTGTTCATATTATATAAAAATATATGCATATTATAAGAAGTTTTCCGCATTTAAAAGGTTTTGACAAAAGATCTAGTTTATTTATTTATTATTAGAGTTAGGGTGTTTCATAAACAATAAAATTTGTGTTGTGGTAGATGCGCTTAAAAGAATTGTAACTGTTATAATCAAATTGTAATTAAATAGTAATCGGCGGTTTTAGGAACCATAACCATGCAGGTAAAAGTTCATTTTTGGTTCCAAATATTCAGAACCGTGAATCAACATTTATTTTAAAAGGTTTTTTATATCTATAATTCAATCGTATCTTTTTTGTTATATAGAATTATTATTTGTAACTTATAAAATTATATTATAACACTAATTCATGTAAAAGTACATATTCTTAACAGTGGTTCTAAAAGAACCATCAGTTCGGACCATAAATAAACCGAGAATTTAAAATCAAAACAAAAAATTTCGATTCCAAACTATAAACTTAAATAACCACCCTTCTTTTTTTAAAAAAAATGGATTACATTAACTTTAAATTACATGGCTACATGACTCGAATTCGAGACCTATTGCCTTGGGCATTAACCTCACTATCTCTAGGCCAACACTGCACGCCAATATATGAAAACAAAAAATTTCGATTCCAAACTATAAACTTTAAATAACCACCCTTCTCTTATGATTTTAAAATAACAAAATAATGAACAAATCTATGTCGTGTGAGATAAATTGACAAATTGTGACATTAAAAAAAAAAGGAATAAAAAAAAAAAAAATTTCTAGAAACCCCCAAATTGAGAACCCTTATTCCTCAGTTCACTCCTAGGCGATCCCCACCACTACCGCCGGTGCCATCTCACCCCGCTTGCCTCCGCCTCCGCCTCCGCCGCCATGGGACCCTGCTGCTGACGCCACTGCCATCACTGTTCGATTTGGCTCCAGCTTCAGCTTCAATTCCTAACGCTAAATAATTTTACTATATTCTCTTACGTATTCGTGCAAGATCTATTGTTCTCAGCTCTTTTAGTTGCTGCTAATTTTCTTAGGAATTAGGGTCACCAGTGACAAGTTTCTTTTAATAGTATATCAACAAATGAAAGTAGAATGGATCGGTGTTGACATTATCTGAATTTAATTCCTTTTCTTTGTCAAGTTAGGCCCTTTCATTTCTTCTGCCTCACTTCTTTCTTTTCTTTCTTATTGGATTCATCGTCCACACACTTCTGTAGCACGTGATAATTTTTTTATTCCTGTAGTGGTATCTTGATTGATGATATGATTGCACGAGACATTGACATGCAATGGATTTGTGATTATTTTATGAAATTAACGTTGAGTTCATTAGCAATTATTGAAATAATTTTCTGGACAAATCCCTTATTGACGTAGAAAAATTGTTGGTGAAAGAAATGTGATAGTAAATAGATTATTTCATTAAATTAACGTTGAGTTCACGTTTTTTACAACTATTTCATTAAATTAAATAAGATTATATATAATTTATATAAATTATTATTATTAAATTAATTATTAAAATATACATATCAAACTAATATTCCTATATCACTAATTAATTTATGTCTCTCAATCAACACACACGCAAATATATGTACAACTTATTTGATTTAGTTTCCAATCTCTGATATAATCATATCAATCTTAATTGATTTAGTTTCCAATTTCTGATATAATCATAGTCAATCTTTTCCTTAAGAAAATAAGGAAAAATAGATATAAAATGATAGGATCGGTCATGTATTTAAGATTATATTATAAATATTATTTGTATATATGGAATTAAGAGTATAGAATATATTATATATAATTAATATGAATTGTAAATTACAAAAAAATTGAAAATTTAGATAAATAGGATTGAAGAGATTTTATGATGCCACATAGCATTCAAATCATAATGGTATCAATAATATATAGTATTTTTTTTGGACAAATCCCTTATTTCCTTATTTATGTAGAAAAATTGTTGGTGAATGAAATGTGAGAGGTAAATAGACTATTTTAGGAACAAGAGTATATTATAGAAAAAAAACACGTATTTTCTTCCTTTAAGCTTCATGGATTTATGTGTTCTTGGTTTAGACTGGTAGAATATCTTCGAAAATATTTATTAGGGTTTTGATTTAGATTCCAAAACCTTTCCTGAAAGATGTATTAAGATCAAAACTGAAACTTAATTCTTAGTCTTGTTTTTGAGAACTATCTTGTTAAAGAATTCAGTTCACATGTACACAATCTGAAGGACTCAAGATTGAAGATCAAGACCAATACTGAAGTTTACTAGAACTCAGTTTACATGCCAAAATTGAAGGACCATGCCACTGAAGATATTGCCTGAAGTTTTGAAGTTGAAGCAAAGAAAGTTAGCTCTCAAGTCCTGCACTGAACTTATCAACTGAAGTCAAGCTTGCTACCGAGTCACACGCTACAACTATAGACTTTACCACTTCTGAAAAAGATCTCAGTATGTGAAGCAAGATCTTGTTGCAGAAGACCAAAAATGGTAAAAAGGATGGCGACTTCAATGAGAAGAATTTCAAATGCTATGGACGAAGTTTTCTCTCACAACGGATATATTCTTGAGAGTGTCCTATAAATACCCCACTGCTTCAAACGCTTCAAATACCGATTACAAAAATTCTCATACGCTCAATCGCTATCTTTGCTCTCAAGCTTTATTCCATATTCAAGCCTTCAGATTAGAACACTCAAGCTTTCTCTGCTATTCATTAGTGTGTTCGTTAGTAGCGATATACATTGTAACCGAATAATAGATCTAACTTAGATATAATTCATAGCTAGAAGTGATCAACATTATTTGTTCATCAAATCTTCAAAGGTTGATCACTGTAAGACACCTCTCCATTCATTTGGAAACTCTCGACTCACATCGAGACACATGGATGTAGGAGTTTTATCTCCGAACCACGCAAACCAATTCTTATGTCTTATCTATTTACTTTTAGTATTTATTATCTAATAATCTATTGTATACTGAAAACTGATTAAACGCAAACGTGAACATTAAGTTTTCTGACAAGCGAGTAAGATTTTAAACCACCACTTCATCACGTATACTTAAGATATTAGTCCATCAGTCAAACACTAAGTGTAGACTGAAGGATTGCTATTTAAAGACAACAACTCTACTGAAGCTACCTCCCTTCAGATTTGAGCCTTCACTGAAAAACTTGCTTTAGTGTGAAAAGTTTCAAAACTGGTGTATTCCCCCCCCCCCCCCCCCTACACTCAATATACTCGTTTTTGGACCAACAGTATAAATTCATAAGTTCATATATAATGAGTGTCGGTGTGAGTTTTTTCTGTACTTCTAATTTTTTTTTCTTCAGTTTTTGTCATAGTTGTAAAAACGCGTGTGAGGCGCGTCTCGAACCGCCTCGGCAAAAAATAGCCTCAAGGCTTAAGTCTTGATAGTACTAAACGAGGCTTACGCCTTTTTGGGTCGAGACGTACGCCTCGAAACGATGCGTCTCAAGGCGGTCGAGGCTTAAGCCTCAAAAATGAATTTTGATTTGGGCTATTAAGTCAATTTTTTGGTTTTTCCTTCAACGAAAGTAATGAAAAATTAAAAAGCCCACAAACAATTAAATATTGATCACTAATAAAATTAAAAAACATAAAATATTAACTTAATAACATAACAAATAGGGGTGAGCAAAATTAACCGAATTCGAAAAACCAAACTGAACGAAACCGAAATATTAAATTTGGTTCGGTTATTTTGATTTTTTGGTTTGATTTGATTGTATTTTTTTATCCGAATTTTAATTTGGTTTGGTTCGAATATAGACAAACCAAATCAAAACCCGAAAAAATGAATTATTTTAATACTATTATAATATATTTTATTTTTATTAAATAAGATTATTTTATCATATATATTTTTAATTTTTTAGTTATATTTTATCTTTTATTTTAAAATTTTAAACATTAGGTAGGAAATTAAATATAATATTATATTTTTTTTAAGTTTACAACATATATGATTATAATATTCAATAAAGTATGCAATAGTTGTTATCGATTGAAACTTGAAAAATATCGAAGATATATAGATTCTTTTTTATTATAATTTTTAATTTGTAACTTTTAAAGTTGATTTTATTTTTTATTTTTTAGTAGATAAAAATTATTATAATTTGTAACTTTTAAAGTTGATTTAAAGTTAATTATTATAATTTTTTAATTTGGAATTTTTAAAGTTGATTCCTTCCTAAAAAAGAAAAAAATTACTATATTTGGGATCTAATCTTACACCGCTGCTCAAGAAAAAACTTACTATCTTTAATATGCTCGTTCTACAAAATTATTTAATAGATCATTTAATATATCATAGTTATTTATTTATGTGAAAAATATATATCATAATTTTATTATTATTAATTAAAATAATTATTAGTTCTTGTTTAATCTTTTTAATTATCAATAAATTCATACACTCTTGTTATTTGTCAACATATTTATTAATTATAATTCTTAATTTATGTATAAATAATTTTATTATAATTTATATCGAATATATGTGTACATATAATGTTATATATACATATATATATATAGGGGTGAGTTCAAGTAAAAAGTGGTATTTGAATATAAAATAGGAAGTAATCCAAATCATCAATTCCATTAAATCCAATGGTCTAGATCTAATCCATCAATTCATGTCCCACGCCTCTTGCATTGCCAATTGCAATGCAGAAGGGTAAAAAAGGAAAAATACAGTGACAATTTATTATAGTTTTGAATCAAATTTGGGAATCCCGTTTTTTACGTAGCAATTAGAGAAAATTAACCAAAACCACTTCATTCATCTTCTTGCAAGTTATTATGTGAATCTTACTTCAGAAAAGGGAGATATGAGCACCACTCCATGCCGACGGTCGCGCCGCCTCATGGATAACGACGGTGAAGACGATGATTTCGAGAACACCATTATACAATAGCCGCCCGTAATGCAATCTGATAGGAAAACAAGTGCAAAAACGCGTAGTCCACCCAAAAATCTTATTTTCCCTACCAAAAAATCTTCCACATTCACGCTTACCAACAATGCAACAACATAATTATCAATGTAACAATGTAACTGAAGTAATGCAAAACTGTAGCCTGGTTCAATGCAAATTGTCGTGTTATCAATGCAACTACGTAATTGAAACAAATCTTATTATCTCTGCCAAAAAATCTTCCACATTCACGCTTACCAACAATGCAACAACGTAATTATCAATGCAACAATATAACTGAAGTAATGCAAAACTGTAGTCTGGTTTAAAACAAATTGTCGTGTTATCAATGCAATAATATAATTCATCATCGAGGGTCGGGAGGCCGGAGAGAATTTCGGGCTCGACGACAAAGAGGCGGCCGATCATATCCTAGAGGAAGAAGGCGACAGAAGGCGGCGGAGAGATTGTGAAGGAGATCGGCGAAGAGACGGTTATGGAAAGAGAATAACAACTTTCTTCATCATCCATAAAAAACGGAAATTACCATAACTAACCATCCGTATTGAATCTGCAATTTACTAAATCATCCTTTTTGTCATATGTATTGAATATTTTAAAAACAAAAAAACCAAAAATTGATGATACATCTCAACCGTTAGATTGTAAAATTGGATGACTTGGATTACTTCCTATTTTATATCTAAAAGTCACTTTATATATGAACTACATCATATATATATATATATATATCTCGATATATACCAAAATAATGATATATGCTAAATTTTTTAGTATATATCACAGTACGGTATATCTTGGTATTTGGAAAGATTATACTTTTACCTTACCATAAAGTTCGGTATGGTATATCATACCTTATTAAAAATTACGATATACTTTATATACGATATTTTTCATTACAATAAATATGATATACCATTTTTTCGATAAATTTTGACATTCATATTTATTATACGAAAATATTTTGAATAAAGGGTTCGTCCAATATGAAATAATCAGAAAGTTTGGGGGGTCATGTTGCAAAACCTTAAGCATGGAATTTAATATAGATTTATATTTGTTGATAAATAATTATACTATCATTAATAAACTTTTATTTGAGAAAAGAAGAAAGAAAACAAAAGCTTCGACTCATTCCATTAAAGTGAACCGCCGCCCGCCGTGGCTGTTTATTCCCCTAAATTCCCACCAGTAATTCGCCGTTCTTCAGTCACAATCCGCATCACCGGAATCCTCGCCTAACTGAGTGCGCCGGTTCAGATTATGGCGACAGCTTCTCATCAGCTCAATGTGGAGGAGCGGCCGTCGTGGGGGTATCGGAGCGTCGAGAAACTCGAGCAGATTGGAGGAGGGACTTACGGGTTAGCCCAACGTTTCCCCCCTTTTTTTTTTCTTCGTTCAATACAATAATTTATTTTTCTTTCTTGTTTCATGATTGTTGTCGATATTCTTCTGGCGATTGATTCTTCTGTTACTTATTTTGAATAGGCCTGACTATTGGTTAGGGTTGGCGTAGATGTGTTTAGCCATAGAATTGCTATTTCTCATTATGTACTCCTCTTTTGATAGCGTGTTCTTGAATCTTGATTATGTTATGGAGAAACGAGTTGGTTGCAGCTATTGAATTTTGTTTCTCTGATATTACAAACTTGGTCATCATTTTCAAATTCTGATTGATTTTTTATTTTTCCCCTTTTATTTATTATCATATGAATTGCGTTATATTCATTTTGATTTTGGAAGCAAAAGGTTCGATCTTCTATTAATATTCCCATGTGGAGATCTTAACTAGCATTTAAACCTATTGTAAAAGGTTCTCTTTTAAATCTTAAGTTCAACAAACAGATATTTTGGTGCTGTGCATTGTTGGTTTATTCGTAATGGTACTTACGGGAAAGTGACATGGCTGGACAAATTCTCCTATTCTATCACATGAAAAAGGAAGTCTTTGAGTTTATTTTTGGTACTCGTGAATTTAAATTTATTGTCAGGAGAAAGATGTGCGGTTTGAATAAAATGAATTCTGATTTGGGCTTTTCTTTCAATGAAATTAATGAAAAATTAGAAAGCCCATAAATAATTAATTGTTTCTTAAGGCCCAATCCTAATAAAATTAAAAAACATAAAATATTAACTTGATAACATAATAAATCAAAGGACTGCATTTCTTCTCCCACCCAGCGACTGCACTTCTTCTCCCAGCGGCGACGCACCCACGGCGGCGCTCCAGGCTCCGGCGGCGCACCAGGTTAGTTTTCTGATTTTTAATTTCTGAAAATTATTTCTGATTTTTTATTATTCTGAAATATTGAAATTTTAATTGTGATTTGTATTATATGTAAATAAATTAATTAAAGTATAGGATTAATTTCTGGTTTTTAATTCTGAAATTTAATTCTATTTTTTTTTATTCTGAAATGTTTAAATTTTAATTCAGATTTGTTTTATATGTAAATAAATTAATTAAAGTATGAATTAATTTCTGATTTCTAATTCTGAAAATTAATTCACATTTTATGTATAAATTGATTTTTAAATCTGAAAATTAATTCTGATTTTTAATTGGAAATGTAAACTGATTTTTAATTCAGATTTGGATTATGTGTAAATAGATTTTTAAATATGATTTTTAAATCTGATTTTTAATTGGAAATGGAACCTGATTTTTAATTCAGATTTCTGATATATTATTTATACTATTTAAAATATATACAGGTGGTATGAAAATTGATTTTTAAATCTGATTGTTAAATCTTATTTTTAATGGAAAATGGAAACTGATTTTTAAATATGAAAATTAATTCTGATTAATTTGTATTATATAAATAAATTAATTATGTACTTAAGTTTTATTCCACCGTGTTTGATTTGAACATGTAATGACACTAATTTGCATGGATTTGAGATCGTACTCCATCAATGAGGGCTGCAGAGAAGATTTGGAACGCGACGGAAGTGGCTGAGACGTACATCTCCAAGATTCCGTCGTCCTCGCTCACCGTCGATCACTCTCTATCTCTACCTGAAATGAAGCCCCGCATTGTGTTAGTGTATTGGTTATTCGTCGCATTTCTATTATTCATCGTGAAAGTTGTCGTTGTTGTTTCCGTTTTGGAACGACCTTGCTTGTGTGTTTGATTCCCGCTCAACATGAGGTTTTGGTTTATGTTGTATAGTGTTTGGATGTTTTATGCTGCAGCATCATGTCCAAGTATTTGGAGGTCAGGCTTGAGAAACGTTGTTGGTTTCTTTGTATTGTTGAAGGACTGTGTATATCGTGTGATTGAGCTGCATATACGTCTTAATTAATGATCAGATTTATAATCATATCAAGTTTCCTTTTGAATATTGAGAACTCAGTCAACTGTTCTTATTCAATGGACATGGATGTTAATGTTTCCCAAAGGTAGCGGAATGTCCTAGAGGTTGTGAATTGTATCTTAATTTGATGATTAACGGATTTAGACTTTTAAGTATTTTGGATTTTGTTAATATATATAGTTTAAGAATGCTGCTTCTATCTGGTTGTGGTTCATTTCTCTTACCCTTTCGAGTGAATGAATCTTTGCAGGGAGCTTTTCAAAGATTTGTTCAAACAATGGTCAAATTCGGACGAGTCAGATTTCTCCATTGAGACAGTGTCTGGTGGCATCACAAATTTGTGTGCGTATATTTTTTTTTTTCTACCAATAACAATGTCTATTCTATGGTGGTTGGAAGCTTGTAGAGTTAGATATTTCATTAGTGTATCTGGAATATGAAGAAATTTCATTGAAGTGGAAAATATTCTCATGCAATTTTGTCTGTTCAACAGTGCTCAAGGTATCTGTGAGAGAAAAAGATGAAAGTGCCATTAATACGACAGTTAGATTATATGGTCCAAATACTGAATATGTTATTGATCGTAAAAGGGAACTGCAGGTATGCTATGGCCGTTATGAAAAAGACAAGTCAAGTAATTATTTCATCTTAAACTTCCAAGTAACTAGAATCAATGAATGAAATCGTACATACATGATTGTATTTACTCACTTCAAATCTTTTTCTGGTAATATAAACCCTCGTATGTGCATTTTTAGGCTATTCCACACCTCTCAGCAGCGGGATTTGGTGCCAAATTGCTAGGAGTTTTTGGGAATGGAATGGTGCAATCATTTATTGATGCTCGTACGCTTACTCCATCGGGTAAGCATCTTGAACAAACCATCTATATGAAATGGGCATTACCTTCTCTATCATAAATCTTCTCCTCTCAATACTGTTCTTTTCATTGAGCCATATATCTATTTGAGAAATCCCCAATAATTGAATACTACTCATCCTTTATCTGAATATGTTGAAGATTATTACTTAATCAAATCGCAGTCAATTGGACAAAATTGCACACTTGGCACTCGTAAAGACAACCTTATCATCACATTTGTAGAGATAGAGATCACTCTGCAGGTTTTTATGGGGATGGTGAGGCTTTGGTCTATTAGGGCTTCTCATTATCTAACCTTTAAAGATCTCATTTTTAACTTATTCATCCGTGCATAATTTGTTTCTTTTTCAACAATTTGGCAGAAAAGCCAACACAAACTCATTATCTCATAAAAATTCTGGAAACAAAGACTCTCAAAGTACAACCTTACACCTCAATAGTTCTCCATTCAGATTTAGCTCTTGAATGGGGCTGATAAAAATCTTCCTAAAGCTGCTCTTAAAAAGGTAGAACCTCTACAGAGTGTCAAAAGTACTAGTTGGTAAGTTAGATTTTATAGTATCTGAATGCTGACCACAGATATTAGCACTTATCAGTATTCAACTTTCTTACCTACCTATTTCCTAAGATGAATAATTGTCTAGAAGTGAAAAATTCACTCCTAGAAATATTCCCGTAATTGGATGATGAACTCCGCTTAATGCCATCTTACTTCGATGGTTTATATCCAGTCAAGCTTAAAACTAAATCTTTCTTTTCAGACATGCGAAAACCCAAACATGTAGCAGAAATTGCCAAACAACTGCGGAGATTCCATGCCGTGGAAATTCCTGGTTCTAGAGAACCCCAACTATGGAATGACATCTCAAAGTTCTTCTCAAGAGGTGTTCTATGATAATCTCTCTTGCAGATTCTCACAATTTAGATAGTTTTCTCCTCCTGCTTGTTTGGCTTGACATTTTCTTTTCCATCTCATCCTGCATGCAGCATTGACCCTCAAGTTTGATGATAGTGAGAAGCAAAAGAAGTATGAGATGGTTTCGTTTGAAGAAATCAATCAAGAAATAGACAATCTTAAGGTGGTCTTCTGCCTTCCGTCTGTATGATATGCATGGTAACAAAAGAAAATTGTTTTGCTTCAGAAATCATGCTAATTGTTATCTCAACCTCATGTTTTAACCATTAGAAAGTAACTTCTATGTCTTAAAAGTGTTGGTATACTTTCATCTTGACAACTAGAACATGATGGTGCAAGAAGGAATTTGTCTTTGATGCTATTCCTTCTATTGTCATAGTTTGTTATTACTTTCAGTTCTAAGCCTTGCACCTGAATGACATGGTGTACATTTCATGTCTAGTGCCTCCCTGTAATATGAAAATTATGTTTTTCTTTTTCTTCCAATTAGTAGTATATGAAAATCCTTTTATATCATTGTGAATAGAAGAATACAGGATTGTGATGAATCTTATTGTTTGTTAGTTGTTTCTCCTTGTTCTACTTTCCAAATCAATAATTACCACATGTAGGGAATACATCTTGTTTTGGTTTACAAATAGATTTTATTTAAACCTTAACATGATGTACTTTATGATTAAAATTTCACTTTGGCAAGAAATTATTCTATTCGTAACTAAATATGTTCTCATACAGGCAATGGCGGATCGTTTTGTTGCTCCTGTTGTATTTTGTCATAATGATCTGCTATCTGGGAATTTGATGCTTAATGAAGATGAAGGTAGTATATCATGCATAACTTTGCGGAATTTATGCTCTCTTGTTATACTTGCTGGCTTTCTGCTATCTGGGAATTTATGCTCTCTCTTGTTTGCTTGCTGGCTTTCTGCATATGATGTTTGGAAAAATCTTTGGGTTATGTTTTAGAGTGTAGATTTATTCTCACATTTGTGAATCAGATTCTATGAAGGGATGTAGAATATTGAAAACGAAACAAAAATAATGTGTTGCTACCTTATATTAATTGCATTTCTAAGTGAGGTAGTGAACTTAGGAAATGCAAATCTTTCTGGGACAGTTAATCAACAATTTCTTAGCGGAAAATAGGATGATGATGATAATGATGATTTATACTTGTCACTGGATGCTCTCAGATGTATGTTATTACTACCGAAAACATTTAGTTGTTGCATAACATGACGTCATGACCAAAAGTAAGTTGACTAAAAACAGGCAACAAGAGTTGAGTGGTTTTCCTCTATTCAGTTTGTATGAAATACGATCATGTATAAAAAATAATACTATAATTTATTATTGTCGTATTCATCAACATTATTTTTCTCCTGCCCTCTCATCTGTCCTTGAGGTTTCCAGGTAAGCTCTACTTCATCGACTTTGAGTATGGCTCATACAATTTCAGAGGCTTTGACCTTGGAAATCACTTCAACGAATATGCCGGCTATGACTGTGATTACAATTTGTATGTTCTCATCCTCATGCAACTATTTGTTGAAAATTATTATTAATTTATACTTTATATTCCTTTTAGACCGAGTTAGATGAAAAGTTTCATTATTCGCCTTGTGCTGCCACAGATACCCAAGTAAAGATGAACAGTTATACTTCTTTAGACACTATCTGGAACCTGATAGACCGCATGAGGTACGTGAAAGTAATCCGCCATAATCATACTACGTAGAACATGAGAGTGTCTTGAATTCTCTCTCCCTCTCTCTCCCTCATAATATAATGGCAAATGACAAAAAATGTCAGGTTTCTAACGAGGCGCTTGAAGCTCTTTATGCGGAAACAAGTATCTACATGCTAGCTTCACACCTGTACTGGGCATTGTGGGCTTTAATCCAGGTATTGTTGATTCTACATATTTAACAAATTCAGATGTGTATTAATATTCAGTATAAAGGTCCTTTTGCCTCGTACGTGACAGGCAAAGATGTCTCCTATCAACTTCGACTATCTGAGTTACTTCTTCTTGCGGTACAACGAGTACAAGAAGCAGAAGGATAAGTGTTTTTCATTGGCACAGTTGTATTTCCAAAGTCGTTAAAAATCTACCATGCAACATGTCAGGATGCCATTGTCGTAGTAAAACCTGCGCTTGTTTGTACGTTCTGTTATGATTCTTGTACCGTGGAGAAATAAATGTTAGCTTTGCGGTGTTGTATACCATCTGTGTGTGAGGAGAGATGCCCAAAGCACACAAATGGGATATTTGTTTGAAAAATGCTCTGTTTATAAATGAAATGATATTTTTTGGTTGCTAGTTATTTAATTGTTCTTCAAATCCGGTACTATAGTGAGGAGGGTGTTCGCTTAAAAAAAAAAACATGTGTGTTGGTCTAGTGGTATTGAGGTTAATATCAATGTAATAAAACTCGTTTGAGTCATCAGTGATTCGGCTATGTAATTTACTATTAAAGTAATCCGATTTTAAGAAAATGAAAAAAAAATCATATAACAATTTATAAATAATGATAAGAACAAAAGTAATTATCCAATTATGAATGAACAATTACAATAAAATAGGGATTTAGAACACATCATAAAACTAATAATTTATCGTAGGATACTAATAAATAAATAAGATGCGAGAGAAGACTTGAATATTATTTTATACATGGTTCTAGTTTCAGGTTGTGGCACACCAAACATAATTTGATATTGTGACGATGCAAAGTGGGCAAAGCATTAATGGATAATGATAATAATAGAGGACCTCATATATATTCTCACACTTCAAACTTATATCACCCTCAAAAAATTGATCTATCTAAATAGTAGTAGTACTAAATTTTAGTAGTATTTATCAGTATATCTGACGTAATTGCTTGCCTATTGCACTAATGTTGATTTTAACATGTGGGGCCCACTTTTTATGTTTCATCTCGTCTAAATATGCTATATAATTATTTGTTAATATTTTATGTCATTTTTAATTAATTAATTTTTAGGATTCATAAATTCATAAGTAACATATAATTTTTAAAGAATCTGTTTTTTAAATAATTATTAATTATATATATATATATATAATTTGTTATATCATAACAAAATTTTCAATTTTAATAAATATTCCCTGTGTCTCAATAAGTATGACACAAAATTTTTGGGCACGGTTATTAAGGAGAGTGTATAAAGTAGTGTAAGAATGATAAATGTGGTACGTCTACATCTTTTTAAAGGGATAACTTTTACTATTTTAGGAATATGGTAAATTTAGTGAGACGTTCAAATAAGAGAATTGTGTCAAGATTAGTGGGACGATGAGAGTATTAATTAAAATGATAAATTTAATATAGTAATATAGAATGGGGAAAATATATCTGGAAACTCAATCTTATCTATCTCCGATTAGCATGTGTTATATAATTAAATTGAAGCACGCGTGATAAATTAATCAACATGTGTTCTTTCCTTTTCTCTTATTATGATCATCATTATTATTATCTCTTTATACACTAGAACTAGAAAAGAGAAGTGTAAAGTTAAATTATCTCACACTCTAAGTAACGGCACATGACACACATTACAAGAAAATTCGATTATGCAAACTATTTCGATCTAAATGTTTGGTAAGCAGCTTGCCATTAATATTCAGTAAAAGTTCTATTTAGATAAAAAAGAATGTTGACGAGAGCTTTTAAATATATTTTGAATGAGTAATCACTTTCCCACATCCATCCACATCCTAGTCACCCACCAATATATAGAATTAATTAATTTTACATCTTATTGAGCCAGTGACCTCTTATACCCATTATCTTTTTCATGCATAGGCAGTTGGGGAATTGGAGGGGTGAAGAAGCTTTTGAGCCAGTGACCTCTTATACCCGATAGTAGGAATGATAATGGGCCGGATTTGGACCGGATTTTAGTTGGGCCAGATTTAAATCCATATTTTTTACATTTTGTCCAAATCCAATCCAGATCCTTTGTATCTAAAAAACTTAGACTCAGACCCAAATTCATTGGATCTGCATCTTTACGGGTCCAGATCCAGATCCATATATTTTTTTTAACAAATATTCAAATTGAGAAAAAATATTACGTTGAAAATATTCAAACATTAAAATTTTCATCATCCAAATAATATAAGTTTGTACACCATAAAAATGACAGTTATTCAAATGAGTATATTCTAAAAATCAATATTTGTAATCATCGAGTTCTATATTACTACTACTTTCAAAATCAACATCCTACACAAATTAAGAAAAAAAAGATTTTTTTACATAAGCATAAATAATTAATAAAATGAAAATGTCAATTAAATGAATTTGTTCTCCATAATCATTAGAATTTTCGGTAAGAATGTACAATGTGAGATATTCATTGTATACTTATCAATAAAATAGAAAATATATAAATTAGCATTAAGTTTAAATAAGAAAAATAATTAAACAAACAGACAATGATACATTTTGTGATATAAAAAAATAACTATTACATTTAATGGCACCAATAATCTTATTTTGCAAGTAAAAATAATTTAAACTTAAAATAAATATTATATATATAATTACAATACTTAATATATTTAATTTTGGATCTCGGGCCGGATTTGAACCGGATTTGGGTCTAGAAAAAAAAATTCCAGATTCAAATCCAATATTTAAAAGATAAGTTCAGATCCGACCCAAATTCAACGGGTCCAAAATTTATTCGACCCAAATCCGTAGAAATGAATTTGGACTACCAGATCTGGATCGAATCCTAGACCCATTGACATCCCTACTGAGTATCTTCACTACCTGCCCACTGAAACTTGCATTGTTCTCTATGCAAAATAGACATGGTTTGGAGTAACATATAATTACAACATTTAAAGCAAATTAATTTTACATCTTATTGGAAATATGATGATAGGAACTGAATATATTTACTTGTGAGCGTCATTGCAAGATATCAAGCAGTTGGTGCAAATAATAACAGGGAAGTAGTACTGTTAAAAAAATAAAAGAAGAAGAAAAGTAATCAAATGAGAAAGGAGGCTCTGCCAAAATGCAGAATAAATTATAAACCAAACATCAATTGTACCAAATGCATAAGTTTAATTATGATTGCAAGATAAAGGTGATTCAGTTCAATCTTGGGATAGTATAGTGAATCTCTCTGGGAAAGCAGAGCCTCACATTTCAGCATTACGTTTAGAGCCTAAGCATGTTATCATGAGAATCTCAAGAATTATAAGCATATACTTCATGGTTTGAACATAGAAAAACAGCAACATGATACCATAATTTTTAGACAAATAAAAAGTATTAACATAGTAAGACATCCTCAAAATATACCGATTCATATCCAACTTCAATAAAATAGAGTTTTTGTTAACTTACCTCCCTTCCTTGTGCTACGTCGCCGGCTACGGGAGAAGAATCACCGGCTTCGTCCTCCATGTTATCGATGTCGTAAGACCTTTCGCTTTCTTCGGAAATCGACATATTGGCAGCGGCGTGTGGCGGGGTATGCAACGGGAGATGGGAAGCGGCTATGATGCGCGTGTAAGAATACTTGACGGGGCATGGGTAGCGGGGGCGTGTGCGGCGGAGTATGCAACAGGGGATTGGCAACGACTATGGTGTGCGTGTAAGGATATTCGACGGGGGATGGGCAGCGGTGGCGTGTGCGGCGGGATATGCTCGGGGGAGATGTCTGGCGGAACTGTGCTGCGTGTGGAAGAACACTCGGCGGTGAATGAGTTGAGAAACGACAGTGGGGCAGCGGATGGGGGAGACGACGGGCTGGGCCAATGGCAGAGAAGAAGTCTGTGGGAAGTTTGGGGGAAGACGGCGGTTAAAGAGGTAAGTTAGGTTAAATTAAATTTTTTACCTTTCAAGTAATACTAGTACACCCTCCCGTGCGATGCACGGGATCAGAGATCAACATTTTGTTAAATTAGTACATAACATGGTTTTATTCTACCATTGATTGAACAAAGTAAAATAAAGAATACCATAGAACAAAGAAGAGAATTGTAGAAGAAGCAATGTGAAACTGTATTTTCATTCACGTTCTATCTTTATAAAGTGGGGTTTCTAATCTATATATACAAGTCAATAGAGGAATAGAAACCCTAATCTATACATTAAGTAATGTCCACTAAATAATTATTTACAACACTCCTCCTTGGACATTACTATGTGATGTACATACCTCGTTAAAAACCTCGTTGAAAAACCCTGGGGGATAAAAACAGTCGAGGAAAAGAGTATATGTCATACACTTAATTTGTTGCCTCGTTAAAAACCTTCACCAAGAAAACCCAATGGAAAAAAACTTGGTAAGGGAAAAAGAGTACAACATTATATCGTCTTCAATGCGTAAAGTAGACATTCAGGTCTAACTTTCAAACTAGTTTCGGAATATTCGCTCCCCCTGAAGATAATAATCTTCTAAATCTATGTATTCAATTATTATGAATATATTCCGATATAGAAAATGGAGTGTTGATATACAATATATATGTGTATTGCACAAGTTGCCTCATTAAAAATCTTAACTAAGAAAACCTCGTGGGAAAAACTTAGCAAGGGAAAAAGAGTACAACTAATGGTCTTCAGGACATAATCTTCGGGATTATTTATATGGTCTTCATGACCAAATCTTCTGGATTATGTACAAATTATCTCTCCCCCTCAATTGAACAATCTAAACATAAGATTTTCAATATATTTCTAAATATAACTGTGGGGAGAAAAATTGAGTAGACATAAATGTCGTTGCTCTACTAGAGCTCATTTGTGCAACACATTACATTATTCCTTATAGGGAAAAAATGGGGATATGTTTCATATCGTTATACCAGTTTAGGATCAAATTACATGAGGATCAAATTATTAATTATCATCCGAGTAGCACACCAATGTCAATCTCAATCTTTGTACCAATATAGACACACAAAGTTGTGTATCTTGAGGATAACCAATCATACGCAAAATATAAATGATATATTTTGCTAGAAAATCAAGTTTTCTTGAATCAGGCCTGATACATTAATTTGTGCTTCTAGCACTTCAAACAGCGAACTTCTGGTCCAACATTATTTGGTTATCTTATTTTGGTCTAATTGAGATATCATCGGGGCAAAATGGATGTTATCTATCAAAGGTATGTTCTATATAGAACCTTATTCGAATATGTTTTCTATAGAACCTTATCGAATAGTTCGACTGGTAAAAACAAATTCTTCTCGATCTGCAGGTCGAGATACTAGTTAGATTTACTTAAGTCTTTCAGTTCAAAATCTCCGTCATTAGGCATGAATTTGATATTCTCAATCGCTATGTGTATTCAATAATACAAAAACTTACTAACATGGTTATTTGTAATCGCATAAATATGCATTTCATTATTATTATACATCTTCTTCTGGAAGAATTCAATTAGTTGAATTTTCAACTATAATAAAACATGTAGTGATTTTATTTAAGAGAATATGTTGCGAATTTATTTTTCCTAATTATAGGAACTATCATGTCCATCAGGGACAATCATATGAACATTTGTCTAGTGACTTTTTGCAAAATTATAGTCACAACTTATACTGGAATGGATATTTATATCCATAGTTACTGCCATAGATATTTTATAACAGAACATTTCGTTTCAACGGGAGAGTATGTAATTAATTAAGGATTTCTGCTAAAATCCTTAAGTTATTCTCGCTTTATTCATCACCAACTCATTCATTTCAATTATCATTTTGTACAAGCACTCAATTGTGTCCTACATGGACCACATTATTTATTTCTAATTATACAAATATTCATGTGTCCTGCCGGGACCACATTCCATTGTGCATGTACTACAAAAGACTTTTTTCTATTTAGCGAGTTAACTCTGCCTCGATTGCTTTTTCACTTTATTTAGTGCTCCTGGCACTTATCTTTCAAGTTTAGCTTTTGGATCCAAAATAATCAATTAGTAAGCAAGTCTTGAGGCAAAATTTTGTTGTCGACAACTATAATATATTTATTTTACTCTCCTTATATTGACAATCTTCAAGTCAATATCAATATATATTTAAACCAGATTTATTTCATTTCCCATAATATTTGGATCTGGTCGTTCCGTAATCACATTATTATTATTATTTAGTGCACGTGCAAGTGTACTGTGATTCCCGTCTTCAAGACGATCCTCTTCGGGAGGTTTTTGGAGTGAAGTTATTTATTAAATTTTTTTTATTCCGCGGATTATCACTTTTAGCACCAATGTATATCTCACGCTTCTATTGTTATGCCTCTAGCATAGATGGATTGATCTCATTAGAGATCTCACACTTCTAGTGTATGCTTCTAGCATATAGAAATTAATCTCATTTAGAGATATACATATCGATCTCACACCTCTATTATGCTTCTAGCATATAGAAGATGATCTCATTCAGAGATTTTCGATTCTTAATGGTGCATTTGGCAGTTAAGAATATATTGAACTTCTGGTTCATATTCATTAGTGTATGTTTTAATCAATTAAATCCAAAAAGATTTTCACGGCATTCTTTTATCATATTATATTCTCCCCCTAATGCCGGAAATATTATTGTAGTTGGATTAAATAATAAACGTACCATTTAGAAATTGATCCTCAATTATTGACTCTAGATAATTCTTTTCGACGGAGTATAAATTTATTTTTCTAGAATCCGTTCGGTACATTTTGGTGATGGTAAAATAAGTAGCAGACGGGAAATGATTTATTTATGTCACACACTAATTAACAAGGGGGTGACCCAACATTCATACCTTTATAACGTGAGAATAATTTGGGTCTTTAATCTTTCGCAACATTATTTTAGATAACTTTTATAGCTAAATCAGCTGATAAGCTAAGGGCATCCTCTGATTATTTTCTAGAAATACTCCACTATCGCGGAGATATTCTTTTATAGCACGCCTAGAATATGAGGCCAAAAATTTTAGTGGAGCAGATTTCGAAGCACGACTGCTACTAGAATTGCTAAAATAATTTGAACTAATTGTGTCATAATTGAACGTGTCTGTCCAATCGCTATATTGACACAATACAATGTCTCACTCTCAGGGGTGACCTTTTAGTTCAATTGCTTTTGGTTATGCAAATATTTTTGCAAAGATAATTTTAATAGATTACATTGATGGGTTCTTCAGGAGCCCATAATTTAATATAAATAAATCGCAAAGATCTCTCATATTAGAGATTTGTCATGATAGCAATATCATGTAACGAGGGTATAGTATTTCTCAAGTTCCACAATCCTCGTTAATAAATTATCTAATTCAATTTCAAAAGAGGAGAATACTGGATGCAGCAACTGAGCAATGTGGCTAAAAATTCATCACAATTATTCATAGTGAACTTACTCTAGAGCATTCTACTATGGTTAGCGCATCAATAAAGAGGGGAACATATTAAAAATAGTTGATTGCGTGTGCAGCAACATAAAGCTTGATATCAGATGGCATGACCTGAGCATTCAATAATTCTAAACCTCAAAATATTCAATATCAACCATTATCAAACTTTTAAAGCAAAGTTTCAGAATCTACTGACATAAACAATCAAATTACTTAACATAATTTTCGTGAATCCCCAAGTTATCAGTTCATAATACAACTAAATTAGGCAGATGATTTCATAAGAGACAATATCATAAATAATTATCAATTGCTTAGAGAAACCTTCGATTTGCGTGCATAATCAAAACAACACAACATTATTTGGCAGATGATTTCATAAGCCATTAACCCACAAGAATATGACTCATATACATAAAGAAAGATTTCTAGTTTCACGTGCCATTCAAATCTTCTGATATCAATGAATAAAAGATAATTGGGGGAATAATACTATAGATCAGCGATTCATGATTCAATGTTTTGATTAGGAAGAAACACGAAATACAGAGCCATGGAAAAATCAAATATATAAAATGGTACCTTGTGGGAAAGATACAATTCTTTCCTATGGCAAACACCGTACTCAGTCTTCATTGATTCTTCCAATGAATCATATAAGTCATTTAGCTTCCTCATCGTCAAAAAGTGACCTTTAGTGTTTTGTTTCTCCGCATTTTCTAATTTGATAGTTGCATGTCTGCCCATGATAAACAAGGAAACAAGGTGCACTAAAAAATATAGTAAAATAAAGCATAAGTATAGCAAAAATAGGACAGAGCTTGGGGTGTATAAGAACCAGGCTCCTTAGTGAAAATGCTTTAGAGTAGTCCTGCAATGTCGGTCACAACAAGATACTAATACCAAAGGCAAATGTCAAGATTGTGACTGTGAGACTTCTCGATTAAAGTTTGCTATCCTTTGATTTGAGTTCTCAAATAATAGCAAAATAGCTAACATCAAGTTCTATAAAACATGTGACGTGATTAATCAAATTTCAGAATTATCGATAAAAGCAAATATCCATAGATAATTACAATGATGTGCAAACACATACTCAATAAAATTCTACATAACCAGATGGTACATGGCAAATACCAAGGCCTTAAATCGCTGCAGAAGAATCTTTATGAAGTTAGTTTCAATATCTTCGAAAAAACAAAGTTGCACAAGTCGCAATTATAACCACATTTTCGAAAGCGGCAAAATTAAAGCCCATGAAATAGAACATGCAGCACAAATATACCTAGAAATAAAACATCCATTTTAACCTTCAAATTCTATATCTTTCTCCTTAGATGCCCACAAATTCCAAAGCAACCTTTATTTTCTTTTCCAAAATTCATGTAGCGTTCAATAATAAGATCAAATCCACAGAAAAAAATGAATAATCAGATCACAGAATTACTGGGCAATACACACACGCACGTTATGTTCAGTCAGTCTCTTGCCATACCAAAACCAAAGTCGCTCCCAGTCACTTTTACATTGGCTTCAATTATTGCTACTTTTGATGGCAATGGAGTCGGCGCATCAGATACAGGCCACTTCCTCAAGCAAGCAACCCACCATTCTCCTCTCCTCCCCTCAAAGAAAAAATGAATCTTTAAACAGTACAAACATTCACACAAAAGAAGAGATGGCAAGATTCATTTCACCCAATAATGGGAAGGCATTAAAGAAATTCAAACCAAAATTGAAAATTGAAAGTTGCGATTAGGAGCTCTTGACGCGAGGAAAATATTTCCCTTTCAACTAAGAATTCGTCAGCAAAAATACCCAATTACCAGTTCAGAAATCACATACCAGAATGTGAGGGTTTTAATAGGAAGAACCTCGAGAAGGAATGGGGAAACCGATTCACGGTTTTAGAAAACTGGATTTATGCATTGTTGATTGTATAGAGCAGGAGAGCGACGGCTGAGCGCGGCGTCGACGAAACTGGTTGCGAGGCAGAAACGCTCGTGTGGCCTCCAGTGGTGGTTGTGACAATTGGATTACTCCGTTGCAGAAATGAAAGGCTTCGGGGCAACGGTAAGGAGCTTCGAAATTCTTATGTGAGCAATTTAAGCTTCTGGATTTTGAATAATGCTTTTCTACAATTTCGTCGAATGCTGCTTTGGGAAGAACATTTGTGCTTTGGCCAATTAAAGTTCGAATCTTGGAACTTGTTAAGTTTCCCCTTCTCCCGTTGCTAACAATTGAGGTAGAACAATCGTGCTGATAACGTGTTGTAACATGGTTTTATTCTACCATTGATTGAACAAAGTAAAATAAAGAATACCATAGAACAAAGAAGAGAATTGTAGAAGAAGCAATGTGAAACTGTATTTTCATTCACGTTCTATCTTTATAAAGTGGAGTTTCTAATCTATATGTTGGTCCCGAAAGAGCTAGTTTGGTGTATGGGGGGGGGGGGAATACACCAATTCCAACTTTTTAGGTTTTCTTGTTTTTGTTTTTAATCAATAAGGTTTAAGCAATCTTAGAATATAAGAAGGCTTGAATTAGCAAGAAGGTTCTTCGCAGAAGAATCAACTTAGCTCAAATATACCTTTAGTGTAAAGTAACAGTTAATAAGAGAAACTTGAACAAGTTAATCTTGATTAATGTTGTGTGCGGAATTCGGTGGTTAATGCTCTTATGTTGAAAACGTTTTCTTAACCAATAGATTAGAGATAAACAAGTTTAATGCAATTATGAAGAAGATGAGTATGAAGTAAAACAGAAAGTAAAGAACGCAAGAGTTAACGTGGTTCGGGATAAACCTCCCTACGTCCACGGCTCGATCAAAACTAGATCGAAATCAACTAATGTCTCCTTTCTTTTTACTCGTTGAGTACGAGCCACAAGCTTTATCAAAACTAGATAAATACTTGTGATTACACTTCTTCTAGATTGAAAACTACAATCTAAAATATTACAACCTTTGGATCAAAACTAGATCCTTAACTTAGAATAATGTAAGAACAAATTTCCAGAAAGTAATCTTCAAAAGATGAACACTCAGAGAATTCGTAGGTGGAGTGTTTTAGAACGATGAAAGCTTTGAAGATATTTGAGCAGAGTTTTGGCTTTGATTGCTTGAATTCTCGTACCTCTTTCTGGAAGTGAAGGTAGTATTTATAGCCTCAATGAAGAAACTATCCGTTGGAGACGATGGCCTCTAATTTCAACGCATTAATGGCGGCATTAAATGCATGTCAGTGTTGTTGAAGCACGCGCTGCCAGGTTGAGAGTGGTTACCACCTTTCACGCGTTTTCCCAATGTGTTGCCATACTGGTAATGATTCATTTTACAGAGATATTTGAAAATCTTGTACATCATTCCTTAAAACATACCGTTGATGTGACAACACACTGAGTGGATGACTTATGACTAATTTAGGTAAGTCGGCAGTCCACCATAATGATAAGAAGAGCTTCCTATCACTGTATGTTTGAACATGTGCTCTTCCTTTCTTTTGAAATGAACAGCTCGCTGTTCCTTCGTGATATGAATTCTAGATGTTTGATGTACAGCTAGCTGTTGATCTCTTCTGTTGATAAGCAGCTCGCTGCTGATTTACTTGCTGCTCATTCGCTTGCTGCTCATCTACTCGCTGTAGAAGTCTTCACTCGAGCACTCGCTGCTTTCTTTTCTTGTATACTTCACACAGCTCGCTGCTTTCTTTTCTTGTATACTTCACACAGCTCGCTGCTAATTCATCACAGCTAGCTGTTGATGCTTTGTTGTTTACTAACTGTTGTTTATTCATTGTGCTTCCTGCTTTATTGAACACAGCTCGCTGTAGTCTTCCTTTCTTGGAGAGCAGTGAATAATAAATGAACAGATAGTGGACTACTATCTGTTCCAATATCATATGTTGATCTCTTCACATCTCGCTGTAGACTTCACAGCTCGCTGTCTTTGATTTCATAACACAGCTCGCGGTAGTCTTCACAGCTCGCTGTCTTTGATTTCTTCACACAGCTCGCTGTAGTCTTCATTTGCTGTTAAAATTTCTAGCTGTCTAAATAATCTGAGTCAAGCTGTTACCATTTAACAGCTAACTGTTGAAAACGCTATCTTGCCTTCTTTCCTCATGATTGATCTTTTCTAAGGCAATATGAACAGATAGTGCTTTCATCGTCTATCTGTTCATTTTTACAAACTACTTAAAAACTAAGATCTTAACAGGTAGATCAAAAATAAGTATGACAGCGGCCTGTCTTTAAACAGAACATATTCTAGATCTAAATAAGAATCTTTTAATGCGAAACTAGAATACTTATAATAAAATGTCCAGGAAAGCTTTTAAGAATAATACAGATAGTAAAACTATACGATCTGCTTCTTTTATAATTTAGCATATTCCTTAACAGAGGACATTAAATACTAGTCTTTAGAAATCAAGCTTTTAACTAAGTGTTGTTTCGAATAACATCATTAAAACAATATAAACTTGAGGGGTTCCCAACACTATATATACAAGTCAATAGAGGAATAGAAACCCTAATCTATACATTAAGTAATGTCCACTAAATAATTATTTACAACACATCTAATAAATAGAAAAATGAAACTAATGATAATTGAAAAGGAAAATATATAATGATATATTTTGGAATACTTCATTATGTATAACATTTGTGGTAGCAATATCAACATTGTTATTGTTCTAAAAAATTAAAAATTTAAGTTCAACATGATTTTGTATTATTGAGATAGCAATATATGACCTCTGTTACAACAAGTTTGACACAATTTATTATTTTAATACACTCATTTGAATATAAATTGTGACATGTTTACTAGGACGGAGGGAGTCCAATTGACCATATGTGAAAACTAATTTTGGTAAAATCTAACCAACATGAAAAATTGATTGTTATTATCTAACTTTTGTTGATAGTTATTGAATAAGTGGTAAAAGAAAGTGGAACACAATTTTATAAAAGTAACTAATGTGTTGATAAAATACACAAAAATATAGTGTTAATGGGTAAAAGTACCCACTTTGAAAAATTGTATGTACAAAATATCCAAAACATTATCATACATGTAGAAAATACTCATTTAAATTAAAAAGTATTTAATTCTTACACATTCTTACACACCCTTACACATTCTTACACATAGTCAAAGTTAAAGTTAGGTAATAATTGACTACTTGATTACTTTTTATTTTTTGGCCTATTATGTTTGTTTGATATATATCATGGAATAACTACCAACCAATATAATTCCACAAAACACTTCAACGCAAAAAGTTACTCAAACCATTCTGTCCACAAAACCCTACAAAGCAAAAAGTATTCAAGCCATTATGCTTGAATTATCTCGTATCTGGGTTAAATCAGACTGATATTGAATATATAAATCAGGTAAATGCATTACAATGTTGATATAATTCCAGATCCGATTGGACCGTTGGTATTTGTGGCATGGACCACTGGGGCTCGCTCAGAGCACATACCAGCGGTCCAACATACATATACCGGTGGTCCAAGTGTTTTCTTGTAGTAGATGATATTTTTGAATGTTCTGTATATATTGTTAGGTAATTTAAATATTCTTACAATATTTACATGAAAATGTTATTTTGATATTTGTATTAGTTGCATGTTTATGTACTTTAATGTCAAATTATGATTTTTGTATAAAAGAATGATAATTTGAACCATTCATGGTTGGACCGCTGGAAGAAGGCGTATAAACCGCCCGGGACCGCCCAGTGTCCATCGAGTGGTCCATAGACTTATGTATATTTCCAGCGGTCCAACCATTTTTGTATTTATATCATCTATTTGATATAAAATCAATAGTTAATATTTAAAAATGTTTGTTTTATTGATTTTTAGCTAATATCCAAATAGACTTATGTATATTTTCTATTTTTTATTTGTAGATGATGAATTGTCAAATTGTAAACGTGAAATTTGGAGGTTATTGAGTTGATTGTAGCTACGTGAATGGACAAGAGTAGATTGCACCGCTTCTGAGAAATGGCATTTCGATATACAATCTTAGATTTTTTATTAACAACATGTTGATGTCGTCGAGTAGAGAGTATGAAATTTTTTACTTATCAGCATTGCGAAGTGGGCAAATGAAAAAATATCATTTGACAAGTGATGCAGAATTGGCTGCTTTATGCATGAACGTCACAAGTCCTACGGTATATGTTAGTTATATGAACCAATCTTCGTTTGATATGGGTGGACCATCACAAAGCTCAAACTTGAATGATGAACTAGAAAATATTAGAAGGATTGCAGCTTCGTCGGATTGGTATGATGAATTTTACCCTGGAGACATGAACTTCGGTTCGACGAGCAGAGCTAATGAAATTCCAGACTTGAACGAGGCATATGGATATAGACAGGGACATGGACAAAGTTAGGGTCAGTGTGAAGATCAGTATCAGAGCCAGGGACATGAACAGGCAAAGGAACACGGATAGGAACAAAGAAATGCTGATTGTTATGTCGATGAAGAGGATGATGACGACGATGATTATGTTCCATCATCAGAGAGCTCCAAATCCAAGGAACAAACTGATTTTACCTTTAACATATCTGTTTTTGCCGAATTTGCTGCATGGATCCACGAGGAAGGAGGTATGCGATATTTATTTGAACTTATGTATCCTAGTGCGGGTGTTAATGATGAAATCGGAATCCCAGAAGCATACTTAAGCAATTGGTTAATTCCAATGGTCCCTCTTGATGCTACAGCTTCAGATGTGTTTTGTGAAGAAAATCCGATACTAGAAGAGTTGGCTGAAGGATCTATTTTTGATGATAAGGAGCAGCTTAGCATCACAGTTGGTTTGTGGAATCTTGAATAGAAAGCAGAATATTGTGTGACTAGATCAGACACAACCAGATTGTATTGGCGATGCAAGTTAAGCAGCGATTGTTCATTCAAGTTGCGTGCTTGTTCTCATGGTGGGCCGTGGCTTGTAATGAAGTTTTGTGATGAACACATGTGCGGGGAGGTATCACAAACAATATTGGACCGAAAAAGGTCCACACAAAAGTGATTGGTGCATATTTTGCAAAGAAAATGCGAAACACAAATGAAATCATAAAGTCCAAAGTTATTCAGAACGAGTTGATGACTATGTTTGGTATGCAAGTGACTTATGATGTGGCACTTAGAGGTAGAAACCATGCTGTTGAGATGATATATGATAAATATCATGAATCATTTCAACAACTGCATGGTTATTTGCATATGTTAGAGATGACAAACCCGGACACGATCACAGATATCGACATCGGTCTAGATAATAGGTTTCGTCATGTATTTGTGGCTCTTGGTGCCTGTAGATCAGTATTTTGTTTGTGCATTAGGCCGGTAATAGTAGTTGACGGTTCTCACTTGAAGGGAAAGAATAATGACATAATGTTTGTTGCAGTAACAAAGGATGCAAATGAGCAAGTGTATCTGTTGGCGTATGGAATCAGCCCAATTGAGAATAATGTCTTGGGTCTGGTTTATGACAAGGCTACGAAGAGCATATGGGAGCACGCCGCAAACATTGATTGTATCTGATCAACATGTGTCAATTGAGCATGCAGTGAGAGTTGTATTTCCTGAAGCAACTCATGGTCTTTGTTACTACCATCTTAGTAACAATTTAAAAAGGTTTGGTAAAACTACTCTAGGGTTGTTTCAAAAGACTACATACACATATAAGCAATTCGAATTTCAGAAAAGAATGAACATGATTGAAGTTAGCAAGGTGGAAGCCTATAATCATTTAATTAATATTGGACCTGCAAAGTGGGCTCGATCGATGTGTCCCGTTCGAAGGTATAGCTTCTTAACATCCAATGCAGCTGAGAGCTTTAATCGTACACTTTTATGGGCTCGTCGTCTACCTATTTGTGCATGCATTCGAGTCAGTAAGAATGATTTGTGAGGATTGGTTTAACAAACGACTTGTAGCTGCTAACAGGGAAAGACATCCACTTCCAAAAGAGGTAAGACGCAAGTTAATGGTCCAAATCGAGAGATCTCATACATAAAGAGCACTTCCACTAGGTGATGATCGATATCGAATTGAAACCAACAATCAATTATTGTTGGTAGATCGTGGAGTTTGGACATGTGAATGCATGGAATTTCAATACGACGGGATCCCGTGTTCTCATGCTATTGCAGGAATTACGTATGTAATTTTTATTTTATAGTAATTTAATTAAGATTATGTATTATTAAATTATTTATAATATTTTTATCTGTGCAGGAAATTTGGAAGAACTACAATTGATTTTGTAGCACACTACTACAAATCAGCATCAGTTGTAGATGCGTACAAACATGCTATATCTCGAATTCCTCCGAAACAAAATTGGAATTTGCCCGACAACATTTCAAGCATTGAGATTTTTCCAAACAAAACAATAAGAATGTCGGGTAGACCAAGGATGAGTAGACGTAGGGGGTGGGGAGAATCATCTGGCCGTAGAAGTGCAAGACGGTGCCCACATTGTAACATGAAATGATCACACATGTCCCAATTGTCCGAGTTTATTCAATGATTAAATTCTAGTATGATTTGCACTAAACTTGTACTCTATATGTACTCAGTAGGTACATTTGTACTATATTCCTATGCATTCTATTTTGCACTACATAGCCAAACAACACATATTTTCACAGAATTCACCTGTACACGCCAAACATCACATATTCACACCAAATTAACGTGTTACAGAACATATTTTCAACACAAACCACCTGTACACTCCAAACAACACAAAGAAAATGATACAATACTACAAATGATAAACCAACCAAATGTAACATCAAATAAACCACACGTACAATAAAAGACACCAAATATAATCAATACTCCCAAAATACATCGAAAATAATAATCAAACACAATGAGAGAAAATCCTCTAAGCAACTAAGGTACGATATAATTTTACATTTCTGTTTCCCCATAATACTGAAGGACTCCCACTAATCATACGCTCGATGGCCATGCATAGAAAAGGACCACAGTTGTGGTTATCACGTTGCTTGAATTGATCTGTAGCAGGCGGAATCCTCCACTTGAATGGCGTATCAACTTCATTCAGGGCTAACTGTTGATGCCTCCAATAGAAAGCATGTGACATAACAAATGGCAGCAAAAACCAAATAGGTGCCATTGACAAGATTCTTGCTTTCTTTGCTCATATTATGCCACAGTGAATCGTACAGAATGAAGTGACGTGTCATCATACCAGCAATAATGAGCACAAAATGGCCATGGATGATAATGGGAAAAATGACCTACATTAAAAACATGCTCATATTTAAAATAAACAATTTAAACATGCTCATCAAATAACATATTACTAAAAAACACTTAATCACTTACCATAGTGGCATTCCACCAAGGCATGGTGATCGAACCTAATCCACGAGCGTGGATAACATCACATGATGTGTCATGAAGCTTGTAGTTGATCTGGAAATATGCCGTTTTCGCCATCCATCCTTCCAAATTCAGCTCAATTATTTTCTCAATCATCTCGTTATAATCCGATTCCAATCGGCACTTAAAAAACAATTTACAAAAAAATTAGAACTTACAATATTCAATCAATAATTATAAGTTAATTAATTAATAATCCTATAACAATTAATTAATTAACAATTATCAATTTAGATATTATCAATTCTAAATAATTTAGATATTAAGTAGAATTAAAATCTTAACGATTGGAATTAACAATTAAGTAAAATTGTTAATTAATTAAAATTGTTAATTATATTAGAATTTTAGTTAATAGTTCATTGTTAAAATCTACTGTATTAGAATTTTAGTTAATTTTTAATTATTAATATCTAAATTGATTATTGTTAATTAATAAGAATTATTAATTGTATTAGAGTTTTAGTTAATTGTTAATATCTAAATTGATTATTATTAATTAATTATAATTTTTAATTGTATTAGAATTTTAGTTAATTGTTAATTGATTAATTAAGAATAATCAATTTAGATATTAATAATTGTAATTAACAATTTAGATATTAAGTAGAATTCATATATTAACAATTATAATTAACAATTAACTAAAATTCTAATACAATTAACACTTCTAATTAATTAACAATAATCAATTTAGCTATTAACAATTCTAATTAACAATTTAGATATTAAGTAGAATTCATATATAAAAAATTTTAATTAACAATTAATAATTAACTAAAATTCTAATACAATTAACAATTTTAATTAATTAACAATCATCAATTTAGAGGTATATTATCATATCTACAATAGTAAAAAAGATGTAACAAAAATACATAGATCAATCGCATGAATGAACTGCTTGAAAAACGAGCATGAACCGCTGGGCCATGTGAGAGGTCCCTAGCGGTTCATGCTACGTAGACCAGCGGTTCATGCATCAACATTCTCCAAATATTACGTATGATTCAAATATTACACATGCTATTCTCAAAAATGTACAAATCAACCCCAACAATTAAATGTATAATACAATTCTAATTAATTAAAAATAATCACTTTAGAGGTACATAATCATATCTTCAATAATAAAAAAGATGTCACAAAAATACATAGATCAAACGCAATGATGAACCTCTAGAAGAACTAGCATGAACCTCTCGGCCATGTGCCGAGAGGTCCCTAACGGTTCATGCATAACTAGGTTTAGGACATGAATATATACCTGTATATGAGTTGGTATGTCTTCATCCGTGTCTCCTATGGCCTCCGAAGAGCTCGACGCAAATCTAAGCTTTTCCACGGCAGCAGCGGTCCAAGTAACCTTCCAACAATCTCCTACGGCGCTGTACTCCACCAATATCAAGGTGATGGCGGACGGTCCAACACTATGAGGGCAGGGCATGGGCGGTGCAAATTTTTGAGAAAGCAGGAAAGGAGGTTTCAATGCCAAGAAGGGGAAGAACAGTCCATGCCCTATTTTTCCAAAAATATATGTTTCTTATTAAATCATTCAATTTTGGTAACTACCTTTTACTTTTTGACTTTCTAACAACTTTTGCAGGTGGTGCACGATTTTAGAGGCAAAATGAGTATTTTTTACATGTACACAAAGAAATTGGGTATTACATTTCAAAAATGATATTTTTATTTTTCTCCCAAAATATAAGTATTTTGAATTCATTAATTAATTTATTAATTATCGTCTATGTATGTGAATAAGAACCGTTATATGATGTGTTTCTACCTAGTGAATTTGTGGCAACAAAGTGAGACAATTTATTTAAATTAATAAATTAAAATTTTCTCATAAATCTTTTCAATTTGTTATTTGATCGTGAGTTTTGCATATCAAGTTTATTTTTTATATATTATATATCAAATTAAAAATTTTTTCACGATCTTTAATTTAAGATGCATATTGTAAATAAGTTTTGGAACGAAATACAATAATTTTAGGAGAAAAAAAGGTCATTGATGAGAGAAAATAAAGTTAGTTATTTAATTGATAACTTAAAAACTACTCCATTGAAAAGCAATACAATAATAGGAGTACTATTTAATTTTATATACGTATTTTTTTGCTATTGAAGTTGATATTATTTACGAAATCGCCATTAAAATTGAAATCAAATTGGATGCTTCATGTTTATATATATATATATATATATATATAGATTACAATTTTAATGGTAAAAAAGATTATTAATTATAATTATAAAAATTATTCAAAAGGATATATTTGTCCCAAAATTTTTAAAATGACTATAATTTATTTAGTGTTAAGGTGTGGCTATTATTTATCTTTCGTTATCCCATAAGTATTTTTTTTTCAAATTTTTTGTAAATGAATTGTAACTAATATATTTAATTAAAAATTGTTATATGTAGATATTTGATATTAGCATAGAATATAAATTAATTATAGAATCTTGTGTAAATATTTTTAGAACCACTAATATTATTAAGAATAAAAATATTTTATATGTTTAGTAATTAAATTATATGGGAGTTGTTAAGATTATGGTTCTAGAAAAATAAAAACGAACCGAATATCACAATATTCAATTCAATTAGTGAACCAGAATTATTCGATTTGAAATTAAATAATGACTCATATTCGATTCGTTGTGAATATTCGAATATTCAATCTAATATGATTTTTAAAATATAGTATTAAATAATAACATTAATTTAATTTTTTAATTTAGAGTTCAATCATATTCGATAATATATGTTTCGATTCGAATTAATCTCACTAATATAATTGAAAGTTTTTTATATGCAAAATAGACTTTCTTTAAATAATTATATGTGAATATATTTTTATGTATGTATATAAATATAAATATTAATGCTAATATATAAACATATTCTTTATATATTTAGTTGAATATTTATGAATATCAAATTGAATATCATAATATTCGATTAGTATTTAAATATTAAACAAATCGAAAAAAAATATTTGTATTCGAATTTGAATCACTAAATTAAAAATTTGAATAACAAAATTTTGAATCAAATATTTAATCAAACCAAAATTATTTAATTCGTTTACAACTCGAAATCATACATAAGAGATGTAATAATCAATTTTAAATTAAAGTGTAATTTAATTTGTATTGGTGCACTACTGAGTAGAATTTCAAGTATAACGTAAAATTTTATAATTGAAATATCCATATATATTAGTTACTACCATTAAGCGTTGTAAACAAATCGAATCAAACCAAATATTATAATATCGATTTTATTTGTGAAACTATTTGAATTATTCGATTCATTTTTTAAAATTAAAAGATGATCATTATTCGGTTCATATTGATATTTGAATTATTCGATTTGATTTGATTTTTTAAATAAATTAAAATATTTTTATTTTTTAATTCAAATTCGATATGATTCGTTAATATTCGATTCCATGTGAAATTTCAATTCACTAATGTAAAAATTGAAACTTTTTTTTTAATATACAAAATATACTTTACTTAAATAATTATATATGAATATATTTTTATTTATCCACATAGATATTAATATTAAAATATGAACATATTGTTTATGTATCTAGATGGATATTTATGATTATCGAATCAAATATCGTAATATTATATTTAATTTAAATATTAATGTAATTGAAAAAATATTTGTATTCGAATTTGAATCACCAAATATCAAATTTGAATCACTAAATTTCGAATCGAATATTGAATTGGACTAAAATTATTTGATTTGTCTACAACCCTAATTGATATATAAGAGATGTAATAATTAATTTTAAATTGAAGTGTAATTTAATTTGCAATGGTGCACAAATGCATTGGATTTTGTGGAAAATATTAAAATTTGAAATTGAAATACTCATAATTATTGGCCACTTGGTCACTACTAGTAAGAGTTATAAACTAATTGAATCATACTGCATACTATAATATTTATTTAATTTGTAAAATTATTTGAATTATTTTATTCGTATTCGAAAATTAAAATATGATTATTGTTCGTTTCGTATTGAATACTCGTATTATTATTTTTAATTGTGTATATAAATATTAATATTGAAATATATACATATTTTATTGTTTATATATTTAGTCGAATATTTACGAATATCAAATCAAATATCATAATATTTGATTTGTATATAAATTTTAATCAAATCTAAAAAATTATTAGTATTTGAATTTGAAATTATTATTTGTATTTAAATATTAATCAAATTTCGAATCGAATATTGAATCGAACCAAAGTTATTTGATTCATCTACAATATTCAACCCTAGTTGATATATAGGAGATACAATAATCAAAGTGTAATTTAATGTATAGGGCTGCACTAATGAGTTGAATTTTTTTTTAAATTAAACATGAAAATTTGGAATTGAAATATTCATATTTATTGGTTAATACTAATAAGGGTTATAAACAAATCGAATCAAACTGAATACCACAATATCAATTTAATTTGTGAAATTATTTAAATTATTTGATTCGTATTTTAAAATTAAAAGATGATTATTATTCCATTTGTTATGAATATTCAAATTGTTGGATTTGATTCAAATATTTGATTTGATTTTCTAAATAAATTAATATATTTTTATTTTATTTCAAAATTTGATATGATCCTTTAAGATTTAGTTATATACAATATTTTATTTACCTACATACATATTAATATTAAAATATAAACACATTATTTATATATCTAGTTGAATACTTATTAATATTGAATCGAATATCATAATATTATATTTGTATTTAAATATGAATATAATTGAAAAAATTATTTGTATTTGAATTTGAATCACTAAATTTCAAATTCGTATCATCAAATTTTGAATCAAACTAAAATTATTTAATTCGTCTACCACCCTAGTTGATGTATAGGAGATGCAATAACAAATTATTATTCGGTTCGTATTAAGTATTCAAATTATTCGATTTAATTTATAAATAAATTAAAATATTATTATAAATTTGATATGCTTCGTTAATATTTTATTCGAACCTCACTAATATAAAAATTGAAAATATTTTTTTAATATATAAATTAGATTTTATTTAAATAATTATACATAAATATATTTTTAATTATGTATATTAATATTAATATTAAAATATAAACATATTATTTATATATTTAGTTGAATATTTATGAATATCAAATCAAATATCATAATATTTGATTTGTATTTAAATATTAATCGAACAAAAAAATTATTTGAATTTGAATCACCAAATTTTGAATTTTAATCATCAAATTTTGAATCGAATATTAAATCAAACTAAAATTATTTGATTTGTCTACAATCTACAACACGAGTTGATATATAGGAGATGCAAAATTGAATCTTAAATCGAAGTGTAATTTAATTTGTAGAAGTGCACTAATGAGATGTGATTTTTTGTAAAACATGAAATTTCGGGATTGAAATACTCATATTTATTGGTCACCACTAGTAAAGTTTATAAATTAATTGAATCAAACTGAATACCACATTATTAATTTAATTTCTGAAACTATTTGAATTATTCGATTCGAATTTGAAAATTAAAAGATGATTATTATTTGATTTGTATTGATTACTCGAATCATTCAATTTGATTCAAATATATTATTTTATTTTTTAAATAAATTAAAATAATTTTTCATTCAAAACTAGATATGATTCGTTAATATTTGATTCGATTCGAAATATCACTATTACAAATATATTTTGTCTTTATATATAAATATATATTTAAAATATAAATATATTACTACAATTTGATATTGTATAATTGTTCATCTACCATTTATTATACGATACATATTTCTAAAATACTCTAAGGAAAATAGTTCTGATATAATTAATATGAATTTGCATTCACAAATATAATTATTTACAGCTGTAGCGAGGAAAGTGACATTTCTCAAGTCAAAACTATTAATACTATATAATAATGGTAAAAAACCACTTACTGTTTGCACTAAAACCGTTTGTAGGATGGAACGTTCGTATTTGCTCCTCCAAAGACAAATACTATCTCACACATATAGGACTATAGTAAAAACATATTTGTTCCAAAAAAACACAAATAGTGATGTGACATACAATTCTCAATTATACTCCACCACAACACACACATATAATTCTTGTTCCCCTCAATAAACAGAGGGGTTATGCAGGTGAGCTTGAAAGAATTTGGTGTAGATACACATTGATCGAGGCTTTCTTCTTCCTTTGGTGCTTTGTCTCTTTCTCTGTGTCTTATGTTTTGGTCGTGTGTAAGAAGTGTAGAGACTTTTGCTGATCAAAAGGAAAGAGCTTCTTTTCTCTCTCTTTGTTTCAAGATATAAAGATTTGTAGAGATACATATATGTATTGGCAATGGAGATAGGGAGGAGAGGTCCAGAGAGAGTAAAAATAATAAGGCACACTTTCAAGAAAGTTCAAATTGTGTACTACCTCTCCACCAACAACTTCGCTTGAAATGTGCTTTTCTTTCCTACCTAATTACTACTTTTTTGAAATTAAAGATATATATTGAGTTGTTTCTTTTTAATTCACGTACGTGTCACATTTTTGTGTTTGTAGATGTGTTGGATCGCCTCACTGTCTTAAGGGGTAAAGCCATGCCTTCTCTCTATTCATGGTCTTGCAAAAGGTATGCATGTCACAATCACAAATTATGACACATGAATCAATAATCTACCTTAAACATAAATAGTATGTGTAACATGTTTATATGTGTTTAGGAGTTACAAGAATGGGTTTGTGTGGAATGATTTAGCACCAAATGATGTCATTTATCCTTCTCAAGGAGCTGAATATGTACTCAAAGGGTCTGAATTAATTGAGGGAACCAACGGTAATTCATTCATTCACTTCCCTTTTTTTTCATACAATTTGTTCAATTTAATTTAGTCCAAAAATTTCACCATTTAATTCTAACTTGTATTTTCTTGAAATTGATCACTTACTATAGAGAAATGGCGAAATCTTCAAATTAGCCACGCCCCACTAGGGAGTAGTCAAGATTCGAGCTTAAACGAGCCTAAACATAAGTCCTTGGTCTCGAAACCAGGTTTCGAGACCGAGGAAATAACTAATAACCGTTACGACCATGATCATAACAAAGAAGAAGAAAAGTACGAAGAGAAAACAAGGTATGATAGCAGCACGACACGATCCACGCCCCGATCGAGGTGCTCGAGGGGCGTCTCAACCTACGATATCGCAGAATTCAAGCAGCAGCAGCCAATGAAACAGAACACCGCCACCGAGTTCTCACTAGAGCCACCCAACCCTTTCTCAACCCCGCAGCCGTCAACAACATCTTCCACCAACTCTGAAAAGGGTAACAATATTTCCAAGGAATTCGAGGAGCCATTGATGAGCAGAAACTCGACGTTGCTCAGCCTCATTGCCTGCGGTGGCTCGGCCTTGTTTAGGAAGGCGGCGCTGCCGCTGGAGCTGGCTAGGAAGAGCGGTGGCGGCCTGCGTAAAGAGGTTGTGTTTTGTTTAATTTGTTAGTTTCACATATATAATAATGCAGTAGAAATAATTATAATGCTTATTTTGATTCTCTTATTCATGATATGATTTTGATCATATGCTTAGGTAGTTTGCAAGGTCGTGGATGAGGATGAAGTGATGATAGGTACGATGTCGGAGAATCCGAGGTTTGGGAATTTGCAGTGTGAGGAAAATGAGTATTTCAGTGGGAGTATTGTGGAGGCTGTAGCCATTGAAAGGGTTGACGCTATTCCTTCACTCAAGAAATCTTCTTCCCATAATGAACAAAAGTGAGTCATTTCTTTTTTCCTTGATGTTTTGATTGTGATTGATGCCCAAATATGATTTCTTGTTTTTCAACCATAAATAAATTGTATAAATCGAAAATCTTGACAAAATATTTAGATACTCTAGAGAGTAGAGACTTTGTTAAGCTCTCTCGACCTTACATGAAATTCCTTCCACTAAAAGATTGGGTTTGGATTTTGAGTTGGGACTTGGAAAACATGGTAGAACGACAATTGAAAAAGACAAAGATTATAAATTGATTTGTTATGAAAGAGGACAAGGAAAGAAAACACATGGAGTATTAAAGATGATGAAGATGATGATAAGACAAAATGGTTGAGTTAAAGTCAAACTCTCTCCCACTTCTCTGTTTCTCTCTACAACAAAATTCCAAGATGATAAAAACAGGGGGAAAAAGACATGTTCCTTGTGATCTTCTGCAACAAGGAAAATGTGATTTTAATTTGTTGGGGACCATTTGGGATCTTCATAGATAGAGTGATTTTCTTCAATGTTCTCTCTTTTTTTCTCCATAAAACGACAAGATATGAATCAATGTCTCGTGCATGTTCTAGTAGTAAATTTCAAGTACTATAAGCACAATATTTTCTTGGGGATTAAGATAATCATTGATAATTAATATTTAATAATATTAATTATGATTTATTAATTCCCAATTAGGAGTGGAATGAGTGCGATAGGAGCAGCAGCAGCTAAGAAAGAAGAAGAAGTGGTGAAAAGGAATGGGGTGAAGGGGAAATGTATGCCAATGAAGAAATCAACTTATAAACAGTCCAAGAAATGACATGACTATTAACTGTCCAACTTACTGAGCTGTAATTTATTTGTTCGACTTTATTGCAACCTAGTTTATCAATGTCTGTATTATTATTTAAGCTCATCCACCATCTGCCATATTTGCCGACTGTCAGGAATTTTAATGTTTGATAAAATTGAGTTCATTTTTCACTTCATTTTGCTGCATTCAATGTTGAATTGTGAAAACAACGATTTACCCTTTTGTTGGTTAAAACCTTTAACCACCAAGCTGCATCAACTCCATTCCAATGATGATATATATAGTTCTAGGGCCTTGAGCTAACTCAATCTACAAACATACATCTTACAAACTACAACTACATTTGTTATTACATTCTCCAATTGAATTTAGGATACCCAATATGAGAAAATTATTAGGAAATAGTTATATTGTAAGAGGGATTGGGCTAGCATGAGACCGATTTAATATATGAAGAGATAAGGCATGTATAACAACTTTATGTTTGGGCTGAGATTGCTGTTACAGTGTAGAGTTAGAGTTTATTTCCATTGGGCCCACTAAATGAGGGACAAATCGCATCAGTACATGTGCGTTGCACGTGAAGACTCGATTAAAAGACAATACATATGCATTAATCTTAATGCTACTTAATGGCTTTCGCTGATACCCAAGCAAGATCTATGTGTGTCAAGTAAATAGTGATTAATAAAACAATAATCACATTTAAAGGGTCAAACCAGATCTAACATGAGTACTCTTAAAACTTGCTTATCCTTTAAGTTAGCTTCATAATTAAGCCATTCATAACTCATAAGTAAGCGACTATAGTATTTTAGCAGAAATTGTATACGTGCATGATTTCATGGTAAAATCTCGAATACAAAGCATGAACGAAAAAATATTCAATTATAGTCAACTCCATTACGATCAATTTTTACTGCACACTTCAATCCATCACTTGAGAACTCATATATTCGAATGGAATGAGCGTAAAAATTGCACTAACTTAAATAACTAACAATTTAAGGAATAAAATGATATCTAATCCGATTAGATTTATCAACCATGTGTTATCTTAAACCATGCATGTATGGAATCTTAGCTCCAAATATATTATATTGTCAAAGCGTGTGACATCTCGTATTGTATTAATACAGGAGTGACGTGTTATAATTAATGGTTTAATATTCAATATATATATATATATATTTTTTTCCTTCTATATATTATGATAGTGTATCAACCTACTCTAAATAATAAAGTGCGGAAGCTAAACAAGACAAATATATTTTGTGTATGTTATCAACTGTATAACCTACACGAGCCTTATGGCTAAAAACTAATATTTAAACGAGTGTTCAAGGTTACAATGCTGGACTACACTACAACACAACACTATCACTAAAAACACTAAATGTACAATCTTGAGAACTAAGAACCGTACACAATGAAAACTATGAAAACGAACTATGAAAAAGACGTCTTTCATATATGAAGATCTTCAACTATTTATATGTAGACGTCTTGTGGACTAAGTTAGGCCTAAATCCATAAATTTAGCAACCGCCCACTTAGCCACTCTTCTAGCACGTGGTTTGTTGAGTTAGCAACACTCCTTAAAATGTGGAACAACTTCATGCAGTTGTTGACTCCTTGGTTTTCGCAACAACCTTCCACTTGCACGAACTTCTCAACTGCACAGCCCAAGACTTAGTCCTCACTCCACCATACGTGTGTTGCTCTGTCATAGCTGAGTCAACATTACACGTGGTTGCTGAGGTGTTTGCTTAGTCACCTTTCCACGTCATGCTGAGTTGGAGTCCCAGTCAGCATTCCTGTGAAGAAAGCAAAAATATATGTGTTAGGTCAACGTTCGAATAACACTTAAAGTGAAGACCCAAACCTAACAAACTCCCCCTTTTTTGCGCCTTCTTCACAAAACACAATCTAAGGCTTCTTGGGAGTGCTCCCCCTATTTCCATGTCTGTAAGACAACTTCAACAGTAGCAACAACAACAAACATACATTTATAGTACTTGGAATAGGATAAGCAAATACAGCAGCAATATGAACTGCACCACAAGTGGTAAACATCAACAACAATAAACAATCATATGCATATCCAAAGTTTAAAATCAATTTCTGCATCCATATCAAGTTCATGCCAAAACAAAAACGAAAGTAAAAAAATTGTTTGAAATCATCCACCACATCAAAATATTGTTTTAAAGACCACATACGGTCATAACATCACTCATCCACATCATCATCATCATCAACTAGATCCCAAGCAGCAGTTGCTTTTGCTCCAGATCCTTCAGCCACGATCAATTCTCCCCCTTTTTGTGAAGATAGGCACTCCTCGAGTAGTTGTCTTATGGCAGTTAGGCTAGCAATGGTTGTTATAGCATGCTGGAGTAGTTATTGTGGGACCAGAACACGAACACCGTTGGGGGCAACTGGGGCAGCATGGGTAGGGTTCTTCCATAGGAGATCAACATCTTTACCTTTGTTAAACAACAAGTTGTGTATGACATAGTCTGGGACAGGTAAAGCCTCTTTGCTTTTGGCTATCTCCATGAACCCTTGCTTCTCCAACATCTTGCATATCAATGTGGGAAAAGGCAGCGAGCTCAATTGAGCCTTGACTGCAAGGTTAGCCAACTGATCAAATACAATTCTCCCAAGGTTGAACGGCCTGTTGAGTCCGATCAGATAAAACAACACACCATGTTGTTGTGTGACAACCGTAACATTGGATGACATTATCCAATTGAAGGTCATCACCTTGTGCAAGACTGAGTATAGGTGTGAAAGACTGGACGCTTTCATAGGCTGGACCCATCGAGACCTTTTCCCCCCTGTAATCAACTTGGCAACATCATCCAAACTGGCGACGACCTCACCCTCGACATCTTGTAATCCAAACGCAACATTAATAGACTCGGCAGTAAAATCAAAGACATTGTTGTAAAGCCAGACTTTTCCATACTTGTTAGAAGTAGGGATCCCAAATGTTTTAAATAAATTGCAGTAAAAGTGGCGGACAATAGTCTTGACATATGGAGGTAGCTTATACACAGTGTCTAACAGACCCCTAAGTAGAAATAATTCAATGAGATTGTTCTCATCAAATGTTACCTTGTCGATTGACCGTTCGCACATGCAAGGGGCATTGCGGAGGCGCTTCCACTTCACAGCCGCGATCTCATCATAAAACTGTATGCTGACTTCTTTGTTTGGGTCTAAGTTAGAGTCAGCAGAGGCCGACTGGTCGGACCCGTCCTCCGGTTTCTCCGCTTGTTGGTCCACTTGTTGCACTGCTTGTAGGGTCTCCATGGTGGCATCCTGCATGGGTTTCTTTCCCTCCTTCACCCCTGCCCGATTAGCTAGATCCGCCAGAGCACCCTTGATGACCTTATTGGCATCTAGGATTTCCTTGAACTCTGGTGGCTCAATTTCAGGGGAAACCTTCTTGACCTTGACCACAATCTCCTATGTATGGGCTTTCTTGATGGGGGTTGAGGAAACTTCCTCATCGCTGTCATCGTTCAACGTAATGGGTGCCGGATTCTCGACATTTTTGGAAGCAGAGTCTGGTTTTATTTCTTGGATCTGCGAGTGACAGGTTTGCACTTGGTCGGTTGAGGTTTCTCCTTGGCAGAATCAGAGGCCCCCTTCTTGGCATCGCATGTGTTGTGGGAACAGGGTCAGCAGCTCTGCCCACATCTTCCTGAATAGTTTGACTGACAACGCTTTTCTCCTCCGGTGGTCCGTTTTGTGCTGCCCTAGTGTCTGCAATGTTGGGCACCACAGAGGCTGGAGTTGTCTGCAACTGCTCTAGGGCTTCTGGAGCGGCTGCAAGAAGGACTCTCAAAAGGGCAGTGAGATGAACTGGAGCAGTGTTAGCCATAAGAGAAAAAAAAAACTTTGCAGAGATAAGAAAATGGAGAGAGGGCTGGAGGTTGAAGACTGAGTGGGTGTGTCTAGGAGGGAGTGTGGAGAGAAAGAGGGAAGGGAAGAGATATACGAAAAAATGTAGTGGGATGGGGAAAAGACGTTATGGGAGAACGTGTAGCGTGTGATGTTAGATACAGGGGAGAGAGAGAGTAATCGGACAGTTTCCCTTGGGTAGCGTGTGATGGCTGACAACTGTGACAACATCATCATGAAGGGAGAGAAAATGAGTGTTAAGGCGATTCAAATTTAAATAGGTCTCATCGCCTTTCCAACTAACAAGAACAAACACAGAGATAGTTATAACCCACTAATAACAAAAATCAAGCGGATTTCTAGAGATTAGCTAACATGAAATTACGTCAAACACAAATTGCTGACTAGAGTGTTCAGGGAACAAGAAAAAAGGACAAAATTGTTCAAGTATCACAGTTTAACTTGCTCTGTTGTGCCCACATCCCCTCAACATTAACCTGGTTTATGAAAAAATATAAGTGCAGAACTACAAGATCCAATGGCTAATTAATGTAGAGTGCATCGTCGCAGCGAACACCGTTCCCCTACTCTTTCACTCTTGAAAGCAGTCGCAATTGCAATCATTTTGTTAGGTAGCATCATCGCAGCGAACGCCGTGTCTCCCAAACTACTCTGATTGTTTACCACACTGTTATAATAACATATAATATAAAATACCAGGTTTCTACAAGAGGAACATGTTAGCTGAATGTTGTACCAACAAGCTAAACGACAACAGTTACACCAAATATGATAGAAATATTTGATCGGGTGTAACAAACAAGACAGTTTTAGTGATGAAAACAAAGACCTAGAGATTTTTGCAATTATACGAACCTCTTATGATTCAAAGGTTTTGTGAAAATGACAGCAATTTGGTTTTTAGTTTTCACTTAATCAAGCTTAATCACCTCTTGTTCCACTAGATCTCTAATGAAATGGTGTCTTATATCAATATGTTTCGTTCTAGAATGTTGTACTGGGTTTTTGGATATGTTTATGTCACTCATGTCACAGTACACAACAAGATCATTGCTATCAAGACCATAGTCGCTAAGCATTTGTTCGAGCCACAGTAACTGTGTGCAACAACATGCTGCGACAACATACTTAGATTCAGCAGTGGAAAGGGAAACACAATCTTTTCTATGACTGTGCCATGACACAATATTGTTGCATAGTTAGAAACAACCATTACTCGTACTTTTCCTGTCATCTACATCTCCAGCCCAATCAGAATCACTAAATCCTACCAAACTCATGTTCATATCTTTAGCAAAGAAGATTCATAAATCTAATGTTCCGGCAACATACCTGATGACCCTCTTAACAGCTTTAAGATGAGATATCTTTAGTTTTGCTTGGTATCTGGCACATACACAGACACTAAACATTAGATCTGGGCGTGTAGATGTTAGGTACAGTAGACTCCCTATCATTTATTTGTAGAGTGTTGGATCAACATCCTCGCCAGCATCATCCTTTGTTAATTTGTCAGTTGATCCCATGGGAGTCATCATGTGTTTGGCTCCTTCCAGATTGAAACGTTTTATCATCTCATTAGCATACTTGCTTTGAGAGATAAAGATTTCATCCTTCCCTTGTTTGACTTGAAGTCCAAGGAAGTATGTGAGTTCTCCCACATTGCTCATCTCGAATTTCTTGGACATTGCACCTGAAAAATCATTGAGCATGTTACGCGAGGTGGAGCCAAAAATCATATCATCAATATAGATTTGAGTGATAAGAATGTGTCGATCTTCCCTTTTGATAAAAAATGTTCGGTCAATACTACGTCTAACAAAACCGTACTTGAGAAGGAAGTTTGCGAGATGGTCGTACCAAGCACGTGGTGCTTGCTTAAGTACATAAGCAAGACAACCATTTATGAGTCGCCTCAACACTAGACTCATATTTAAATAATTCTACAAAACCTTCTTTAGTCGAAAGACATGATTAGGTTTGTGTGGATCCTCAAAACCTTTCAATTGTTCAACGTACACTTCCTCCTTAAGTTCACCGTTGAATAATGCTGCCTTCACATCCATCTAGTACAAATGGATGTTAAGATGACATGCTATAACTAACAACAATCGAATGAACTCAATTCTTGCTACTGGAGCAAATGTGTCATCAAAGTCCACTCCATCTACTTGTGTGTACCTTTGAGCCACCAGTCGTGCTTTGTTCCGTACAATTGTTCCCTTCTCATCGGACTTATTCTTGAAAATCCACTTTACGTCGATAACATTTCTGTTAGCTGGTCTGGGAACAAGGTACCAAACATTACTGCGAACAAACTGGTGCAATTCTTCAAGCATAGCATTTATCTAGAACTCATCGGTCAGTGCTTCCTTGATATTTTTTGGCTCAAACTTTGAGACAAAGCATGTTACGCTAACAACTGTGGGACACATAAAATACATGCACGCCATTTCTCTATAATTCACCGGCTATTTGGGTCTAGTTCGAACACCGTCTTCAACATCTCCGCACTTGAGATAATGGATGATTTTCTCTAATTCTTCCTGGGGGATCTCTTCAATGACCATCCTCTTGAGGTTCGTCTTGCTCTTCGTCAGACTCCTGTTCAGGTTTCTGTTGTACAACACTAGCATCCACATTCAAATTTGTTGGGGTTCCAGGTGGAGCAGTTTGATTCCCAATAGGAGGCAGTATGACTCCCCCTTGATATATGTCGTCTTCTGCTTCCATGTTTTTCGCCACATCTCTTACATCATCAAAGACAGCATTAACAGACTCTTAAATTGTATTTATGCAAAGATTAAACACCATGTATGTTGTGCTGTTAGTAGAGTACCCAACAAATATCCCTTTGTCACTTTTGTCATCAAATTTTTTAAGATACTCTCTATCATTTGGAATAAAGCACACACACCCAAAAACGTTTTGCCATTTGCTTTGAGTTGAGCATAACTCTTGCCATCTCAATCAAGGTCCTGTTTTTACGTTCGACCACCTCATTTTGCTGTGGAGTTTTGGGTGTTGCAAACTCCTGAAAGACTCCATTCTTTTCGCAAAATGTTGAACTGAGAAATCTCAAATTCTCGTCCATGGTCAGATCTTATACGAGAAATTCTAGCATTAAACATGTTAGCAACACGAGCAAACATATTTCTAAACATCTCAAAAGTTTCGGATTTCTCACGTAGGAAGAGTGTCCAAGTGAACTTAGAGAAATCATCAACAACAACCAAGACATACCTTTTGCCACCAATGCTTTCTACTTCCATTGGTCCTACAAGGTCCATGTGTAAAAGTTCAAAGTATCGAGTGGTACCAAAATATTGTTCGCGATGTTGAACAATGGGATGTAAGGCATGTATTTGTTTTCCTTTCTGACAGTCCTCACACACGATCTGGTCTGCCTTTTCAAGACTAGGTAGACCTCGTATAACCTCCATCTTGACCAACCTGACAAAATTTCTAAAGTTAGTATGTCCTAGGCGTTTGTGCCAGATCTATTACATTTCAGATTATCAGCAATATAACAATTGTTTTCATAATGCACAAGTTTTTGTTATTGTAGACTTCACATGCATCCCTAGTAAACTTAACAAGTAGGTCATCATCACATAATTAACTTATGTTAATCAGATTTTTCATGAGTTCTTGAACATGATAAACATTTGTTAAAGTAGGTAAACCAAGAACATTTAGCAAGCCTTTCCAAATGATTTTTTTTCTTTTGATCCTTCACCAAAGGAAACATTTCCTCCGTCATAGGCTTCATAGTTGGATAGAAAATCTTTGTTACCTGTCATGTGTCGAGAACACCCACTATCAAAGTACCAAGAACCTGAAATGTTAATTTTCAATGCTGTGTAAACAACATTGCATTTAAGATAACCTTTTTTACCCATACCATCTTGGTTTGTTTAACATTTTCTGACTCGCCACATCCTCCGGTTTACCTTCAGCAATTATCCAACATTTCTAGCCCATCAAGAAGAACTTTACCTCTTCACTCCAATTTACATAATTTTCGCCATGTTGGAGTGAATGGCACACAATCGACAAGCCAAACATTATTTCCTAATGCAAAAAAAGAAAGAATTGAACGATTTGATTCTGCAGGAGAATTGACTGTTTAAGCAACACGGTGGATGACATTTCATCATTTTTCTTTTGATAATAAAAAGGCTTTATGTGACCTGGTCTAAGACAATAGTGACATAGATAATTTCTTCTAGGTCTCTTACTTTTCTTACTTTTCTTACCTTTCTTTACCTATGGGCTGATGTGCTTTGTCTGAGATGACTTGACATGTGGACTTAACACCATCAGATGTGTCAGTTGGTTTTCCTTCTGTTGATGGAACATCTGGACTAGCAGATGATTGTTGTCCTACTGTTGATGTAGAACCACGGCAGAAAATAGTTGGTGCTGGGTATCCAAGACCTCCCTTGCTTGGGTTCGAGTTGTCTATAAGTTCTGTCAATGAATATGTCTCAGTGTTCCATTTGTGAATGATCAATTGACCTTCTTCAAGTTGAGTGTTCAACTTGATCAGCTCCATCTCCTGTTGTGTGATCAACACCTCTTGTTTCGTTAGGGACTCCTTGAGTCTTGTGATCTCAGTTGCTGAGAGCTCAAGATCTCGAGCTTGTTATTTCCATTTAGTCAACAACTCATCATACAACCCTTTCAACCTTATAGAAAATGTGTGGTCATCACATTCTTCACCACATATTGAGTCTTGACCGTCAACACTTCCTGCGTCATCAATAGAAGCATTCAAATAAAACAATTTGGAGTAATCACTAAGGTCATACCTATCTGAGATTGGTTCAAATTCAATGAGGTCAAGTTTGTCCTCCACGGATATCTTCTTAACTGTTACGTGAAGTGCTAAGTTCTCAAATGATCTTTCATCAACATCTTCGAAGAATTCATATTCATCTTCATTCCATGACACCCAATAGGATTTCCCTTGTTTTCGAAGTGTGTTGGCACATTCATTTGCGTAGTGTCCAAATCATCTGCATTCATGGCATTGAACATCGATAATTCTAGAGGAACTAAACTTGAACACTTCGTTGTGAGGTGATCTCTTTGCAGAAGGTTTCTTTTCGATGTTATCACTTTTATGTGGAGGTTGATAGTACTCAAGACGTGGTGTCTCTTGTTCCTTCAGTTTCACCTTGGACTTGCCTCGATTGAATCATCTTACCATCCGATTGAATTTTCTCGTGATTAAGGCAACATCATCTCCCTCATAGATTTCTTCCATTTCATCGGATTCACTCATCTCATTGATGTCAAGAATTCTGCTGCTTGATGTCGTATCCATAGTGAGTGCTATCACTTTCTTTTTAGTGAAGGTACCTCTTTCCTCCAGGTTTATCTCATAGGTTTTGAAGGAGTTCATGAGATCCGTAAACTCGAGCGCAGTCACTGTTTTTGATGTTTCAATGGTTGTTACCTTCTTATCAAACCTTGGAGGTAGAGTGCGAAGCATTTTGGACACAAGCACTTTGTTTCTTAAGGGTTCTCCTAAGTCCTGACAATCATTGACAATGTCAAGAATCCTCTTCATGTAGCTGGAGATATCTTCATCTTCGTCCATCTTCATATTCTTAAATTTTGAAGTGAGAATACGTAGACGTCACTGTTTTATACTGGTATCCCCTTCATAGTGTCATTGTAGGACATCCCATGCATCTTTAGCATACATACTGTTCTTGATCAGCTTGAACATATTCATGTCAACTGATGCATAAATTGCATTCAGTGCACGATCATCAAAAGTTACAGCATCAACCTGATCCCGTGTCCAGGTACTCAGTGGTGTTGGCACAACATCTCCGTGTTCGTCGGCAGATTGTGGTGGTGACCACCCATTCTCCACGGACAACCATGCTCTTCTGTCTATGGACTTGATGAGGGAGCGAGTGCGTGTCTTCCAATAATTCGAACCATCCAAGACTGGAGGTCGAAATACTCCGATGTTGTTCGGATCCATTGATTTGCTAGAGTAGTGAAACTATCAGGACCACACTCAGTATGTCGAGTGATGGCTCTGATACCACTTGATAGTGTATCAGCCTACTCGAAATAATAAAGTGCGGAAGCTAAACAAGACAAATATATTTTGCGTAGGTTATCAACTGTAAAACCTAAACGAGCCTTATGGCTAAAAACTAATATTAAAACGAGTGTTGAAGGTTACAATGTTGGACTACACTATAACACAACACTATCACTAAAAATACTAAATGTACGTTCTTGAGAACTAAGAACCGTATACAATGAAAACTATGAAAATGAACTATGAAAAAGACGTCTTTCATATCTGAAGATCTTCAACTATATATAGGCAGACGTCTTGTGAACTAAGTTGGGCCTAATCCATAAATATAGCAACCACTTAGCCACTCTTCCAGCACGTGGTTTGTTGAGTCAACAACGCTCCTTAAAATATGGAACAACTTCATGCTGTTGTTGACTCCTTGATTTTCGCAACAACCTTCCACTTGAACGAACCTCTCAACTGCGCAGCCCAAGACTTGGTCTTCACTCCACCATACGTGTGTTGCTCTGTCATAGCTGAGTCAACATTCCACGTGGTTGCTGAGGTGTTTGCTTAGTCACCTTTTCACGTCATGCTGAGTTTGAGTCACAGTCAGCATTCCTGTGAAGAAAGCAAAAATACATGTGTTAGGTCAACATTTGAATAACACTTAAAGTGAAGACCTAAACACTTTATGTTGGCTCTTTAAGTTCTCATTTCTTTACCACTTAGTATTTTATAAGTGGTTTATACCTTTTAATAATTTCATGCTTTAGAGATAATTAAATATTAACATGAAGATACATCGTTTCCTTGGAGTTATTCTCGTGCAATCAACTTGGGTTGAGTACTGCAAAACTTTACACCATTAGAACATTTGCCAAAGCGTAGTTTCTGTCATGCTTCATACTCTTCCTTCAATTGTTGTTCTTGAAGTAGCATCATAAATATTATTGAACAATATTATATTAAAAAGAGCATTATAATTTTTACGATAACACTACTCAGATTATAGGATCCTGGAGAGCTCATTAATCTAAAGTACTATTACAAAATTATCGGCTTCCAAATATTTGCATATCCAAAAGCAATTGAACTCAAATGTCACATTTGAGAGTGAGATATTGTATTGTGTAAATGTAGCGATTGGACGTAAACGCTCAACTATGACACAATTAATTCAAATTATTTTTAAGTCAATGCTTTAGAATATTCAATTTCTGTCAATTTTTTCTTCTTATTTTCAATTTTTTTATTTTAAATTTAATTTATCTTGAAAATTGAAATGAAATGGACACTCGCATAAAATCGAACTCAGCCGTATAAAAATTGAGAAATATTAGTTATATAGTTGTTTCAATGGAATATAAATATTTTAATCACGTTTGACGATTATAATTTTATAAAGTAATTCATTCTAGTGAATCAAGTTATTAAATATTAAATGGATGCTATATACGTTGTTAGAGTCAATGTTGATTCCAGCAATGTTGGATAGCATGTTAGTAACATTCTGATGTTGGTAACATCTGGGTACAGTCAACATTCCTGGAGTCTACCTTGAAGCTGAACTTCGACTCTCCAAACGTAACTGTATATATGTAATCTTTGACTTCCTTCACGTTCCCTATATTCTTGGTTACACTAATAAACGTGGGCTGCAGTTTGTACTCGTTTGAATAAGTGGAAGTTAGTGAAATCATGGATTGAAGATCATAGGCTGTTAGTTCCTATTTTTCAGGAGCATGATCTCCACTAACATTCTGCAGCAGTTGGAGCAGCAGTTTTTCGGGAGTGGATTGCAGTTACTGGAGGGCTTTGGACGTGGGATTTGTTACTTGAAGACCACGAAATGCTCCTCTATAAAATCTGCAAGAAGTCTCATTCACGAGTACATTTTCGAGAGGCTGCAATCAGAGAGATATCTTCCACTCCTATCGATTCGTCATTTTTCCTTAAACGCAGTGAAGAAACGCACCTTCAACCACGCTTAAACTGAGGCGATGTTAGGCAGCTAATCTGTAAACATTGACCATGGTATTGCTAGGCAAGCAAGGGTGGGGTTGAAGACCGAGTTGTCTTGCACTGTTCAGGTTGTTTGTTCGATCTTCGTATCGACTGTTTTGCTTGTTGTAACATTCAGTTTGCAGTGTTAGACTAGGTGATTTTATCATAGGCGGTAGTGCAATCCATAGATAGGTTTCCTGGTGTAACTCTCTGTAATCTGTTCTAAGTTGTAATAGAGCTTGGTTGTCGTGAGGCAACGCGGGTTATTCATAACCCGCAAAATTATCCTGTGTGTTATTCATTTTCCGCTGCATGTTACTTGGAATGTTATTAACATTACTCGTAACATTACTTTACTAATATTCACACAGTGTTAACTAGTAGTAATTCAGGCACTGAATTCTTTCAATTGGTATCAGAGCAGGCTCTTGACGAACTAAGACTGTTCCTGTGTGCGAAATTACTACTGATGGACGCTTCCAACACATCCGTTCGACCTCCGGCACTTGATAGTAGTGGGAAAAAATACGCCATGTGGAAGTCTCGCATGACAATGTACATCAGATCTATTGATGAGCGTGCGTGGCTTGCTGTTTTAAATGGTTGGACTCCTCCACGAGAAACGGTGAATGATGTTGTCACCAACAAACATGAGAATCAGTGGACTGCAGAAGAGAGACTTATCTCTAATCTCAATGCTAGAGCATTAAATGTTATTTTTATCTGTGTTGATGTCCCATGTTTTCGCCTGATCTCTAATTGCACAGAGGCTCGAGATGCTTGGCTTATATTGTAGGAACAATGTGAGGGATTAGCGAGTGTCAGGGCAACACGGATGAGGATGTTGACTACGAGATTTGAGATGTTGAGAATGCAAGAAGATGAAACCATTCCGTCATACTATGAAAAGTTAAGTGAGATTGCAAATGAGGCTGTTGGACTTGGAGAACCAATTGCTAATGAGAGATTGGTAAGTAAGATGATGAGATCTCTACCCGAAAGGTACAATATGAAAATTTCATCTATCGAGGTGTCTAGTGATGTTAATACCATGAGGATAGGTGATCTTGTGAGCAAACTGATTACCTTTGAGATGAATCTCGATCAACAAAACGCTGGTTACAAGTCTAAACATGTTGCCTTTCAGGCTGAAAGTTCTAATGTAATTTCCAATGTTAGTGCTGATATTGTGAACTCAGGTCTGGAATGTGACAATGATGAAGATGATCTCAACATTGCCTTGTTGACAAAGAAGTTCAACAATCTGGTGAGATCTATCAGAAATGGAAAAACGATCTCAAATCCAAACACCAGAAAGGCTGCCACCAACACCACTGGAAAATCCCCAAGCCCCTCTAACATTCCCAATGTTAGACGAACATTCAACAATCTTGTGTTTGAGGACAACTCAACTGACAGTATTCAGTGCAGGGGTTGTTCTGGAATGGGACACTATGCTAATGAATGTCCCACAGTGGCAAGGAAAAAGCAAAGACAGGCCAGCCATGTTGCCTCCTTGAGCGATGATTTTGACTCAGAGGAAGAACAGGTGCTGCTGTTTGCAACCATAGACGATGTTGATGACAATGTTGATGACTCAGAAGCCGAGATGATTGAAGCCATGGCCAACATTGGAGAGGATTACAATGAAGAGTTCTCTGATGGGGATGTCATGGACACTGATAAGGATGTTGATGAGAAAGATCATTACATGATCAATATTGATGGTCACACCTTTCCAACAACCACAACAAATTGGTATGAGATGACTCTTCTTGATGAAGCTGAAATTTTTCCAGAAAATGTTTGTTGTGCTGCAGCTTCAGAAGAAAAGGATTTTGATCCCCTCAAAGCAATAGATGACATCAGACGATTGTATGATAAGGTCGAGGCTCAATGTGAAGAGCAAAGAAGCGACATTCTCAGTCTTCTTGATGAGAATCAAATTCTGAAGGTTCGTGTCATAAAGCTCGAAGTCCTCCTCACTAAAAAGGATGCTGAACTTTTCGATTTAAGAGGTAAAGTGTATAAAGCTGAAAAAACTTTTGATCGCCTTAACAAAGGGGCTTCTGATATTAACTGTGTGTTGTCTCAGAAATCTTTTGGCAGACATGGTCTTGGTTTTGATTTTGGTAACACTAACATGTTGAATGAGAACTGTAGTGCTCCAGTGTTTTTAAGTGAAGGGAATGCTAATGTGTTCATGGGCTCAAATGGTGGCAAGTTTCCCAAGTCTAAGAAGAAGCCCAAGAACAAAGGCAAACTCTATGTGTGTCACTATTGTCATGAACCAGGATATATTAAACCTTACTGTGAGAAGTTAATCAACAATGTTGATGTAACATCTGCCAAGGGGATGTTTGACTGTTATCAGTCTGATGTTGGCAGTTCTCTGAGAAACATTTCTGCTATGACTGATAAAATATTCTCTAACACATGCAATGTGGTGTTCACTTCTCTGAGTGCTAACATATCATGTAACTGGTACTTTGATAGTGGTTGTTCTAGACTCATGACAGGTAATAAGGAATTCCTGAGTGACTACGTTCCAATAGAAGGTGGAAATGTTACTTTTGGAGGAGGAGCTAAAAGCAAGATTGTTGGGAAATGAACATTGAATGTCAGAGATTTCCCAAAGCTGAAAAGTGTTCACCATGTTGAGGGGTTGAAGGCAAACTTGATAAGCATCAGCCAACTCTGTGATGATGGGATGTTTGTCAAGTTCGATAAGAATATATGTGAAGTGTTTGATGACTCCAACAAGCACATCATGGTGGGAAGCAGATCCTCAGACAATTGTTACAAGACTGACAACAACAATCGCTGCCACACAGCCAAAATGTGTGATGTGGATCTCTGGCATCAGAAGTTAGGGCATGTCAACTTGAAGAATCTCTAGAAACTGATAGCCAATGATGTTGTACGAGGTCTACCTAAGCTGGTGATAAAAAATAAAGTAGTGTGTGGACCATGTCAGAAAGGGAAGCAGGTTCGAACCTCACATCCAATTTTATCAACATGCAGTACCTCTAGATGTTTTGAAATTCTTCACATGGATCTAATGGGTCCCATCGAAGTTGAAAGCCTAGGAGGAAAGAGGTATGTTCTTGTGTGTGCTGATGACTTTTCCCGATATACTTGGGTTGAGTTCATGCATGAAAAGTCTGAGACATTCTTCATGTTTAAAAAACTGTATAAACGCTTTCGTGCCCAATATGGACAGGATGTTGTCAGGATTAGAACTGATCATGGTAGGGAATTTGAGAACTTTTTGTTCTCTGATTTTTGTGCTAACAATGGTATATTCCATGAGTTCTCTGCACCTAAAACCCCACAGCAGAATGGTGTTGCTGAGAGGAAAAACCGCACTCTCCAAGAGATGGTGAGAGCAATGTTACACACCAAGAACCTCTCCAAGAGATTGTGGGCTGAAGCTGTTAACACTGCTTGTCACATCATAAACAGAGTTTATTTGAGGCCAGGTACAATGTTAACTCCCTATGAGATTTTGAAAGGTAAAAAACCTAATCTCAAATACTTTCATGTGTTTGGCTGTGTTTGTTACATCCTAAATGATAGGGATCATTTGAGCAAGTTTGACTCAAAAAGTGATAAAGGGATGTTCCTTGGCTACTCGGCAAATAGTCATGCTTATAGGGTGTATAATCTTCGAACTAAAACCATTCAAGAAACTGTGAATGTGGTTTTCGATGATTTGTTGAGTCTTGCAGATAGAACTGATGAAGATGATGTTACTGATCTATTGGAAGTACAATCAACATCTGAACAACCACCAGAACAACATGTCCATCCCGATGTTGGTCCCACATCCAGTGATGACTCTACTGAAGATCACAGAGACAATACTTCTGACAGTAATGAAGGTGATGATGGAGGTGCTTTTCTTCATGATCAAGTGAGGCGAGACCCACCAGGAAGAATCAGGAAGGATCACCCCAAAGACCAAATCATTGGGGATGCTTCTGAGCAAATGCAAACAAGAAAGAAAGGTCAGGTAAACTACCAGGAGATGGTAAGAATTGCTTGTTTATCTGTTGTTTGTGAAGAAGTTGAGTTTGCATGTTACATGTCCCTTGTTGAACCTAAGAATGTTAGAGAAGCACTGACTGGGTGAATGCTATGCATGATGAATTAAATCAGTTTGTGCGCAATGATGTGTGGGAACTTGTACCTAGACCATGTGATAAGAATGTTATTGGAACCAAGTGGATATTCAAAAACAAGTCTGATGAAAAGGGTAACATTGTTAGGAATAAGGCTAGACTTGTTGCTCAAGGATACACTCAGGTAGAAGGGATTGACTTCGATGAAACATTTGCTCCTGTTGCTAGAATAGAATCCATTAGACTCATGTTTGCCATTGCATGTCAGCTAGGGATTTCTCTACTACAAATGGATGTTAAAAGTGCTTTCCTTAATGGAATGTTATCGGAAGAAGCCTATGTTGAACAACCTAAGGGTTTTGAGGATTCTAACAAACCTGAGCATGTGTATAAACTGAAGAAAGCTTTGTATGGTCTTAAACAAGCTCCTCGGGCTTGGTATGAACGTCAAGTTGATAAGACTTTATTCATCAAAAAGCATGACAGTAACATCATAATTGCGCATATATATGTTGATGACATTATTTTTGGTGCTACTAACTCTGTTCTGGTTGAAGAATTTGTGATAGCAATGTCAACAACATTTGAAATGAGTATGGTAGGTGAGCTCAACTACTTCCTTGGTTTACAAGTTAAGCAAACACCAAGGGGCATCTTCTTCTCACAAAGTAAGTATGCCAAAGGACTTGTCAAGAGATTTGGACTGGAAAATGCCAAGCATATGAGGACTCCCATGGGTTCGAGTGATAAGCTGTGTAAAGATGGTGTTGGTGCGAATGTTGACCCAACATTGTACCGTGGGATGATTGGAAGTCTGCTGTACCTTACTGCTAGCAGACCTGACATAATGTACAGTGTAGGGGTCTGTGCTCGTTATCAAGCCATGCCTAAGGAATCCCATCTTAAAGCGGTCAAGAGGATCATCCGATATGTTGCTGGGACATCTGAACTTGGAATGTGGTACTCTAAAGACACTAATACTAACATTGTTGGTTTTAGTGATGCTGATTGGGCAGGTGATGCAGATGATAGAAAGAGCACCAGTGGTGGATGTTATTTTCTGGGCAACAATGTTGTGTCATGGTTATGCAAAAAACAGAATTGTGTCTCCCTATCTACTGCCGAAGCTGAGTATATTTCTGCTGCAAGCTGTCGTGCTCAATTACTTTGGCTCAGGCAAATGTTGGATGACTATGGTATGAAAAGTGATATGCTGACTGTGTTATGTGACAACATGAGTGCTATTGACATATCAAAAAACCCTGTACAACATTCTCGCACTAAGCACATTGACATCAGGCATCACTTCATTAGAGATTTAGTTGAGAAGAACTTGATTTGCATCAAATTTGTTCCTACTGAAAAACAGATGGCGGATATATTCACCAAAGCCTTGGATTTTGAGAGATTTTCTCACCTTAGGAAGTCTCTTGGCCTGTGTTGCATCTAGTCTAAGTGTGTGGCTCGGATGTTGGGACTTAGGTTTTTGTTGGATCCCAATATTCTGTTTTGTTGCTTGTGTTTGTTTTTCCTCTTTCTTTTAGGCATATGCATGTGGTCTAATATTGCTGGCTTTTGCAGGAAGAAGTATGTTATGTTTGTACTTCGATGTTTGTGTTAGTACTTGTGCCATAAGCAGATGTTGGTGTCTCACAACTGTGATGTTATAAGACCTGTAGCACAAGAGTGAGGCTTAATGGTCAGAAAATATTCACTTCAAAGGGATCGTGCAAAAGCTCACTTCTAAGTACTCGGGGCACGGTGTTCGTAGCAACGATGCGCTTAAGGAAAAATGGAGTTGAAATCAAAAACATAAAAAAAACGTATCCCAAAAACTCTGTTATGAATGTTGGGTATGAATGTGGACTGCTTTCGACCTAACATTGCCAGCCAACATTGTCTTGTTCTTTCACTATCTCTTAGGCATCTGCACAACCCTCTCTTACTCTCTCTCTCTCGGTTCGAATTCTTGGTGAATCTATCTGCATGTCTACCTTTCGAGGACCTTATTTGATGTTTATCATGAATCTTTTTCTATCTCTATGATCTTATATGCTTGATTGTGTGTGATGCTTATTCGCTTGTAAACTCATGTGTTATTAGGGTTTTCTCTTAGTGGGCTTGGACTCTGTCTATTGGGGTATATATTTGTGCTTCATATCTCTGTTATTTCACTAAACCCCTGTCTAGCTTCTTGTTGTTAAGTGTCTGCGCAGTGTGTTTGACTGCTCTCCCTCGGCCATCAACAAGCTATTCCATCTTGAAGATGTTGATGTTGATTCAACAGTAAAGGAGAAGGACATGATGAAAACCATTACTGGAGGCAGGCTAAATGTGTGGAGGCCACAAACTGCTGCTACCTCACTCTCGCGACTCTATGCCACGTTGCATAAGGTCTCTGTGTACAACTGGACGCCGAGCAAAAACACAACTACCTTGACTCGTGATCAAGCTGAATTTAACTATAAAGTTGGAAGTCTCTTGACTTCAACTTTGGTAGGTTGGTTTTTGCCTTCATAACACGTGCAGCCTTTAAGTCGTCGGGGTCCAACACTCTCCCTTTCCCGAGCCTGATCTACAACCTCCTAAGATCTCAAGGACTGCGTCGGGCTGACAAGGATACAGTGTTGGTTGAGGAGCGCAACACTATGGAGTTTGCCAAGACTATCTTATCCTCAGACAGAGTGAAGGACCTCCCCTACAACCCTCCTACAGCTAAGCGTCAATACACACCTGATGTTGAGATGGAGAATGTTGGTGAAGAAGAAACAGACGATTCCTTCGATGTGCTGATGAAAGAAGATAAATCAAAGAAGAAGAAGGATGTTCGAAGCCATGTTGCTCATACATCTTCAGAGTCTAGCTCTTCTGCTCCCTCTGCTACCAATGTTGATGCAGGTACCTCTCATGCCGCTGACAAAGGCAAGGCTCCTATGGAGGATGAGGATGAGTCTGCCGGCTTCTTGGAAGTTCAAGTGCACCCGGATGATCTCAAAGATACAATGAAGAATTTTCAAAAATTAAAGGGTGACATTCAGAAGCTGTCGGACTCCAGCGCCAAGTTCAATGAGTATGTTCAGAAGATGTGTGCTTCCCTCACCACTCGTGTTGATGCCACTGCTGCTAAGTTCGGAAAGATCCTTCCGTTTCTCTTTCCTTCAACAAAAAAGGGGGAGTAGATCCTGCTAATCCTGCTGCTGATATTATGATTCCAAACTTTGTTTTTGTTGGTTACTTTTGATGCATGGACATCTTGAAGTCTTGAAGTTTTTGGTGTATGGACACCTTATTTTTGGCAATGATGCTTGGTTTCCTTTACCTTGTCTTGGTGTGAATGGTGAATGGTGAATACTTGTATTTTTGTTTGTCCATGCTTGTTTTCCTTTGCAGGTTCAAGTCAATTCGAATAAACATCGAATTGAAGGTCTTGGCCTTCGGCCGACTTTCATTGGTTTAGGAGGAGTTCTAGTCTCTCCCATGTTTGATTCAGGGGGAGTAATTAATCTGACATTTTCTCTCTGAATGTTTTGAGGTTTTACCTCTTGTTTGATTAAGGGGGAGTTTCAACACTTTCCTTCGATCTATCCTGTAACATAGAATTCTTTTCCTGTAGATAGTTTTTGGTTTTGCTTGTTTGTTTTTGTTGCAGGAAATTTGCAGGAAGGCAAAGATTAAGGGGGAGATTGTTAGAGTTAATGTTGACTCCAGCAATGTTGGATAGCATGTTAGTAACATTCTGATGTTGGTAACATCTGGGTACAGTCAACATTCCTGGAGTCTACCTTGAAGCTGAACTTCGACTCTCCAAACGTAACTGTATATATGTAATCTTTGACTTCCTTCACGTTTGTACTCGTTTGAATAAGTGGAAGTTAGTGAAATCATGGATTGAAGATCATGGGCTGTTAGTTCCTATTTTTCAGGAGCATGATCTCCACTAACATTCTGCAGCAGTTGGAGCAGCAGTTTTTCGGGAGTGGATTGCAGTTACTGGAGGGCTTTGGACGTGGGATTTGTTACTTGAAGACCACGAAATGCTCCTCTATAAAAGCTGCAAGAAGTCTCATTCATGAGTACGTTTTCGAGAGGCTGCAATCAGAGAGATATCTTCCACTCCTATCGATTCGTCATTTTTCCTGAAACGCAGTGAAGAAACGCACCTTCAACCATGCTTAAACTGAGGCGATGTTAGACAGCTAATCTGTAAACATCGACCACGGTATTGCTAGGCAAGCAAGGGTGGGGTTGAAGACCGAGTTGTCTTGCACTGTTCAGGTTGTTTGTTCGATCTTCGTATCGACTGTTTTGCTTGTTGTAACATTCAGTTTGCAGTGTTAAACTAGGTGATTTTATCATAGGCGGTAGTGCAATCCATAGATAGGTTTCCTGGTGTAACTCTCTGTAATCTGTTCTAAGTTGCAATAGAGCTTGGTTGTCGTGAGGCAACGCGGGTTATTCATAACCCGCAAAATTATCCTGTGTGTTATTCATTTTCCGCTGCATGTTACTTGGAATGTTATTAACATTACTCGTAACATTACTTTACTAACATTCACACAGTGTTAACTAGTAGTAATTCAGGCACTGAATTCTTTCATACGTGATTAATCAAGTTTGGTGATTCTAATTCAATAGTGTTTTTTGTATCTGACACGTTGTTTAAAAATAGCATATATACATATATATATATATACACATATATATGACTACACATGGTAGAATTAATCTCTAATTAACAAACATTTATTGAAAAAAAGTAGATTATATTATTATTTGAAATTAAATGATCGAATTTTATAAAATTTCATTTCTGGGCCCGAATAAATGCTTGTGAATGGGTAGGTAAAATCCATACCGAAATCGAAACTGGTCAAAATCCACAGATATTCTCCAGACCCGGAACCATTGTTTATTTAAGTAACGGTCCGAATTCGATACGGATCCGGTTCTATGACCATAGTTATTTTAACATTTTTGCTCCAAATTTTACCCACCCATTGACAAGCGTAGGTAAAGTATTTATTAATATAATTGAGCCTAATATCCTATTAAATTATGGAGTGTCACAAACCATTGAAAAGTAAAAACTATCATAAATTAAATATATGAAGCTTAAATTTGTAGTATTAGTTCAAGTTCAAACTCAAATAATCATAAAGTAAATTTGTAACTTATGACTAGAATGGTATATTTCCCCTTTTGTTACCAAGTATATTTAAGAGTAGGACAAATAATCTCTGAACAAGAGTTTATATAAACTTTAGTAGCTATAGACAAAACACATAATATAGCTAATCAAACCATAACCACCCCACCCCAGTTAACCCACTTGATTAATTTCAAACCTTGTTTATTCCTCTCACAAAGAACAAAGAGTGACTTGATTTGACCTAATCTACAAAAACTTTTGGTCAAACTAAACTACTCCTTAGTCGGAAAGAGATGATTTTGCTGAATATGAGAGCGAGCAGGCCGGGCCCAGTAGAAAACACCGACACACATCACAGTGAAACGCGCTTTTTACTGTTGGCTAACGCTTTTAAACAAAAAATAAATATAATAAGCACATAAAAATATATGAGGAGGTGAATGATAATGACAACAGCACATGTGAACCCCCTCGCTGTGCGCTACCCCGCCCTTATAATGGATACACCCCCACCCCTTCCTTCACCGCCCAATCATATCTCTCACTCTCTCTGCGACCGTCACTCCACACATTCACAGAGAAGTAAGAATACCTTGCCAACATCTCTAAAATGGCGAGATTTTTGGTGGTGCTATTAGTTGCGTGCGTCGTCGTTCCGGCCATCGTGACCGCTCGTTTCGTCAGCGAACCTTTCCACGTGCAGGGATGCGTCTACTGCGACACCTGCCGCTGCGGCTTCGAGACCGATGCCTCTGAGTATATGTCTGGTATTCCTCTCTCTATATATATATTTATCTCTCATGGAGAGGTCTGGTTTTGGGGAAAGTTTTGGTTGCAAATTCGGAATATTACTTAGATGATTAGATCTATATATTGACTGTTTTTGCTGACGAAATCATTGCTTGATTTCTATATCCTTGTGAATATTATCGGAGGAAATTTGTTTTACGTTCAGTGTTTCAGTTGAAGCTGCTTGGTTGGGATTGTGTGGGTGTTAAGATATTGAATTGAGCTGATCTTGGTTTTGTGTAGTTACTTTTTCTTTTAATTTAATATTTTAGGGGAAATATTAATTGAATAATATTTAAGTATAGTTCCAATCCTATATTAATATGTTAATCGAATATAACTTCGTTTAGAATTTATAGTTGTTCAATGGCAACGTGGTGGTGTCGGTTGCACTACATTTGCTCACTACAACATACAACGACTCACTCCCTATCCGTATTGTTGGTTCCGTTTGACCAAATTTTTGAATGTTTTATTGACTTTTGGGGCAAAAAATACCGAATAAAATTTGGTGTATAAAATTAGTTGTTCATGGCCTTCGGTATAATCTATAGATGCTACAAAATATAATTAAACATAAATAGGGGCTTAATGGTTCGTTTTGGTTAAGAACCCGACCAAAATCCTAAAACTATGAATGTTATGTATGACTAATTGATGTGGAATGACTAATTGATGTGGAATAAGTAGAGGACGATTATATGATGATTAGAGATCGAGAAAAGTGTGGTGAGCGATTGGAATTGAAATGGACATAATTTTTACTTCAAATTTGTAATTTATATTAAAACATCTTTCTGGAAACGGAAGGGCTCGATGGACAAGATTCACAGTCTTGTTGTGATCTATAGGCGCTGAAATTCAAATTCAGTCAGCCCGTGTGATTATTTCATTATTTTCAATTAATTTATGATATTTTTATTTTAATTTCAATTTATTTTCAAATTAAGATAAGATTAATTATTAATTTCATTGAACTAATATTTATTTAAACTTATACAAATATTAGGTTTGAATTTGATGTGCCGAATAGAAAACTTCAAATTATAAATTAAATCTAACACATGTGGGGCGCATGCAGGTGCGGCCGTGAGAATTGAGTGCCGAGGCCGGGATTCTGGCAAGCTCACATACGTGTCGAAGGAGGCCGTGACCAACAAGGACGGGCGCTACTTTATTGACGTGGAGAGCGACCGCAGCGACGACTTCTGCGACGCCGTGCTGGTGAAGAGCTCGAACCCCGAGTGCGCTACCCCGAACGCTGGGCGGGACCGAGCTCGCGTCATCCTCACAAAGAACAACGGCATGATCTCCAACATGCGCGCAGCCAACAACATGGGATTCCTCAAGAACACCAAATTGGCCAACTGCGCACAGATCCTCGAGAAATACCAATTAAATGAGGAGTTTTGAGAGATGACTATGTTCTTACATCTTGAATTTGTTGCCATATATAGTATTTGTATTAGTTGTTGGATTAATTTTATTTTCCACATAAATATGGTCACATATATAATATAAGAATGTATTAAAAGTTATTATTTAATGTGTATACCTTTTGTGTAATTGTACTGTTATTGAGGGGCTAACTTGCAATTATAATTAAGTTTAATTAATAAATAGGATGGATGGTCCCCAGAGAACAGAACGTATATCTACGCTAAAATCTCCCCCCATCAGATATAGGGATAAGGAAGAGGCATCCAAATCAAGCCGATCCTTTAACGTTGTTCTCAATGGTGAATCCAGGTTCACGTTTCCGCCTTCAAATTATATCTTTGGATAATTATCAGTAGAGTTCATGATTTAGGGTTTACAGTTTTTTCCCTTCTTTTTGATATTTTGATTATAACATTAGTAGTTTCATTATTGTTGGTCTCTGTTTTGAGATGATGGTGTTGTGTTGTTATGTGTAATTTTGTGCTGGAGTCACTTAAGTGTGGTGTCCACGATCAGAAGTTTAGAATATTGTTGTTGCAATAGATCCTCGCTATTGTTGCTCAACTATTCTCTCTTTTATTGCAAATATCGTTTTATATGTATATTTATGATTTTATATCTTACAAGAAAATAAAATATATTCCCATGATCTAAGACCAATTAATCGAACTTACGGTTAAAAAGGATATAAGAGCACGCACCTCTAAGGTTTATTGTAGGGAAACTTGCTTTACACTGATAATTTAGTTTTGTTTTTCTTGCATCGAAAATCATATGTTTTGACATCCAAGAAAAAGAAAAAAAAAAACAACGTAACTGAGAGAAACAAACTATTCACAAATCACCACTCACCTAGAAAAACCTTACATGTATAATTTATGTCAGAACTATTTACTGTCCTTCTATTTTTGTTATTTCCTTTTAATTTAATTACCATAATGACGATTAGTTTGTCAATAGAACAAATACTTAATGATATCAAATTATCAATACACGAATTTAATTTATATTTCATATAAAACAAGAATCTGTAAATTAATATTATAACTCATGAATTTTGTAATTTTTCAATTTTCACATAATTTTTTTTTCTCAAATTCAATTTTTGAGAAAAATTCAAATTCAAGAGTATATGAATTAGATAATGCACTACTATTTCCGCCCACCAAGTTTCTTCTCACTTTCTTTTTATTTTTGGCAATCCTTTTATTTTACCCATCATTTAATTTTTGTGGGTCTCATCACCCACTCACAATATCTTACACATCATCTAATTTTTGTGGGATTCATATTCTCCACTAACTACACTTTACTATCACTTCACGCTTTAACAACTAAGTCAACATATTTTATTAAAATATATCCGACTTTCGTATGATCGGATCCGACCTGAAAATCAAGTGCAATCCTAAATCCATATGGATAAGACATGCTAGGACTGGATCAATATTTTATTATTTTTAATTTGTATACAATTTTTATGTTTTAATATATTTACAATGTAATAAATATTAAATTAAAATTTATTTACTTATATATTAATAACGATAATAGTTCTTATAATAATTTTGTTATAATTAACTCTTTATAAACTGTAAAGACTAAAGAGTTATTTTTTCTTAACTGAGCTAAAAATAGCGGGCTTAAGCGTCCATTAAAGTCCATAAACAAATTAGCGGCGAAGCCCAAACCCATAATTTGTACGACACCAATCACCAGCCGGCCACCGATCTCCGCCGCCGATCGCCGGCGAACTTTTCATCGACTTGCTCTCTGCTGTCGCCTGTTTCTTAGGTAATTTGAAAACTAGGTTGTTTGTTTAAATTTGGAACTTCTCTCTCCTTTTTGATTCGATCTTCTCTCTCCATTATGCAGCTTTCTTAGTTCCGAGTCTTATAGTTTTTCTAGAAAACTAGGTAGTTTGTTTAAATTTGGAACTCGTATTGTTTAATCTGAAATCGAAGTAATTTGAGCATACATTCATCTTAGGGAACTTTTCCTTCCTCTTGTTTTTTCCGCTCCTTTATTAATTTAAATGTTAGCTGCATTTTATGTACGTGAATTGCAAGATCGCGTGAATAAGCTCTGATTGTAGCCTTGTTCGAATTTTCTTCATTCAGGCAGCGGCTGCGTGTGGATTTGTGCATAGGTTTACTATCTCATAATTTTTGTGTAGCCATGACTTAACTAGCTGGAGAAAAGTCTATGTTCTGAAAGTTTGGGGTGAAAATTGTTTAGATTAATTTTTTATAGATTGGTTTTCCTTGATTTCAATATTTAATTTGCTTGTGTTCTATGACTTTTGGGGATTTCAGCTTTGAAGAATGACAACAACTAGTGCTCTTCATCTATCTTTGAGCTCCAAATGGTCAGTTAAACATGGTTGCCATTCTCATTCTTGTAAGAGATTTGAGGAGTTTTGGATTGGATCACATTCAGTAGGTGATCGAGGCGATAAAAAGGAATATGTAGGTAAAAATAACAGCTTTAGGCTCTCTAGATCGTGTATTCCCCGTTCACCGATGTCTATGGCAATGCGACTGCATCCAGTTTCTTCCACTGCCTCTCCTGGGAGTCATTCTTATAATTCACAGACTGCAGAGAGTGAGTGACTTGCATTTGGATTCATTTCTTGATTTTCTGCTTCATTTGTTTTGATGATGATTGATGCCATGAGTCGACCCTGTAATGTTTTGCAGATGAGTCTGTTTTAATATTGATGCGTCATGGGGAGTCAATGTGGAACGAGAAGAACCTCTTCACGGGTTGCGTAGATGTGCCCTTGACGAGCAGAGGAGTTGAAGAAGCAATTGAAGCTGGGAAGAGAATCAGCAACTTCCCATTGGACATCATCTACACATCAGCGTTGGTCCGTGCTCAAATGACAACTATGCTTGCCCTCACTCAACACCACTGCATGAAGGTATTTTGTTGTGGTAGATTTCATCCATACCTTAACGTTTGGTAGCTAAGGTGTTCAGATGCATTTGTAATGAAATTGAATTGTTCGTGTCTTAAATTGGTATTATTGGTTTTGGTTGTGAAAGAAGAATCTAGTTTCATTCAGTTATGTTCTGCTGCCAAAACAATCCGAGAAACAAGACTAGAAATTAACACGAACTTACTGAAAAGTCTTTGTAGGTCGTTGATCCTTGTTTTCAAGAGTTCATCAGGAGTGATGCCAACAATGATTCCTAATGCAACACGTTATGTATCACTACTAAGAATGTCTTACTAGAAACATATATGTACTGATTTGATCAGGTTCCTATAATTATGCATCACGATGAGACAGAGCAAGCAAGGACGTGGACTCAGATTTACAGTGAAGACACGAAGAAGCAATCCATTCCTGTCATCAAAGCATGGCAACTGAACGAGAGAATGTAATTCTATATCTATTTTTACTCGTCTACACCTCATCCACTATTTCTTCCAAGTAATTGACAGTACTGTTTGTGTATTACTCACAGGTATGGAGATTTACAAGGTTTCAATAAACAGGAAACAGCAGAATTGTACGGGAAGGAGCAAGTCTACAACTGGCGCAGAAGTTATCATGTTCGGCCACCAAACGGGGAGAGCTTAGAGATGTGCTTAGGGAGAGCAGTTGCCTTCTTCAAAGACCACGTAAGAAATATGTCTAAAATGATCTAAAGAGGTATGAAATGCAAGAGGATTCTATCTCAGACTATTGCTTTTTGGCAGATCGAGCCTCAGCTTTTGAGGGGAAGGCACGTGATGGTCGTTGCTCATGCAAACTCGCTTAGGTCTATAATTATGTATCTTGATAAATTGACTTCGGAGGAGGTATTGAACTTCAACCCAGTCTCTTACTGTTTCTACACATAACAGCCAATGGTTGATTAGATAACAAATCGAGGTTCCACTGATTTTTTTCTTTGAAAGGTTATCAATTTAGAGCTCTCAACTGGAGTACCAATGCTCTACATATATAAGGAAGGAAACTTCATTCGGAGAGGAAGTCCCCACGGACCTTCTGAAGCTGGCGTCTATGCTTATACAGAGGTAAACTTTCCTATGATTCAACTAGTGCATTTTCTCATTTTATGTCTGCTTTGTTTGAATTGGGATGGTTAGATAGAGAGACCAAACTTATACAGCATACTTTCATTAACTTCAGATCAACTATTAGAGCAAATTCTACATAACTGAGTAGTCGTTAAGGGTCCTGTTTATGAAACATGCTTCCTGACCGTTCTTTAGTTTGAGGAATCGAGTTTTGAACAAATATACTCTTTTCTTTGGTGTTGTTTACTTTGCATGATAGGATTGATTAATAAAAACAATCCAAGTTAATCTAGTGTTTACTTTGAGGTATAAATGATAGATTACTCAATTTTGAACTAATTTAATAATCTTATCCTTCAAATTAATAGTCAATCATATATTTTATCAATCTAGCTAATCATCATCACTTAAAGTAAACGCCTCATTTATGTATGAAATATCACGTTAAAACGATTTGCATGTGTAATATTTTTTTATTATACTGGCTTAATTCAATATTCAAAGTGATCTTATAAATTTGTTTGTTCCTTGTTGCAGAGCTTGTCTGTTTATCGGCAAAAATTAGTAGAAACGCCCAATGTATAATGAGGCCAATTTGTTCATATATACCATTAATTTAATTTTGAAGTCTTCTAAAGATAAATTGGCGTTGAGGTCAATTATGTAAAAGTCAGTCAAAATGGGGATCATACAAATGGATGTTGATCCGAACTTATGCAATGGAATCAAAATATCCTCATTCTGTGACACTATCAGGAAACCACGGTGAAATGACTTGTTCTCATTGGTGAAGGTTATTGAGATAATACTTTCTAGAAGGAGCTAGTGATTATATGTTAATTTACTTATTTACCTATCATATATATGCATGACTGTATATATATATATATATATATATATATATCTCCTTCATTTATTCATAACAACGGTAATCACCTATTCACACACTTATAAAAGTTATTGCATTCTTGTATAATTTAGTCTACTTGAATTCCAACCTTTTATCCAAACTTGTTTTACAGGAGCTCTACTCGAAGACTCGTGAAAAGTGAAAATTGTTGACAGTGATATTCCAAACAAAAATTATGAACTCCAAATCATTAAAGCCTTCATACATTTCTTTTATATTTGTTTGTGGATTATTCCTGTTCCTAATCCAATAATCTATCTTCACACACAACACACATATTAAGCCGATTGATTAAAATATTGAACAGAACACAAAAGGTATATTGATTCAATAAACTCAGTTCCAAGATCTCATTCTCTGAATCTCTCTTCATAAAAATATGATACACAAATACACACACTTATCAAGCCGATTAATGGATGAACTAAACAAGAAAATATAGATGTATGTTGATGATTCAAACTCAATCCATGATCCATTTCTCTATATCTATACATCTCCACTCACTCACACACAAAATCACACACAACACATGAACTAGGCTAAATGTTGATGGATCAATTAATCCACCACATCATGATAAGCCAAGTCCCAAATGGAAGGCCCAGATTCCCCATTCAAAATCTCCTCCATCACCCTCGCACTATTCGCATCCATGCTTCCATAAACTGGCTCGAATTCAATCTCCTCCTCCGTCGCCTCCATGTTCCAGAACCTTCCTGAATCTGCTACGCTGCTACTAAATTCTTCGCTACTCTCCATCGGCATGTTCACCCAGTCACATAAATTCAATTCCTGCGCATTCTTATTACTTTGCTTTTCACAACCACCATTCCTATAACCACAGTTAGCTTCATGCTCGATTCTTGAATTCTTATCCACGAACCCACCCTCCACGCTGCTCCTCGGACACTCCGAATTCTGACAAAGGTAGAGCGAAGCCGCCGCCGCCGCCGCATCGCGCCGGCCGGAACCGAAAGGTCAGAGACGCTTGTCGTGATTCGCCATACGCAACACTAGATTATTATTGTTATCATTATTTGGATCATCACTAATCTCCTCTTGCTCTTGATTATTATTTGTATTATCTTCGTCATCAATGTCGCCGTCGTGGTCGTGGGAGATCTTGAGGGATTCGCGAGTTAACTTGACGAGGGCCTCCTCGTGGTTGACGACCTTAGCCCACGTCGCAGTGTCCTTGGCCGTCATCTTATGCTGCAAGGACTTGGATTGGATGACGAGGCGGCGCATACGGTTCAAATCCGGCGCCATATGCTTGATAATGGCGGCGAGCACGCTGACCTTCCACGCCTTCTTGAGGTCGTGGGGCTTCCGGTAGGGCGGGGGGCCGTGCTCCAGCACCGCCGCCCCCTGGTCCCCCCACCACAACTCGTCCCCGCGCGGCCACCACGGTGGAGACAGCCCCCGCTCAAGTGGGAACCGTCGCTGCGGTGGAATGCAGTGTTGCATCAGAGCCGAGAGCAGCGAGCCAAGCGTAGTGTCCTGCAGGTCCTGCAGCAGGTGCATGAAGGAGGTGGGATCGTTTTCTCCGGCGGCAACGGCAATTTTGGGCAAAAGGTCGGCGATGGCGGCGGGGGCGTTCTTGTCGAAATGGACGTCCTCCTTCCACCAGCGGCGGAGGCTGTCGGAGGCGCCGGTGACGGGCTTGCCCTTGTGGGGGACAATGCCATAGACGAAGCCCTGGCCGTTGCAGACGTCCATGATCTTTACCATGTACTTGAGGATGGCGTCCTGGGCGCGGCACATCTTCTTACGGCGAGAGTGCTCCAGCTTCTCTGCGGCGGCGGCAGCAGAGGGCTCCGCCGCTGCATCGAGCTTGGCCTTCATCTTCCGCATGCGCATCCAGTCCTTCCACATGCGGTGGTTGAGGTCCGCGTAGCTCATACCTTCGTCCTCGCTCACGTCATGATACTCATTATCGGACGTGGTGCTGCTAGGGGTCCCCGGAGGAGGCTCAGCCTCCGCCTCAGCGTCGTAGATCTCGACCATGTTTTCCGGTGTTGGATCCGTGGTGGTAAAAGGTGTATGTAGAATAATACAAAAAAAATAAACAATTAACGAGAGTGAGTTTTGAAAGGGGATAGGGGAGTATATATAGGCGATATATCCATGGGTGGGAAGGATTAGGAAGAAGTGAGTATTGATTTGAGGGAATTTTTTGAGGAAATGTTTGAGATTGGCGGTGCATGCATGACACGTGCACGTAAATCGATGTTTCATTATGTCACCGATTATGCTGCTCAAAACCGACCATGCCAGTACAATCAGATTTTATGTTTTATTAATTGCCAACTAAGAATGTTGCATTACTTTTGCCACAAATTTTTTATAACCCCGTAAAAGTGGTGTAAAGTAATGATATAAATATTGAAACGAGAATTTGGAGGAAAAGGAAGCAATTCAAGATGCGCTTCATTTGGAGGAAAAGAAAGCAGTTCAAGATGTGCTTCAGTAGTTTTAGCGCGTTTATTTTCTTGTTTGACTAATGACCCTTGGATCATTTTTATTGATCAACGGTCTAGTTTTATTATGTTCCTTTTTTAGCTGATTTGAAATCGTGCTTACATTTTTTCTTTATGGCTTATGTTTCTTCGGCAGTTAGAAGGAATATGCAGACTATGTGTTTGTATATATGTGTCTTCTGCACATATACAATTGAATTAGAATGAATGAAAATATCTTCGATTCAAGTTTCTCTCTCAGCTCTTATACAAAATTCAGTTTCTACAAACCACAAATTCTACATGGTATCAGTTAAGCAAGGTCACAATTCCTAGTTTTCATCATGCCGAAAACAAGGAAGCTTCCATGGAATACACTGGTTCATGAAGCACGGACGGATGCCGGCGATCACCGCGAAGATGATGATGCGGTCGAGGTCAACAGCGACACTTCACACCAATCAAATCGTATTCCGATAGAGCTTCCTCGCAATCGAACTCCAGCCTCTCCTGTTGTTGAGCTAGGTGTTGATGAGAAATTAGTGAAGAAGGTATTACACCTTAATCCCAATGATCATCCTAACATGATGTTGGGTGTTTCATTACTTACTCCGGATAACTATCTAAATTGGAGTAGAAATATAACTCGTGCGTTGATTGCTATGAGTAAATTTCCTTTAGTTAATGGTACTATAGAGGAACCCCTTCCTACATCTCCTTATTACGAAGATTGGGTGAAAGTTGATTATATGGTATCGTGCTGGATCCTCAATTCCATTTCTAAAGACATAGTTAATGCTTTTAATAAATTAGCAGTACTCGAAAACTTTGGGATTCTATTCATCATCATTTTGGTCGTAAAAATGGTCCTAAGAGGTTTAGATTAGAAAGAGAGGCTACTTCGGTTCTTCAAGGCAATCTTAGTTTGTTGGCTTATTACAACAGATTAAGTAGTCTTTGGGATGAGCTTGAGATGATTGTGGTGCCCCCTGACTATCGTTGTGGTGCTCATAAAGAGTATGTTAAACAAGAGGAAGAGAGGAGACTCATGCAGTTATTGATGGGACTTAATGATTCTTTTGAATCTGCCAAGAATCAGATCTTGTTCATGGAACCATTACCTTCGGTGAATAGAGCATACTCTATGCTCCTTCAAGTGGAAGATCAGAGGATGATATCTGATGGTGGCATAGACTTAATAAATTCTGGCAAAATCATGCTCACTACTACTCTTTCCAATGATCAATACAAGTCACCGGTACAGAGAGGAAGGAGATCTAAGGAAGAGAAGGCTAAACTCTTTTGTACTCACTGTAAAGTACATGGACATGAGGACAAAGAATGTTTTAAAATACATGGATACCCTGATTGGTATAAACAAAAGTATTTGAGTGGTAAAACCTCCAAAGGTCGATCTAGAGCAAATTGTATTGAAGATATGGCTCAAATTGGTCAGGAATCTGGTAGCTCGGGCATGGATGAATTCTCTCCTGAATTCTCTAAGAAACTCCAACTAGAAATTGCTAAATGCATGGGTGGTGTGCAGAAGAGAGATCCTATAGGCACTCCTAGCCTTGGAGTTAACATGGTTGATAGTTTAGAAGATAATGACCTGCTTCTGTCAGGTCACTTTGTTTTTACTTTAGGCACTACTCCATGTCCTACCTCTTGGATTATGGACTCTGGTGCTTCAATACACACATGCTGCAATATCTCTTTGATGCACTCAGTTCATAAACTCAACCATGTTCATAATATTCATCTTCCAGATGGATCTATCAAATCTGTTCATTATGCTGGAGAGGTTAAAATCACAGATGAATTGGTACTTAAGGATGTTCTATATATACCTGACACAAATAATCTGATCTCGGTTGCACAGCTAGCTCAAGATATGGGGGTGAAATACTTATTTTTGAAGTCTCATTGTCTTATACAGAAGGAGAACAATGAGAGGATTGTGGCTATTGGCAAAAGACATAGGAACCTCTACTATTTTCAGTCTGCAGTATCTACTTTTGATACTCATTCACCTCAATTTCAGACTAATCTTTCTGTTCTTGATTGGCACAAGAACCTTGGCCATCCATCTATTCAGACTCTTCATCATATTCCTCAGCTTGAAGGGACTCTGACTAAAGAGGTGGTTGAAACTCTCAGCAAATGTGAGGTATGTTTTAAGTCCAAACAAGCTCGTTGTTCATTTCCCAAGTTGCATAGGAGATCTCAGTCTATGTTTGAGTTAATACATGTGGATATATGGGGTCCTTACACTGCTGAGAACATATGTAATACTTCTTTTATGTTAACTATTGTGGAGGACTATAGCCGTATGATTTGGACTTACATGCTACACTCTAAGAGTCAAGTCTTTAGCAAACTTCAACACTTTCTTTCTATGGTTAGTACTCAATTTGATAAGACTGTTAAAACCATTAGAACAGATAATGGTAGTGAGTTTGTGAATCACAATATGGAGCATTTACTGTCCAGTTTGGGTATTATCCATCAGAAATCTTGTGTGTACACTCCACAACAAAATGGTATTGTGGAAAGAAGACATAAGACTTTATTGAATGTTGCTCGATCTTTAATGTTCCAGCAAGATGTGCCTCAAATCTATTGGCCTTATTCTCTTTTAATGGCAACTTGGCTGCTTAATAGAACTCCCAGTAAAGTTCTTAATTGGTCCAGTCCTTATTTTCTCTTGTTTGGCACACAACCGGATCTTAGCAAGATTCCTAGATTTGGTTGCCTAGCTTATGTCTCTACACTCACACCAGGCAGAAGCAAGTTTGATAGCAGAAGTGAAAAGTGTATTTTTTTAGGGTTTTCTCCCACTCATAAAGGGTTTGTCTTATGCAAAGTTCATGATTCTTCAATCCTTATCTCTAGAGATGCCAAATTTTTCATCAATGATAACCCTTTCCAAGGTGATCCTTCTCAGGCTTCAGAAGATTTACATTCTACTAATACACCACATGTGATATCAATGCCTACATCTGGAGAAGCAACTGAAGTTTGCAAGGAAGATATGGTTATGCCAGCTGCAATTTTAGTTGCTGATCAAGAAACACTTGTTTCCTCTAATGATGAACATGTTCAAGAAGCTTTAGTCTCTTCTGAAATAGATGTCAATGCTCCTCCTATTGTGCCTTGTTCGAGGAGAAAAAGGGCTTCTAAACCACCTGCATGGATGCAGGACTATATTGGCTCAGCTGTGGCATCATCTCAGATTCCACATGAGGTATATTCACCTCCTACTTTCCCATATGTTAACACACCACATTTTTCTTCAAGTTATAAGGTCTTCTTAGTTAATGTCACAAATCTACATGAACCAACTTCCTATAAAGAGGCTAGTAAGTACATTGAATGGCATGATGCTATGCAACATGAGTTAGAAGCTCTTGAAGAAAATAAAACATGGACCATCACTGATCTTCCCCTTGGTAAGAAAACCATAGGATCTAAGTGGGTGTTTAAGGTCAAAGTGAAGCAAGATGGGACTATAGACAAATTTAAGGCTCGTTTGGTGGCAAAAGGGTATAATCAGTAATATGGGATTGATTATACCAAGGTTTTTTCTCCTGTTGCCAAGCTAGTATCTGTCAGGTTTCTCATAGCTGTAGCCACATCCTTTGGTTGGCCAATACACCAAGTTGATGTTAATAATGCTTTTTTACATGAATATTTGCATGATGACATCTATATGCGACCTCCACAGGGCTACACAAAGGTGAAACATGGGCAAGTTTGTAAATTGGAGAGAAGTCTTTATGGGTTAAAGCAGGCCTCGCGTGAGTGGAACCATGAATTTTGTAAGACTCTCTTTTCTTATGGCTTCTCACAATCTGCTGCAGACCAGTGCCTTTTTACTAAGGGACAAGGAGATCAATTTATATGTCTTCTTGTTTATGTTGATGACGTACTTATCACCAGTTCAAGCAATGCTCTTATCACTGATTTGAAGAACTATTTACACTGTTCTTTCACCATTAAAGATCTTGGATTAGTTCGATATTTCTTGGGGGTAGAAGTTGCTAGAGGTGAAAAGGGTACCTATTTGAATCAAAGGAAATACATCCTTGATTTACTTGATAGTGTTGGTATGCTAGGGTGTTCTTCTGTTTCTACACCTTTGCCCTCTAACACCAGACTGAACAATGAAGATGGTACATTGCTTGATCATCCTTAGTCTTATAGAAGACTTATTGGTCGTTTGCTATATTTGAATCTGACAAGGCCGGATATTACATATGCTATTCAACAATTGAGTCAATTCGTTGCTTGTCCCCGTCAGCCTCATTGGACAGCTGCTACACATGTTCTTCGATATTTAAAAGGGTGTCCTTCACTTGGCCTATTTTATCCAGCCAGTTCATCCTTTGATCTTAAAAGTTTTTCTGATGCAGACTGGGCCTCTTGCCATGACACTCGCAAATCTCTTACTGGATATTGTATCTTTCTTGGTGCAGCTCTTATATCCTGGAAATGCAAGAAGCAAGTCACGGTTTCAGCTTCATCTGCTGAAGCTGAGTATAGGGCTTTAAGCACCACTGCTCGGGAGTTGACTTGGATTAACTACCTATTTTCTGATTTTCATTTGCAGACTTCTATACCTATTCCTTTGTATTGTGATAACATTGCTGCTATACACATTACGAAGAATCATGTGTTCCATGAGCGCACTAAACACATCGAGATAGACTGCCATCTAGTACGCAACCTGTTCAAGAATGGATTTATCACACCCAGTTCAAGATGCGCTTCATTTGGAGGAAAAGAAAGCAGTTCAAGATGTGCTTCAGTAGTTTTAGCGCGTTTATTTTCTTGTTTGAATAATGACCCTTGGATCATTTTTATTGATCAACGGTCTAGTTTTATTCTATTCCTTTTTTAGCTGATTTGAAATCGTGCTTACGTTTTTTCTTTATGGCTTACGTTTCTTCGGCAGTTAGAAGGAATATGCAGACTATGTGTTTGTATATATGTGTCTTCTGCACATATACAATTGAATTAGAATGAATGAAAATATCTTCGATTCAAGTTTCTCTCTCAGCTCTTATACAAAATTCAGTTTCTACAAACCACAAATTCTACAATATATTATTATTTTAAAACTATATGTATAGAAAAATATACTAAAAAATAAATGTCCGAACTTAGTTGAGATTGCTAATACTCTATCAACCTCCCACTCTTTCACTTTACGATTATTTGCAATTATTCTAAATCATCATCTATTGCCCGTAAATAATTATTTTAATACAAGAATTAGTTTATTTAATTAACGATTCAAGATTTAATAAGCACATATATATATATATATATATATATATAAAACTTAATTTTGAATTTCTAATTATAGTTAGGATGATCTATTCTTAAATTTAAATATAATTTTTTTTATAATACTCGATATTCAATCAAATTTGAGTATCTGAATATCCATTTTCGGATCAGGTTTGAATTTTTATATTTTATGATTTTTTTGGTTCGGGTACTAGAAATCATAATTTTTATTTTTATTTATTAATTGCGATAATAATTTTAAATTATATGAACTTTTCACGTTTTATTAATTTTAACACAAATTGTAAAACATTGTTTAAAATACATGAACTTTAGTACTTACTCAATTTTTGACATAATGTAGACTTTACACGAAAATCGAAACTGACATGGCACAACTTATCTGACGTGGATTTTAAATTATTTAAAATATATGAACTTTTCACGTTTTATTAATTTTAACACGAATTTTAAACACATTGTTTAAAATACATGAACTTTAATACTTACTCAATTTTTGAAATAAAGTTGACTTTACATAAAAATCGAGATTTATGACAAGAATTTTAAATTATTAATATTTTTTCTTCAGTTCATTTATTAATTATTTAGCATTTAAGAATATATCATATTCACAATTATTTAATACAAAATATTATCTAAATATTCATTTTCCTAAAAATAATTTTTTTTAATATATATAGATATATATTCATTTCCCTTAAAATATTCAAATCAAATTTCATAACTACTCAAGTTAGAGTTAAACAATTAGCTTCATTAGAAAACTAACTTTAATCAAAAACAAGAATTATATAATCCCTTCGGATTACAAGCTATTTGCATATCGAGAGGTGAGGTAGCGACACCATACTCAAGGACATGCTCGGGGAAGTTTAGACTGGCGGTAGGACCGCGGAGGTGGAATACGGCGGTGTCGTTGTCACGCGCTGCAACGAGGTGGGAGGAGTAGGAGCCGAGTCAGATTCTGGAGCGCTTGGTCGACTCCCTGACCTCCGCCACCCATTTCCCCCACTCCTTGACTTCTAGAGCCGAGTATTCAGTCTTAAATGTTAAATAATTAATAATTGAAGTGAAGGAAAAATATTAATAATTTAAAATTCACGTCCTAAGTCCCGATTTTGTGTAAAGCCAACTTTATGTCAAAAAATATAGTAAGTACTAAAATTCATGTATTTTAAATAATATTTTAAAATTCGTATTAAAATTAATAAAACGTGAAAAGTTCATGTATTTTAAATATTTTAAGATCCACGTCATTAGTCCATGTCAAATAAATTGTGTCATGTCAGTTTCGATTTTGTGTAAAGTATTTTAATACCCGAAATATTTGAATCTTTTAAAATATTTGATATTACTTGATAAATATTTAAAAATATAAATAATTTTAATTAAATCAAATAATTTTGAATACTCAATACCTACTTAAAATACTCGAATCGGATTCAAGTACCTTAAATTTTAATTCAATAGTAAAAATTTAAGATTTAATTTCTTTCAATTATCCAAAATTTTAATTCGGACAGCAAAAATTTAAGGTTTTCTTCAATTAGCCACGTTATTAGTAACTTATAAATTAATCGGTCTAAACTTCCGGGTCAAAAATAATTTTGTATTACAATAACTTAGTTCTGATTTTACTGGATTTTAATTTGGCATTTGGCTGAGTTCGTAATTAATCCCCTCAAACATATTCATAATATAATTTAAAATTAAAACTTTTTGCAAATTTTTTAACGTATTAATAAACTCCAAAAGGTTATAACCTTTCGAAAAATAAAATCGTTTATGCTCACTTATTTCTTCAAATTTTAATATTCAAATAATTAAGATAACTATAATATCTTTGTTATTTTCATCATATAGTTTAATTCCGATTTTATATTACCTATTGATGTTACATTTCATATTGTTTTAATAAGATGATGACACATGCATGGTGTAACAAATTATTTAAGATGTTTAACTGAATATAGAATCAGTATTGTTCTATCTGCAACGAACACAATTTAATATGTTCAATCGCGATTGATGTAGCATGTCCTATAGATGAATAACAATTTTTTTATAAAAGTATATTAATTTTTACTTTTCAACTAAAATTTATTGATTATAATATAATTTAATATTAAATTTATATAAATTAAAAAAAAATAAGAAAAAATAAAAATTATAGTGATTCATATATCTATATCTAGTAATATTACGTAACATCTTTACAATCACAAATATATTAATTGTGGCCGACAAGAGAATGATCATATAACTGAATAATGCTAATAGTTGATCAATTGAACTTTATTATATATATATAGAAAAAAAGACTGAATCTATCTACAACATTGATATAATTTTAAAGATAAATATGTTGCGTGTATAGTACAGTACTCCCCTTCACAAAACAAAACAAAAATAAAATAAAATTTACTTTTATTAATTATTTGAATCGTTCATTTAAAATTGCACTATTTCATTTTTAGACACGAACCCATTAAGTTATTTTAAACATATTTTATAAAAAATTAACGTGTACCGACTTTTTGAAAACACACTTTGGAATGAGTATTATTTTAGGTGAATTACGGTCTCGAAACACGTTCTCATTTCAATATATGCAACTAACTACGATACTCGTTTAGTTACTTAGTAGCTTCCATTTTCAGCATATACTAATACATAGGAGATGTACTTTAGTTTTTCTTCGTCTTCAATTTCATTTCGTTACGTAACATTAATTAAAAAATAAACTAGTATGTGTCTACGAAAAATTATTTTATATTATAATTTACAAATATAAAATTTTAAAATAATATATTTTTCAACAAAAAAATGTTATTATCTATTTAAAATTTTGAGTTTTATAATAAATAATTATTAAAAATGCTATAATATGTTTAAAGGCTAATAGTTATTTTATTATAGTAAACTCAAATGATAATCATAAAAATAAAAATCTAATCACTTGTATTTACGAATTATTAGCTATAAAATTAAAAGATATCGTTAATAGGGGTGACTGAGGAACCTAAATACATAATGACTCTAATGGTTAAAATTTGAATTTAATATATTAAAACGATTATTTAACCTTTTTCTATTAAAAGTGATATAAAATAACAAATTATTATAAATATTATTTACTATAAATTATTTTACGTAGAATGTAATGATAAAAAAATCACGTGACCTTATGATTTATTAACATAATTGTAAATTTTTGCTACTTAAAAATTATATCGTTTCAAAATATATGTGTTACGTGAAGATTCGTCCCGTCTAAAATTTATTGGTTTATAATCACTCTATGTCAAATCAAATAATGATTTTTTTTTCGGATAAAATATTTATGTGGATCAAAAGTAGGAATGACAATCGGATACGACACGCAAGGGTATAAATGATAGCTTACGTGCGATTATCTAACAGTAATAGATGTGAGTTAGAGACACATATGATATTCATGCATAGTTTTATGAGTATATTTTAATATCATTTGTATTTGTATATGGATGATTATTATTTTTACTCACAAAAATTATTCGCGATATACCTATGAAATATCTATCAAAATGTTCGTTAAATACTCACTCACTCACCTAATATTAACCACGTTTTTATATTTTTCTAAAAATTATATGTAAAGTATTCGTCCCCACTTTATATGAACTATATTTGTGTAAAAATTGTATCTAAAATTATATATAATGTCTCTTACATTTAAATTTAATACGGAAAAGTCTAATATATATGTTTTGACAATCAATCGTTTAAATCAAATTATAATTTAAAATATTGATCATTTCGACCAATCTTACTGTAAATTATCACAAAAAAATAAAGAACTATAAAATAAGATCAAATTGACTAAAATCGATAGGAAAAACCCAACGATTATATATTATAAAAATATAAAATATTTATAAATATTAACGTAATTTAATTAATTCAATATCTCAAGCTCTATTTTAGCTCAATTATACACATGTTTTTTTTGTTTATAAAATTTTCATATTAATAAAGTGTACTAAGTTTTTAATGTGTGATAGACTAATTTGTTAGTTTAGTAGTAATATTTATATTACACTATTGATTTAATATCTAAAGAATATATATTAAACTAATATGCTATGAAATAAAAAGATATGGAAAAAAATTATTATAGATTTCTTTTACTTTATACTTGAAAAATTTTACGTACAGTTTGACAACTAATTGTTGTAAATAAAATTATAATATAATATTTATAGAAAAGTTTCAATTACTCAACTATTTATTTGATAATCTAATAATCTAGTATAATAATTTTTTCAATAAAATTAAAAATTTATGTTGTTTTTTTAAAGTCTTAATCTATTTAATATTATTCAAAATTTCAATAAATATTAAAATTCATAAAATAAGATTGAGATTTAAGATAAATAAAAATAATAGATTATGGTGATCATATAGGACCATAAATTAAGAAGGTGACTTTCAAATATATTTGTATTAATTATTATTAATATATATATATATATATATTATAGATGAATATTGGTTGCAATTTTAAATTAATAACAAAAATATTTCATCTTAAATTTTATATATAAAAAATAATGTTAATAATTTACTAAATTAAATGTTTAAATAAATATCGTATTTAAAATTTAAAATATTAAAAAATATAATTATTATTTAAAATATAATTATTATTTGATTAAGTTTAATTTAAATATAATTAATTAAATATGACTATAATAATGATTAATTAATTATATACGATACTAATTATACACTTACCTAAAACAATTCTTTCCAAATCATTGAATTATATACTATCGTATCTAAAATATTAATATAATATGAAAGAAGGTTTGTGACGATGCCATATAAATTTAAATTAAGGAGATGACATTTAATATGTAATCCTATATTTCGTTCTAATATTCGTAAGAAGAGAATTATATATATAGTAGAAAATATAATGTTGAATTCCTATATCTTATTTTTTCTATAATAGAATATAATGGATTAGATCGGAAGTCGCAAATTTTGAATGTTATGGATAAACATATCGCCGAAATATCTTGGAGATATTTTAAGGACGTATTTAATTTCAATAATTAATCTGTGGATATTTTCAGAGATATTGTTTATTATTGCATGCAAAGTCCCAATGCATTATTATAAACGAAAGGAGTTAGAAACCTTTGTCAATAAACTAATTTACTGCAAAATATGGCCAAGCCTAAAATTTTGAGACCGACGTCGACGTACTCTCTAAAATTTGAAATTTATGAATTAATTGTAAATAAATTAGGCACCCGTTTAGGATGACTGCGTGTAACATTTGCTATTTATGGCATGCACATATTTCGATTTACACTAATTTATTTCTATAAAAAAACTTTGAATTATATATGAAATTTAAAGTATTTAACATTAATCAGACATACCGACTAGAATCGAAGTTTGTGATTTTCTATTTTTTTTTATTTATAGTTCCGGCATTCATATCCATTTCTCGGAGTTTGTAATAAACGAAATTATGAATAAATTGAATTTAATATAAAATAGAAAGAAATTAGTTGTAATATCATCTTTGCCAACTTAAAAGGGATATATAGCTCTATTATGAAAAGGTCATTTACAGAAAATCCCCAACGAACTTTTATATATACTATATATTATCTTAGTTAATTAAAACAATAGTTTCAAACTTCGATGCTTAAAGTTCTTCTTTGTTAATTGTTTCATATTTTCAATGCTTAAAGGTCTTCTTTAATTTTAGTTGGAGTTGAGAATTTAATTACACTCGATCACTTATGATAGATAGTAATGCTGAATAGATATATTATGGCTGGTTATATAATACTCCTACATTATTTTAAATTATGATTAATAAAATATAATTAAATTTAATTTTATTATGTTGTGATATAGCCCTATACTTTTAATCTAATCAATAAATTATAGTTGTAAAGTGAAAATTAATAGATTTTTATTAAATATTTAATATTTATCAACGTAACATATCATATAATTTATATGCATATTAATAATGTTTACGACTAGAGAATATCATTTTAATATGTTGTGATAAATTTAATTTATATTACAACTTTAATGGTAAAACATGTTAATCAAGATGAACAATAATAAATTTTTAAGAATCAATTTTTATCCAACTAAATAAAAATGTGAGTGAGCACAATGTGACTACATAAATTTAAACGATAATAAAATCCAAATTTACATTACAAAATGTATCATTAAGGATGTCAATTCAACTCAAATTTTATGGGTGAGATAAAATCATTAATTTCAAAAGAAGGATTATGGTTTAAAAATTATTACTGATTTTGTTAGTTTAAAAGTAACTGCAACAAAACTTTCAAATAATTTCATTTGAGTGTAACTATTATGAGTGTCACAAAATTTTATTGCATGTTACTAAAATTTTTAGTGACATTTATAACTGTAATTATTAAATAATAATTTGTGAGATGTATTTGAAAGTGTCACTACACGAAATTAGCTACACTATTAAATATTACTAATAATTTTAGCTCTTACTTTTTTAAAATACAATATTTTAATGTTGTAGTCATCATTTTGGATCCTCTGTGATTGCTTTTAGCGGGATATATGGAGTATATATACAGATGACAATTTTTTTCTAGGTACCCCACCTTAATAAGTATGAGTTTGAGAGATTTTCATATTCACGCGTAATTCGCGTACGTGTATGGATAGTTACTATACATATTAACAAATTTCATATACTAAAAAAAATTACCCATGAAATACTCACCTAAAATTAATCATATTTTTTTATATTTTTCTTTAATAAGATAATAATAAATGGGTAAAATGTAGTATTAATTTATATTTCAATTATGCTTATCAGATGATGAACTCGCAAGTGACAAATTGACAGATAACCAAAAAGTGATAGGTGGTGGGTACCCAATATGTGACGAGTTTTAATGAATTTTCATATCCATAAGGGGTGGCAAATTGGATGGTGGATATGGGCTCCCTCTTGAGTACACATGCCTATTCTTAGAGGCCCAATGGGTTAGGCCTATAACTGGTCTTTCAGTCAATGATTAAAGTCCGAATTGAAAGTCAATTGTTTCAAAATTAATTGGGAACCATGAGAAGGCAAGTCAGTTATCGTTCAAGAGTTTGTCGAATTGTAACTGGTAGTTCAAGTCCTTCAAAAGTAATCCGGAACCGTGAAAAAATAAGTCAGTTACAGTTCAAGAATTTATCGAATTGTAACTGACGATTCAAGTCCGACGGATCTTTATAATATCGGCTGCCCATAAAGAAAGTATGGTTGCAGAGGCGGTGAAGTGAGAAAAATAAAAAGTGTTGTTGGCATGGAGAAAGAAACTAGTAGTATTTGTTTTGATAAAGATTGTAATTTTATGATAAACTCGTATGATATATAAGTGTTCCGGATGAAAATTCCATTTTGTATATATATATATATATATATATATATATATATATTTTTAACTAGAAAGTGGAACTGCATGGTCAAATTTAGTGTAAGTAGGAGTGATTGGGTAAGCATGGTTCGATTCGGTAACCGAACCGAAAAAATAATGAAAATCAAAAAAATATCGAACCGAAAAATGTAAAATCGAAATCGAACCGAAATGACCTTGAACCGAAATAAGACTGAACATAAATTTTCAGTTTGGTTTCGGTAAAAACCGAAACTGAAAATATTAATTAAATAATATATTTAATAATTAATATTTAATAATATATTTGTATATTTATTAATTAATATTAAATAAATAATTATTTAATAAGTAATATTAAATAAATTATTATTATATAATATGTTCGGTTTGGTTTTCGTTATTTTGATTTTTTTGATACGAAAATTGAAACCAAACCGAAAAATCAAAAATTTAAAATAAAAATCGAAACCGAACCGAAAAGGAAAAAAATCGAATCAAATTATCGGTTCGGCTCGGTTTTCGATTTTTTACCAAATTTTGCTCACCTCTAAGGGGATGGCTGGTATGGATGAATGAAATTTACTGGAAATGGAATGAACTTTGTAATGGAATGATGATGGGAAATGAATGAACTAATTCATTACATTCCTATGGTTGGTGTTTTCAAAGAAATGAATGATAAAATATTTTTTAATTAAATTATATTATTATAATAAAATGATTAAATTTATCTGAATTCTAAAAATTAAGTTAGAATTTGATTAATTAAATAAAAATTGATCTCAACTTCAGTTCTTTTATTATTTAATTTAATATTGAATTCAAATTCGAACTCGAACTCGACTCGAGTTCGTTAAATATTTGAGTTTGTGCTCGTTAAGAATCTTGATTATTAAAATTATTTGTTATGTATATATTTTATATTAATTTGACAAGTTCGCAAACTAGTTCGTATATAAGTTTACGAACTATTCAAAGTTCGGCAGGTTAAAATTATATTCAAACATATTCGTGAACCTTTAGAACTAAATATCATTAATCATGAAAAATTAATTTTTATTACTAATATTATTCGTAGATTGTGCAAAAAATTACTTAAAAATTATATTGGTTGGTTTTTTCATTTGGGTAAATAGACCAAGATCGACCCGGTCAACCCGACTCGACCTAGCCCGCACAAAATTTCCAAAAGAAAAAAAATTTTAATAAGTTATTTCTAGAAAATAAATTATAATTATTTTCTCAAAAATCAAAATAAATTTCATTCCTGATAATTAGGAATAGCTAATACCAAGGGTAGTGGAAGAAAATGGTTAATCCTATGTTCATGGGATTACTAATTCCTCTAGGAATGACCATTCATGATCATTTCATACCAACCGTTGGATAAGGAATGGAAACATGAATTGATCATTCCATTTCTGAACCATTCCAGCATACCAACCATCCCTTAAATGTAAGAATGAGAAAATTGATGAAAGAGTAATAAATGAGATGTAGAGAAAGGTAAATATTTGAATTTTTATGATTAACTAATTTTTTTTTAAATTGTTGTAATTTCTCTTCTTATTCATTCGATTGAATTGTGCATATATGAAGAAAAGATAAAAGCATAAAAGAAAAGGAGAGACCGGGCATAGAAAGAAACGGAAACCCTAAATTTTATTTCCATATATAGTGTTTGTCCACTTTACAAAAGATATACATAAATAAATAAATAACTATTCTAAAATAGTAATGTCCATAAAACAATATTATTTATAACACTTCCCCTTGGACATTACTGTGTGATCTGTACATATCTCGTTAAAAACCTCGCTGAAAAATCCTATGGGATAAAAACAGTTGAGGAAAATAGTATATAGCATACACATATATATTTTCATTATTTGTTGCCTCATTAAAAACCTTCACCAAGAAAACCCAGTGGGAAAACCTTGGTAAGGGAAAAAGAATATACAACATTTAGCCTTCAAGGCATAATGTAGACATTCAAGTCTACGCATTCCAATATGATAAACCTATTTTTCAAAGGTTGACGTAGGTAGAGATTTTGTGAACAAATCTACAAGATTGTCACTGGAGCGAATCTTATGTATTGCAATTTCGCCGCTCTTCATTTAACATATTCACTATTTATTTGTGCAATACAAGCTGCATTGTTCTCATATAGGACAGTGAGAGCGTTATCATTCATTGGAATATCACAAGATTCACGAATGTCTTGTGTCAATAATCTTAACCATACACATTCTTTTGCGGTTTCATGTAAAGCGATAATCTCTAAGTGGTTTGATGATGTAGTGATTAGGGTCTGTTTAACAAACCTCCATGAAATATCAGTACCACCACAGAGAAAAACATAATCAGTCTGAGATTTGGCATTATGGGGATCTGATAAATAACCAACATCTGAGTGGCCAACCAATGTCATATCTTGATTTCTTTGGTAAAACAAACCAAGATCTTTTGTGCCTTGAAGATAACGAAGAATGTGTTTAACACCATTCCAATGCCTTCGAGTAGGAGAAGCATTGAATCTTGCAAGTAAATTAATTGCAAATGCAATGTCTGACCTTGTGCAATTTGCGAGATAAATGAGTGCTCCAATGGCACTCAAGTAAGGAACTTCCGGTCCTAAAATTTCTTCATCATCTTCTTTAGGTATAAATGGGTCTTTTTGATTTATCCATGTAAAATCTTCCTAGAACCTTCTTCACATAAGTTGACTGGTGTACAAAAATTCCTTCTGGAAAATGCTCGATCTGCAGCCGAGACAAAACTTTGTTTACCCAAATCTTTCATTTCAAACTCCGTCTTTAAGCATGAGCTAGCTTCCTCAACTTCTTTGTGTGTTCCAATTATGTTTATGTCATCAACATAAACAGAAATGATACAAAAATTATTTTGTGACTTCTTGATAAAGACACAAGGACACACATCATTATTTATATATTTTTTCTTTAGGAGGAATTCGCTTAGTCGGTCATACCACATTTTTCCCGACTGTTTTAAACCATACAAAAACCTTTCTAATTTAACACTATACATGTTGCGACTTTCATTTTCCTTTAGTTTAAGAATATTATATCCATCAGGGATTTTCATATAAATATCAGTGTCTAGTGATCCATATAAATATACGGTCACGACATCCATTAACTGCATTTCTAAATTCATAATTGATGCCAAAGATATTAAATAGCGGAACATTATGCCATCTAAAACAGGAGAATATGTTTGATCAAAATCAATTCTGGGTCTCTGCGAAAACCTTTGAGCTACTAATCTCGCTTTATATCTCACCACCTCATTATTTTCATTTCTCTCTTGTACAAACACCCATTTGTATCCAACTGGGATAGTATTTGTGGGTGTACGTACAATAGAGCCAAAAAAATTTCTTTTATTTAGCGAGTTGAGCTCTGCCTTGATTGCCTCTTTCCATTTCAACCAATCAGAGCGCTTCCGGCACTCTGCTATCGTTTTTGGTTCTAGATCTAAATTATCATTTGAAATAGCAAGGGCAATTGTAGAGGTAGATGTGTTGTCGAGAACAATAACATTTATGTTATAAGTTTCTCCCGTATTTACAAAATTCTTAGAAACATCAATAACTAGATTTTCATCATTTCCCATAATATCGTGATCTGGTTGTTCAACAATCCTAGTATTATCATTAGTTGGTGCACGTGCAGATGTACTAGGATTATCATCTTCAAGATTATCTTTTTCAGAAGGTTGTTGATTCAATCTCATTCATTTATTTAATTTTGCGTTTTGAGGATTTTTATCTTTTGCACCAACATGTCTCCCACGCTTCTGGTATTGAGGATAATCAGCTGATTTTGTCAGTTCACGTGGAACTTTAATTCTTTGTGGTGCATTCATAGCAGGGATATGATATTTTGTTACTCATTTATGATCAGTAAAGTCATCTGGCAAATTATTTGTTAAATATTGCAAATTAATAATCTTTTGAACTTCCATTTAAAATTCATAAGTACGTGGATCTAAATAATAAAGATTCTTTTCATTCCATAAAATTTCCTGATATTTCGTTGAAACTGGGCCCCTCTAATGTCGGGAAAAGATCTTCATCAAAAATGCAATCAGCGTACCAAGAATTTAATTGATCCCCAGTCATGAGTTCAAGAAATTTAATAATAGACGGAGATTCATAACCCACGTATATCCCCAGCTTGCGCTGAGGGCCCATTGAGGTACGATGTGGTGGCAATATAGGAGTATAAACTCCACAACCAAATGTACGCAGATGAGAAATGTTTGGTTCTTTGCCACATACTAATTGTATGGGGGAATAATCATGATATGCAATTGGTTGGATTTGGAGTAAATTGGCAGCATGCAGAATCGCATGACCCCAACATGAAATAGGCAAGTTGGAATGTTGTAGCAATGGTCTAGCTATTAGTTTTAAACGTTTGATTACCATTTTATGTGTGGACATAAGGAACATGATATTCGACTTTGATACTCAATGAAGAGCAATAGTTATCAAATGCCTTTGATGTGAATTCACGAGCATTATCCATTCAAATGGATTTTATTGGGTAATCAGGGAATTGAGCTCTTAATTCAATGATTTTGACAATCAATTTAGCAAATGCATTATTACGAGTAGACAATAAACATACATAAGTCCATCGAGTCGAAACATCTATTAGAACTATAAAGTATCGAAATGGTCCTGATGCGGGGTGAATAGGTCCACATATATCTCCTTGAATTCTTTCAACAAAAGTAGGAGATTCTATTCCACGACATTTGCAGAGGTGAGGATTTAGCGGAAACCTCTCTTTTTGCTTTGGCCACGAGCTCAACAAAACCCCCTCACACTCATCGTATGCTTCCCCATCTCCATCTCACCTTGGTGGTGTTTTGGTTTCACCAGTCCTCAATGGGAGCCCCAATCCCCTCTCTGCAGCTAGAGTTAGTTGTATAAGGCCATGTAAGGCTCGTTCATTGATTGTTAGGTTGAATCCGAGGAATGTGTTTGTCCAGGATGGTGAATTTGCAATGCCTCTGCCACCTCCTCCATCCCCTGATCAAGCTGGTTGGGATTACTTCGACACTCCAGACAAGAGCTTTAGATTTCTAGGTAAAAATGGAAATCTAGACGGTGATGATGGTGAAATTGATGGGGATTCTGGCAAGAAAGAGTTTGATTTTAATGGAATTAATGGGGTTCATGAAAATGAGGGATCTAGGGAAGTCCCACAAAATATGGGAGATTGGCTGCTGAAAAGACTGAAAATGGTCAGAGAAGAGTTGAGAATGAAGTGAAAGATATGGCCACAGTAAAAGCGACGAGTGGCTCAGGAGTGAAAATGACTGGTAAGACATCTACAACAAAGTCTAATTCAAGAATGAAGAAATATGTGTCGGAGAATGATATATGTGCGGAAAGAGAGGATCATTCCGAGTATATAAACCACAGGGTAAAAAAATTTCTTTCTAACATAAAAGACATTGATAGTCGATTCTAGAGCTTCTGAATCAGGAAGAGAGGCCTCAAGAATGCTCGACTAATAAGATCCATGAATGGTATGATGTGGCAAGAGGTAACGAATATTTTTAGTGCCAAAATGTGATGTTTATTGCAGCTCCTTAAAATATTAAAAATTGCACTCAATTTCTTGTTATTGCAATTAATAATGTGATTTTGTGTTTTATAGGTGACTTTGTTTGACCAGTATTGGAGTAGGTTGTTACCAACACAGAAGTGAAAATATATCTTATGGTATGTGTATTTTAAAGTAAGATCATTTGCATACTGACTATTTTGTATTGCAATGCTTCGATTGATCAGAATTTAGAGTGTTATTCATACTTGTGATCTGCAAAATATTTGGTGGTGATTCTATTTCTACTAGATTCGTTAACCTCAAGTAAAATATCACATACTCAAGTTGGGAATCTTATTTCATTTTACTGGAACGTGATATTTGAACCAATTTATTGTGGGCAGAACTTTTTCGTGTTCTAACTCTTTATCTTATGCTACAATGTTAGATCAAATTGTCACCAAGGTGATCACTTGGAAAATGATGACATCATCAAAATCATCATCTTCTAGGAATCCCCTTGCAGTGAAGGAGGATGATGATAGAGGAAGTGAATACATTGATGAGTTCTGCGTGATTTCAGGAAGTCACTCTTCCACACTTGATAGGCTCTACGCATGGGAGAGAAAGGTATACAATGAAGTGAAGGTACTTAAACTCTCACTCGTCCTACGGGTAATGTTTGAGCATACATTTCTACATTTGGTGATTGAGTATAACCTAATTGTATTTTTAACTTCGATACATATTATTATGCACCATTTTCTGCATTGTTTGCAGTTGTGTCTTCATAAATAACATATTGCTGATTTTGTTAGAAGAGCAGAATTCTTGTTTCGTGACTTTAGAAACTCAATATGGGGTTCTGTGCCTGTCAAATTGTTGGGAAATACATTTCAGGACCAACAAAAACTATACCCCCTTTTGTGTTTATCTTGCTTAGACATGCAAGTTGAAGTAACTACTAACTTATAGAGAGTGAGAAATTTATTTCATTTTGTGACTTAAAAGTTGCACGTCCAGTTGGTTCATTTTCAAGTATCATTTCAGATCGACTCTTGTTGCTCCTCGTTAAATCATTAAGAACATGTTAATATTCTTGAATCCTAAATCATGTCATGTGTCATCTTCTTATTAAAGCAATAGGAAATGCAATTCCATTAGGCAATAGATGATTTCAAATGAAAGAGAACACTGCCCCTATCTCCCCCTCCCCCTCTCCCTCCTTTTCTACATTGAACAATATGTCGTTGTATCTGTGTATAGCCATTTCGCCAAATTATAACTGGATTTGTGCAGTATAAGGCATGCTGCATTTTCTGAGGATGCTTGGTAATAGTTGGTATTAAGGTCAGAGTGAGTAATGAAATAGTTAATCCAGCCTTACAGAAAATCATATCATGATAAGGTAGTGTGAATGTTAGAATGACGCCTTGTATCTGTGCAGACCATACTTGATTATATTTTAGCTTCTTTTTTACTCTATGCGTGTTTGCAAGTAAAATCATGATGTGTGTAACCATGTACAGAGAGGAATACATTGATCACCTTATCAGTAATTACTTATTAAAATAGAGAATATATCCGTTGATCCTTGTCACATGAAACAAGTCTATTGCCCTTACCCCACTGAACAATCTAAAAGAAAAATGCAAAGGTGAGATAGAGTTTATTATGATATTCATGGAAGGTCAAGTTCCAACACTCAAAATTGCCAACATAACATATAAGTACCATCATATTAAAATGTATTATTTGATAGTATTGTTTAAGTGTTGACTTTGAATCCAATAATAGAAGCTCCACTAAATGAGACAGTTTGGTTTATGACCTTTCTGGATAAATTGAGCTACCATTTATCTATATCTACACCTCAACTCAGCTGCCCCATTCTCATATTCTCATCCAATTAATATTTTTTCTTTTTATTTATATCATCACTTCTCTATCTTGTTATATTTAAATTTGAATAAACTATAGTAGTATCAAGTAAGCTTTTGTACGAGTTTAATTAAATCAGAAAGTAAATATTTTAAATAATGGTGATAATTTGGTGGATGATGCAGTACTGTTAATGACCAAACTCATTACTTTTATGGAGAAGCCATTTTTGTGGAATGTGCTCTACCAATAATAATTTTTTTTTGTTAAAGGATGATTTAAACATATGTGGTTGATGCTTTGTTGGTTATGGAAAGGTAATGTATATGAATATGAAATAAATATATTAATTCCACTCGACCCAACTATCATCCTTATCATCAGATTTGTTTGAAGTTCTTTTTATTTTTTGTAAACAACGAGAGATTATTTATAAAAGTGTGACTTACAAATTTTGTATGATAGTGAATAATTTTAATTTGAATTATTTGTAATTAACATTGTTGAAACATAAAAGCCATATTTCTTTTACAAACACTACCACAGCGAACTGGTTTTGGATTAGATGTCTTATTACATAACAAAACTCTATTAGGATCGATTATTTGGTTTTGAACAGCAAATTGAATATGCAATCTACTTGAAGTGAAACACAAATTCTAAGGTTTGCCAAATTTTAGATAAATTTTGACATTAGTATCTTATGTCATTCAAAAGGAAAAAAGATCTCTGAGAGTTGTTTCCTGAATTCGAAAGATTTCCCAACAGCACCAATAAGAAGTAAAATACAAATAAGAGCTATGGCATTAAATCTCATATTGCACTCTAGGCGGCTAGGAATGCTCGCCAGACCCGACTTCATTTTCACATGGCTTTTAAAAGCTCAAATAAATGAACGAGATCCCCCTTGATCCTTGTCGGATGTGCTTGATGGTCCCCCATAATACGCTCATTGGGGACTTCTTACTCCAGCTGTTCCAAGAGTCTCCGCTAGTTGAACCGCGTCCAGTAGACTCCCTGTTCCGCTCATCCCCTTCGTCAGCTGTTTGATCTCTTTTCTTCACCCCATAAGAGATAAGTAAAAAGAATAGTTTAACTAATAATATTAGGAGTCTAATCAAATTGAAGTCGATCGAACCTCGGCTTAAAAGCTTTCTATTCTTCTTTATGTCTATATTATTTTTTGGACTCTTTTTTAAGGATTTTTTAGTAAGTTTTTTAAAATATTTTTTAAAAATTAGACGTTTATAATTTCTTGAAAAGTGTTTGATAAATTTAACTTATATAAGATTAAAAAATAAGCTCTAAGAGTTTATAACCTCTCCAAAAAAATAATAATTTCATTTATCCTTACTTATTTTTATAACATCTTATAAGCAAATGTAACACTTAGTTTGGGACGGAGGGATTATATAGTAATACCATTTTAACTTTGTTGGTCTCGAAACGAGTATTATGGTATATTGGGGGAGGAGAATACATCAGTTTAAAACTTTTCAGATTAAAACAAGTTTTTAGTGAAAACTCCAAATCTGAAGGGAGGTAGCTTCAGTAGAGTAGAATTTTAGATAGCAATCCTTCAGTCTACATTTAGTGTTTGACTGATGGACTAATATCTTAAGTGTTGCAGTGCGAAAGTGGTGGTTTAAAGGCTTCCCGTTTACCATAGATCTTAATGTTATAGTTCAAGTTTACACTTAATCAATATTCAATTTATGAAATATATCGTTAGAGAATAATGAATACTAAAAGTTAATAGCAAAGACACAGAAGTTTGGTTTGCGTGGTTCGGAGATAAAAACTCCTACGTCAACGAGTCTCGATGTTAGTCGAGGGTTTCCAACTAAATGGAGTGTCTTACAGTGATCAACCTTGAGAGGTTTGATGAACAATAGATTCTGATCACTTCCAGCTAAAGACTAAGTCTAAAACTAGATCTATTCTTTGGTTACAAATTGTATCGCTAAGAACACACTAAAAGATTTACAATAAGACTTGAGTGTTCTAAAACTGAAGGTAGCTTGAGAGCATATAGCAGTTTGAGAGCGATTGAGAGTTTGATAACTTGGTAACCAGTGTTTTAAGCGCTACAACAAAAACTATATATTGAGGCACTTATTTAGAGACACTTTTTATTAAGTGACCTAAATATATATTATTGAGGCAGTTAGTCAAAAAAAATAATAATAGGGCACATCACATAATTTTTGCCAATAAGTGAAAGTCCAATTCTACTAATCAAAATTTTAGCGTCATTCCTATCAACATAATTAAAATTTTAGCGCCATTCCTATCAACAGAGAAAAAACCCTTCTTCACTTTACTTTAGCGTCGTTGTCTCTTATCCCCCCTCCTCTTCTTCTCTTCCTTACCCGATTCAAATCGTATTATTGTTCCTCACCGCTCCCTCTCAGGCCGTTGGAATCGCTCGATTGCCTCTCACATAGCTTCTCCATCCCCATTGTCAGGCGCTAGCCCTCGATATTTCTCCATCGATTCTGTGTTGGCATCGTCCCAGGATTTGCCTCTGCCACCACTGGAGGTTTGATGACTCTTACTCTCTCTCTATAATTTCGACTCTCTACTTCTATTGTGTTCGTGGGGATTCCAATTTAATTGTGGGGCAGCTGTTGAGAATGGTGGCAACCATGGATTTGATGCTCTGTCTTCTTGATTAGTTTTACGTCTTTGTGTTGCAGGGAATGGATAAACTTTAATCTGTTGTGTGTTTTATCTGCTTCCACTTCATCTTTTTTAATTAGTCTATTTCAACATGAGTGTTTGCTATTTCTCCAAATTTATTAGTCGTCTCTTTCATTAGATTTCTATAGATGGTGATAGGAATTATATTAATTAAATACATTTTCCTATCACTATTACTGAAATTCAAGAATTTATTAAATTCATTACTTTATATACTTTCGAACTAATAGTGTACATGATTAGGAAAAAATTGTAATTCCATGATGAAGTTGATTTGATAAAATAAAACAATTGTAGTTCTCATCTTACTGTAGGCTGCAGCAAGCATTGCAGTATAGGTTAATTTATCCTCATCACCAAGCAGTGAACCTAACCATTACAACCTTTTCAGATTGAACTACTCAAAATGCTTCCACCAAAAATACTAATAATATTAATAACAATAAAGATTATAGGAAAATTTTGATTAAGAATAATACTTGCCTTTGCTAACATGGAACTCTGATGAGATCCCAGTTTAATGCTCCTTTCACACATACATCCTCTTCTCTTTTTCTTGTTCATAGAGTATGATAAATCATAACTGCTCTTTATAGTTGTGCTTAATAAATACCAATACGTGTAATAACATGAAAAATGAAAACTATATATGAAACCAAATCGTATGCTCTAAACTATATATAATGTCTTAAAAGCTATATAGTTGTTAAAGTAAATTAACTCTTAAGATAAAATGTGTGTTAGTGTAACCAAAAAAAGATAGAAAGAGATGGAGAAACGATACATAATGAAAACAAAAAGGTTAATAACTCTATTTTATAAAGTAATTATTGTTGTTTATATGAACCTGCAAAAAAGATAGACAAGGTAGATAATGTTTTTTTAAGCTTATAAGTTGATTTCATTTAGAGCATCTTTAAACAAAAGAGAGAGATATAAATAATCAAATTGTTCCATATTAGTTCTGAATAGTTTCTATAATCAAAATATATTATAAATATTAACAATATAAACATAGTGTCACTAAGTTTGTTTTGTCGTGAAAATGGGGAGATCAATTTATGTAATTTTGGTACTCTTGATGTTGCTGTTGATGTTCCCTTTGTTTCCCAAGTTAAGTAATTCTTCGTTTTATTGGTGGGGAAGCAATTTCAGGCTTAAAGGTATATTCTTGAAATTCAGAGGTCGCAATTCAGCCCGTCCATTCATTTTCGATCAAAAAGGTAATGGAAGTTTCAAACTCGGCTTCTTACAGCATGTGCGTGTTTGTTTGTTTTTTTATAACTATTATGTTTTCGTGCTTGATAACTATTCCTATATATAATATGATATGAGTTTGAACTAAATGCCAAAGAGTTTAGATAACATAACATTAAGTTGTAAGAACTTCTATCTCACTACGCATTTATACAATTTTGTGATTAAGCTTTCTGCAAAATCTATGTTATACATACAGAAAAACTAAAGATCACCTCTAAGCAATTCTCTTAGGTACGAACTAGGAAGTTGAGTTATATGATTTGAGATGGTTCAGGATAGGTGATATTTTAGTTAGGGTGGACATGTTTTCTTTAACTATCTCTGGGTGTCAATAGACAATAAATGTGATAACTGATAAGAGGTATGGCTGGGCTTGTTGGCCAAATTTTTTTCCTTTTCTTTTGAGGAAATAAAGTATTTATATCTTGTCCATTGTATCTGGTTCAAGACTGTATATCACCTAATAATTAAATAATTAATTAGATCGAATATGTAGTGGTACATTTTAGATATTATGATAAAAACTAATAAGATAATCATGTTAATTAATATGATCATAATTTAATTAAGTATGAAAGTCTTAGAGGATACTTTGTCATTCATGGTCTGTACTAGCGTTCAAGTTATTAATTTTTTTGAGAATTATGACATTTTGTTTAATTTACTTTTACTATATTCTGTTTTTGTTTTGATGCTTGTGATATTATTATGATATTATTTTGGTTTGTAAATTTTAAAAATACTTTATATTTGAGTATGGCTTGTTGTACATTTTTATATACATTGTAGTAGTTAGTAGACTAATAGTGTATGTCAAATAATTGATAAGATTATTTATTTATTTTTTCAGTAGATTCATAATGGACAAAAGCTGGATGCAAAAACATAGATTATCATTTGAATACAAAAATGGCTTAAACCAATTTCTTGATATGGCTTTTCTTAACGTAAGTATTCGTGGCACAATTATATGCCCATGCAAACGCTGTAAGAATTCAAAGTGGGTAAATAGAGAAGCTGCATCAGAACACTTGATAGTAGATGGGTTTATGAAGGGTTATACACGTTGGACAGCACATGGGGAGGAATCTTCATCTAATCCTCTTAGTTTTGATAAAGATGGAGACTTAGATATACGAGATGACATGGATAATTTGATTTATGATCATTTTGGGGTCAACAACATTGATGAATATGTAGAAGTTGAACCTAATGAACAAGCTAGAGCTTTTTTCAAGTTGATAGATGATGCTCATCAGGAATTATATCCATGGTGCAGACGATTTTCAAGGCTAAAGTTTATAATTAGGCTTTTTCATCTCAAAGTTATTGGGAAATGGTCTAACAAATCGTTCACAATGCTTCTTGAGTTATTAAAAGAGGTATTTCCAGATTTGACAGAGTCATTACCTTCATCTTACTATGAGGTCCGCAAGATAATAGGAGAATTGGGACTCAATTATATCAAGATAGATGCATGCCCAAATGATTGTATTCTGTATTGGAAAGAGCATGAAAAAGATATTGTTTGTCATGTGTGCAATGCATCTAGATATGTTGATACTGAAAATAACTCTGTGAGTCAGGATGATTTATCTTTAAAGTGCAAAAAAGTCTCAGCAAAGGTTTTAAGGTACTTTCCGTTAAAACCTAGACTACAAAGACTTTTTATGTCATCCAAAACTGCATCATTCATGAGTTGGCACAAGAAAGAATCCAAGAAGGATGGCTACTTAAGACATCCTAGTGATTCTCCCCTTTGGCATGATTTTGATCGTAGACATAGTGATTTTGCTAGTGAATCAAGGAACGTGAGGCTAGGCCTAGCAACTGATGGATTCAGTCCATTTAGGACAATGACTATTGCTCATAGTACATGGTCTGTTATATTGACCCCATACAATATGCCCCCATGGATGTGTATGAAAGAGCCATTTTTCTTTCTAACTTTGCTCATTCCCGGACCTTTATCACCTGGGAACAATATTGATGTATACATGCAGCCCTTGGTAGAAGAATTAAAAGAATTATGGGATAGGGTTGATACATATGATGCATCTTCCAAAGAAAACTTTAATATGCGTGCTGCCTTGCTATGGACAATTAATGATTTTCCAGCATATGCAAATTTGTCTGGTTGGAGTACGAAAGGCGAACTAGCTTGCCCATCTTGTCATAAGGAAACATGTTCCATGTATTTACCTAAAAGTCGTAAACAGTCTTACATGGGTCATCGTAGGTTTTTGTATCGAAATCATCCTTATCGAAGAGATGCTAGAGCTTTTGATGGTAATGAAGAATATCGTTCTGCTCCGCGAAGTTTGAGTGGTCCTAGGGTGTTAGAGGAATTAGCTGGATATAATGTAAGATTTGGGAAGAAAGTAAATGATAATCCATCCCTTCCTCACAATTGGAAAAAAAGAAGCATTTTTTTTGAATTGCCATATTGGAAAGATCTCTTGCTACGCCATAACTTAGATGTTATGCATATAGAAAAAAATATATGTGATAATGTTATGGGTACACTTTTGAATTTAGAAGGAAAGTCAAAAGATCATGAAAATGCTCGTCTTGATATGGAAGTCTTGGGCATAAGAAATGAACTCCACCCTGTTACATTGGAGTCGGGAAAGAGGTATTTGCCGGCTGCGTGTTTTTCAATGAGCAAAAAGGAGAAAAATATGTTCTGCGATATTCTTCGAAATGTTAAAGTCCCTGATGGCTACGCATCAAACATCTCAAGGCGTATTCATGTCAATGCAAATAAAATTTTTGGTTTAAAGAGTCATGATAACCACATATTGATTCAACAATTGCTTCCTATTGCATTGCGTAAGATTCTGCCAAAGCATGTCAGGAACCCGCTGATAAAACTATGCAGTTTTTTTAGAGAACTTTGCTCTAAGATTCTAAATCCGGCAGACTTGATTCGTATGGAAAAAGACATTGCCAAAGTTCTATGTGACATGGAAAAGATTTTCCCTCCCTCATTCTTTGATATCATGATTCATCTACCTATACATTTGGCATACAAGGCTCGGATTGCCGGACCGGTGCAATATCGTTGGATGTATCCAATTGAAAGGTATCAATATTATATTTTTTTATTATATTAATGAAATAAATTTTTAGATTTTAATATTATGTTTATGAATTTCAGGTACTTGTCCACATTGAAATCTTATGTGCGAAATCCAAGTCGTCCAGAGGGTTCAATAGCTGAAGCATATTTGCTTGAAGAGTGTCTAACATTTTGTTCCAGATATTTAGATGATGTTGAGACAAGGTTCAACAAAATTAGGAGAAATGATGATTCTGGTAGTCTGAATTCAGAAGAGTTTCCAATATTTTCTAATCCTGGTCGCCATATTGGGAAAGAAGAAAATGTTACTCTCGATACAGAAAAGAAGAAAAAGGCGCACCAATATGTTCTATTCAATTGTAGTTCAATCGAATCATTCATCAAGTAAGTAACTAGCTGCATTTGTTATTATTAAGCTATCATTATATTATGATATTCTTATTCTATGCTAAATTATATAGACAACATAAGGAGCTGGTCGAACGTGAAAACCCTCGTCTAAAAAGGACATCGAGCGAATACATAGTGAAAAATTTTCCAATTGGTTTTATAACCATGTAAGTTAGACTTTCTTTTTATATTATTTACTTTTAATAATATTTATTTTCCTCTAAAATTACTTTTGATTTATTTTTTCTTTTACTAACAGGTCGAAGGTTTATATCATTCTGGGAACCATGTCCCTGAAGAAATTAGGGCATTAGCTCGAGGTCCAAACCTTGTGGGAAAACGTTATAGAGGATTTATAGTTAGTGGATATAGATTCCATGTGAAAAAATACGAGACTCGAAGGAGAACTCAAAATAGTGGCCTTGTTGTTACTGCACAAACTAGTAGTTTTGCTAGTAGAAGTGACAATAATCCCATTGTTGGGGATGTCACATACTATGGAGTGCTGAAGGATATAATTGAACTAGAGTTCTTTATGGGTAGAAGAATAGTGATGTTCGATTGTGATTGGGTCTCAACGAGAACAACAAAAAAAGTAGATGAATATTGCTTCACATTAGTCAATCTTTCTCGATTGAGGCAGCACAATGAACCTTTTGTCTTAGCTTCTCAAGCACAACAAATTTTCTATGTCGAAGATCCAATTGAGAAAGGATGGCACGTTGTAGTGAAAACAAAGGCTAGAGATACGTTTGATATGGATCCAATTTTGAGCATGGATGCTGATGCATTTCATGAAACTCGTGTTCTTGACCAAGAAGCTCATGATGATGATCAAAATATAAGTTTGATTAGAGAAGATGTGGAAGGAGTTATAGTTTAAGTTGGATATTGATTTGTTATTTTTCTTTTAATATATTTATTTGAGTTTTGAGTATCATTTTTTGAGACGTATTGTTTATTGTTGGTTTTCTTTTGATATATTTGTTTGAGTTTTGAGTACCTTTTGTTATTCAATCCCTTTGAGTGCTTATTATCCTCCATAACTGGTAAGTTGCTTTTAGATTCTTTTGAATTTGATATTTTGCATAAATTATTATCTTACATATGCAGGTCATGGCTCGAACTCGTGGTAAAGGTACAATTAATATGCGGTCTCATCGAGTTAATGCAATCCCTCACTCCTTAGAAGAAGAAACACAAGGTCAAATTGGTCGCATTATTTTGTTACTTATTTAATATTGTTTAGTTTTGCATATGTTACTATTTATGAGAATTGTCTCATACATGTAGGCATAAATCCACGTGAAAAAAGTTTTGCTCAAGTAAGAAGACCTCGCAGTAGTCGTGTAAGACATCAAAGGAATGGTGATGCTATGCATGATCATAATGATGCTTTTGCTAAGATAATGGGAAAGGATAAAGAAGGGCGAGTGCGAATGTATGGTATGGGAGTAAAAGCTGATGATGTATATGGTGGTATACCAAGTCGTGATGCACTTTACCGAAAATCTATGGAAGATAAAGAAGAAATGAAAGCATTGAAACAAAAAGTAGAAGAATTGACAACTTTGGTGCTAACTATGTCGCAATCAAATGGGCAACTCCAAACACAAAGTGGCCTAGTTTCATCTCAAAACAATCAGACGACTTCTACATCAGTAAGTCGTCCGGCTCGTATAAGGGTAAGCACGGTAAACAAAGTTATTACATTCAAATAAGTTTGTACATGTTTTTCAATTTTGTTATTAAAAAGTCTCAAATTTCAGGTTGGAGCCTATGTGAAATTGAAAAGTCTTGTTAATATGAACGAGATTGTTGCAACTGGCATTTTGAGAGCGATAGGAAATGTTACACTAAATGGAAGGGACCTTGGACCTGGGATTTGCGAGGTTGTAATTCAATCAAGTGTGAAGGATGAAGAGATGTTGATTTATCCAACAGATATCCATGAAACAATAGGGGATTCGATTGGAGTACCTACCGCTTGGCCTTTGTCATTGGTATATCGTTTTCTTCTTAATTATTAATTATGTTAGAAAGTTTGGCATTGCGTTGGTTCTTATTGTCTTTGGTATATGTTTGCATCTCTAATAAGTCCCATTAGGAGAAATTGCAATTTGATCTTTAGTAGAAATTATAATAAAGCTTTTGTTATTGTGTGTTTAACTTCTTTTGGTTTTTAAATTATGATTAGTAAATACTTAATTGTTATTAAGTCCATGCTACAGGTGCTAAACATGAGATGGTATGTATTGTTCGTCACCTTAAATTTGGAACATATGAACATAAATTGTGAAACTAAGATGAGGTGTATATGCTTATATGTTGAGTTTAACTTGTCTATCTCTATCGTATTATTGTCGACTTATTTCTTATATTGTTATAATATGTGTGTTATTAATATGCAGATTATCTTGGACGAAAATGAGAATTAACGCAAGAAATTACAGGAACAAGAACGATCAAGTTGAGTTGGCCATGATAGATCAGATGATGTCGCTCTTGCTTTTGGTATCATGTAGAAACAAAATCTAGCTATGACTCTTATTTCCTCTTGATATTATAAACAAATTTATGGCTCTATTTTGTTTTTTTAGATATTGGACAAGATCTTTATTTGTAGTTTTCATCGGATACTTTCGTATGGAGATGATGATTCTATAAATTTTAAGTAAATTTGCATTAAACCTATATCAATTATATTTGTGTATTATGAATGTTTCATTTATTATACATATAAATATGTGCTTGAAAGTGGCTTAATGCAGTAATTTGGGGCAATAATTTTTGCATTTATAATTGTCAAATAAGTGCCTCATGCATTCACATTAAAACACTTATAAGTGCCCCGTAATATGAATTTGTGGACATATATATATTTTTGATAGCACACACTATGTGCCTCAATAGTAAATATAAAGACATCATGAAGTGCCCCAAAATCCTACACAATTTGTGCCTCAACAACAATATAAAGGGCATAAATATGTGTCTTGATACTTAAATTAAGGGCACAAATAAGTATATAGATATTTCAGTTTAGGGCACAAATATTTATCTCAATATTTCATTTGAAGGCAGGGATAAGTGTCCCCATATTTCATTTCAAGACACAAATATATGTCTCAAAAATCAATATGGGGACACATTTAAATAACTGGAAAGCCATTTGTGTTGAGGCACTTAAAAAGTGCCTCTAACTCTTTCGCGACACGATTACACGCGACACATATGATAAGTGCCCCGAAAATTATATGTGCCCCGAAAGACTATATATTGGGGCACTTTTCAGTGTCTAGAAATCTGTTTTTTGTTGTAGTGAGCATTTGAAGAGACGGAGTATTTATAGGACACTCAAGAATATATTCATTGTGAGAGAGAGCTTCCTCTGTAGCATTTGAAATTCTTCCCGTTGGAGTCGTCGTCCTTTTTACCATTTCTGGTGTCTACAACAAGATTTGCTTCACCTAGTAAGATCTTTTTCAGAAGTGGAAATACCTATGAGAAGTAGTGTGTCCCTCAGTGCTAAGCTTCCAGTGAATGAATACCTCAATGCAGAGCTTCAGAGAACGTTATCTTCATGCTTTAATATTTCTTCAACTTCAATTCTTCAAGACTGGACTTCAGTAGAATGGTCCTTCTGTATTGGTTGTAGACTGAGTTGTTAAAACTTCAGTACTGGTTTTTATACTTTAGTTTTGAGTTCTTCAAATTGTACCTGCAAAACAGAACTCCTTAACATATGAGTTCTAAAACAAAACTAAAGACCAGATTTCAATTTTAAACTTAATACATCTTTGAAGGAAGGTTTTGGAATCTTAATCAAACCTTTATAAATATTTCCCAACAAAGCTCACTTGTCTAAATTCTAAAACAAGTTATAAGAATTTATATCTTGTACTTGACTACTATGAAATTCAAGCTCTAGGCACTTTTTTAGATTGAAAGATCAATATAGTACCCATAGTTATAAGCCTTTCGTTTATATTTATACGTAATGACTTGGAAGCACCCATAAACATCTTAATTAGTTTACTTTTCCTAACTATATTGGCTTAGGCTTTAGCCAATATGTCGATTTTGTAAATTTGAACGACTTAGTTACTCTTGTGTTAGAACAAAATTTCTTGATAAATTAATTGTAGCAATACTTTAGGGGGGGATTAATTAGAACGAAAACTAAAAGAGGCGATAAAAGTACCTTTTAATATTCAATGTACATAATGAAATTGCATTTAAAAGTAATTTATTGCATGGAAAATAACAAAATGCATGTGAATTAAAAGGACAAATTACTTATGAAGTCACGTGCATGCTCGACATCTACAGTAACCAAGAAAATAATTTATGTTGTTTAAACTTAAATGTAAATATATGCACATGGTCCACAGTCGTTTTTTAAAGAAATAAAAAAAATATTTTGAATAAAATAAATGTATTTTTTTTTAAATGGAATAATTTATCCTTCAGCTTTGAATTGATTTAATTTTACGTGTATTATGTAAAATAAAATAATACATAAATCCCGTAAATTTGAATTTACGTAGAATTTATATTATATATCGGTAAAATGGGGGTAAATATGAATATAGCAAAATCGAGATCACAATATTCAAATGTTTCGTTATAGATATACTTTTTCTGAATAGTTGTTCTTAATTATTATTTTTACACAAGTATTGCATAAATCATGTACTATTCATTTTACACACGAATACATGAATCCTAATAACGTAAAATTATTATCACATATTAACATGCAAATCATGTGTAAACTCTAATTCCCTAAATTTATATATTATCTTATTCTACACACCAATTATTTTTTCTAAAAGAGGAAACTCGGTAAATTCAGAAATTTAAATAATTTCATATAAATCAAAAGTCAAAATTAATGTGAAGGGTAAGTTGATTTATTTTTTAATTATAATTATTTATCTGTTTATCCAGAAACCCATTTTTTTCTCTTTATTTAAAAAGATGAGCAATTTTGTCCCGTTAATCCTTTGTTATGACTTTATGAGTTGTACCTGATGCATAAAATTTAAGATCAATCCTTGAAACAACACCAATTTAATAATATAGTTGATAAATAATACTACATGTGTGCACGTATAGACTCTATCGTATAGTCTCTCACGATTAAATTATAATCAATTTAGGCAGTCAATTTTTTTTCCAGAATATACGTTATTAAGATAAACCAAGTATTTCGTAAACGTAAACATCAAATTTGAAAAAAAAAAAAGGGGAAAGAAAAAGAAACGGAAAAGGACAAAATGAAGTAACGATGACGGCGCGGCGGCGGCGTGGCTTCTAAATGAAATCCACGTAGACAGGATTATATTGGGACCCGTTGTTTACTCATTCATGCTTATCAATACCATTACCATTATTCTGATTTTTATGGTCTTTATTTCTACACTACTTCTACTATTGTTCATAATTTTAATTTCTCTAATTCATATATAATTTTAATTTCTCTAATTCATATATATCTATATATATCGTCTATTTAATACTCTCTTCATTTTGCGTCTATTTAATACTCTCTTCATTTTGCTAAAAGTGATTTTTTTTAGTTACCCCATTAATATTGATTGTTTTAAAAAATAACAAAAATTATCTTGTGAATCTCATCACTTTTTAAACTTTTACACTACTTCTTATTCACGTAACAAGCCAGCGAGGGTTTACATATAACAAACATATTAGTCCTATTTATATTCGCTTTGTAAAAAGCCTGTTATTTATGTATTTGTTTAAAAGTTCACTTCCCTTCATTCCTTTTATTAATATTAGAAACACATGTACAATATTAATAAAGTAAATATCAAGATGAGATTCCCAACATATAGTAAAAGACCAACATAGTAAAAGAGTTTGTTTTACTAAAATATTTATGTAATGAATGAACATATGTAAAAAGAAAGAACTCCATGTTGTTTCAAAAACTGCAAGAAAAAAGAGTATTAGGGAGTAACTTTACTCTTTAAAGGATTAATTTCAAAATAAGGCAGTAACATTTTATGAGGTCACCTTGTTTGTTCCCACCACACTAGTAACTAGTAGTAAGTAAGAAACATCGAATCTACCTCTTTTTACAACCGATGAGGTCAGTAATTAAATTACACGTCACTTAATTAGCGCGTTAACGACTGATTATATTAGGCAATAAAGTTAAATGTTGGAGTTGGTATCAATAAAAAATAAATAAATAAAGAATGATTAATGAGGAACTAAAACCCCATATTGCCCCGACCATGGTTGTTCCATCAACTAGTGGTATCAATCGATTCAGTCCTAAAATGAAGGATATCAAGTACATTCATTCATATCTATTCCAACTTTATAATGTTTCAACCATTTCTTTTACCCAATCTTTAAACTTCGATAGAAACATATACCCAATTAACATTTAAATTTTGTTTAATAAATATACATAATACAATCGAATCGAATGAGAAAAACCACCTCAAATCATGATCAGGTATATTAAATTAGATTAACGAAACTGCTCACCAGCCCGCGGCGGACGGAATTAATGCGTCCACGAATGATGTGGCATGCCATGTAGATAAATATTAAATTTTAAATAATTTTTTATTAATTATCACTTTTCACCTAGAGTTTATTGATTAGAGTATAGTCTAATATTATTCAGTACAAAATAACAATAAAAATAAAATTAACAAAAAGATGAAAATATAGTGATTCGCATGCTGATGTGGCAATAACGTGGCATTGCCACATCAGCGGTGAGCGCGTTAAGATGTGTCCATCGCGGGCGGTGAATCATTACTCTTTAGATTAATTAATTTTTGCTTTAAATTAACTTTACTCGTATAATCTATAACGACACCGTCGCTGCAAATATGAAATTTATAACTTGTTCTCTTAATTTATCTTTATGCTCTTTTTCTAATGTATTTTATTCTACTATTTTCCCCTTCTCTCAAACACGCCATGTGCATAATTGCTTGAGATATGCATCTCATCGCACACTAATCTACGAACAATCAGTATATTAAAATTTATCATTATGATGAGAATTTTAATTAAACATCAAACTCTGATAAGTATTAGATGTTGAACATTAATCACCTAATTAAAAAAATGGCAGAACTTTGGAGTTCGAATTTAAATCAAGTTCAACTAATTAAGACAACTAGGGAAGTGAGTAGAAATTTATATAGATGCAGTCATGAACTGAGTAAGTATATTATTTTTTTGATTATATTATATTAAATTTAAATTATAAAATTGGAATTTATTATTTATTCAATACTTTAACCTGCAGCCTCACTTGCGATTACCAGTTAATCACATTCTCCGCCCAATACCCACCCGCCACGTGTTATATCGACCGACACCTGACAGTACCCTTATTGCTCAATCCTATGTGTCGCTCCATGATATCCACAAACATAGAAACGACTTGAGAGAGGAATCACTACATAACATGACATAACATAACATTGGAAAGAAACAAAACCTAATGTAATGTAATGGTGCCTAGTGAGAGAAAATCCAATATTAGGAAGGAAAGCGATCAAGAGAGAGAAGAGGTCACCCCACGCCTTTATAAGCACACAGAGTGGCACTACATTTTGCACAAGATTGTAATAACAAATTTCTGTCAAGCCTGCACACTATCAAACTTCATCCCAAAACAATCATTCCTCCCTTTCATCTATTGGATCATATAGTTTTGGGTTTCCTGTCTTCATTTTGGATTCCTTTGTCTTGAAACTGAACTGGGGTGATTCAGTCAAGGGATTACTTGTTTTAGTGTAAATCCTCAAGTCTGGTTTTTGATCACAAGGTGTTCGATCATTTTCTTATCTGAAAAGTTTGAAACTTTTGCTTTGATTCTCAAATTGTCTCAGTTGTTTTATGCTAAATTTTAGTCTTTGTTTCTGAAAAAACTTGATAAGAATTGATGGCGGCGGTTATAGATACATATAGTTCTGGTGATAATCAATCTCTCTACACAGATTCCTGCAGAGAAGAGCTTATGCAAGCGCTTCAACCTTTTATGAAAAGCGCTGCTGCTTCTTCTTCTTCAACTTCTTCTGCTTCTTCTTCTCCTCTCTCTCCTCCCTCCGTCTCTCTCTCTCCTCCATCATCTTTCGATGCCTACTACACCTCAATCCCCTCAGAAATACAAATGTTCTCTCAAGGATTCTCAAGTTTCACCCAAATAATCGATGATCAAATGCACTCTCACTTCCTGCACCACCAAAAAATCAACCAATTCAATCACTTCCTCGGGCCAAAGCCGGCCCTCATGAAACAGCCCGGCGCTGCCCCAAAGCCCGCCAAGCTCTACAGAGGAGTGAGGCAGAGGCATTGGGGGAAATGGGTTGCAGAGATCAGACTCCCCAAGAACAGAACTCGCCTGTGGCTCGGAACCTTCGACACCGCCGAGGAGGCTGCCTTGGCCTATGACAAGGCGGCGTACAAGCTCCGAGGCGAATTCGCTAGGCTCAACTTCCCTCACCTCAAGCACCATCTCAGCCAAGACCTCACAGACTTGAAGCCCCTGCACTCATCATCAGTTGATGCAAAGCTTCGAGCCATTTGTGAAAGCCTAGCAACTTCTCAGAAACAGAGGAATTCGAGTCAAAGCTCCGATCTTTCACCTGAAAACGAGCTTCTGTGTGTGAAGATTGAGGCAGAGGAATCTCCCTCGCCGTCCGAGGAATTGACTTCGGCCTCGCCAGAGCCCGACGACGCTTTCTTGGGATTTCTAGAGCCTTCTTTCGGTGAATGTAGTAATTTGATGCTGGAGAAGTACCCTTCTGTTGAGATAGATTGGGCTGCTCTTTGATGGTTGAAAAATACTAGGTTTTATACTCTAAATCAGTTTGCTTGTTATTGCACTAGCTTATTTTAGTATGGAGTCGATCAGTTGATTTTGTGGCATTCTGCAGTGAAGTTTTTGGCATGTGCAGATTTGCCATGAATCTTGTCAAATAGTGATGTGAAAGTGTAATAATACTACATATATTTAGATGTAATAATTCTCAGTCTTGGTCTCTTGGTGCCTTTTTTTTCCACGAAAGATAATTGGATTTGGTTTAATGTAGTACTTATTATGCATGTTAGAGGGTATATTATATTTTGGAGTTATCGTTTGTAAATACATAAAAGTTCCATTGAGTTTTGCATGTGGCTTTTCTAATTTGAATTTATAACAATCGAATTTTCGTCCAATAAAAAATTTACATGGCAAACTGAAAATAAACTGACATTCGATCTTTTCCTTGTATTTTCAATCGAAGGCTAATTAGAAGTAATCAAAGCAGAATTGGAAGTTTTACCAATCTCAAGTGTACGTAATTTATTAATTTCTATTTAGAACGTAACATTTGCTATATATTTTGACATGCTTGTTTTATACTTCTTAACGTATCACTAATATTGACTTATTTTTTGTTTTAGATCATGACTGAAGTTGACTTATTTGCATAAATAGCAATAAAAAAAATCATTTAAAGTTGTGATTATATCACTCTTTATCTTTTACAGTTATTTTTCAATTTACGTGTTCAAAAGAAACAAGTCAATAACAACGACATGGAGTATTATTTTCATGTGAAATGCAACGGGAGATCATATGATTTATGTTAGGACCATTCTCATACGATGATGTTATTTTCTAATTAAATCGTGGTCGCAAAAATAGTTTTAATTTATGTTTGCAAGTCGTATTCAATAATAATAATAATAGGGTGTATATATAGATATGATGATAACTAAATTTAATTTTGGCTGTTTATAGCTGCCAAAGGGTGCGCTGAGATTCATCAATTACAATTAAAAAAAATGATTTTTTTTTCTTCTTTCGTATAATAATTAGAATATGACTTTATCTTTAATTTTATTATTGCTTATAAAATTAAAATGGAACTAAGTTAGGCAGAATGAGAATGGCCTGAACAGTTAATGAAGAGCCACTATCTCTACCAATTTGGAGAGCCACCCACATTGCAATAAAATTATTATTATAGTAAAAAACGAGGAAATTATGTTTAATTAATTGGGTCCATTTAGAAATATAATATATTTAAAATGTTGAATTTATCCATGACATAAAAATAATCAAGAAAATGAGTGATCATATGGAATTATTGCTGATGTTCAATTAATTAACCTTTATAACATAAAATTTTCTTTTCCTTTTCTGTGTCTGGTTATAATCTTATCAGCTTCAATTATTGAAGAAGTTGGAAAAGATTATCAGGAATCATAGTGTGTTTTGAGGGATTAATTAAAATGCAATTTGTTCATTTTTTCAAGAATTGAGGCAATATTTGTGTCCCTCTTTTATTAGTATATATATCAAGTTGGAGTTGGCTGTACGATTCTAATTAAAATTTGGGAAAATTGTGTGTAAATATATAAAACTAACCATCATTTTCTGATATTGTACATGAACTTTAAAATTTATCTCACAATACACCAACTATCATATTTTAACTATTTAATACATCGAGCTAGATTTGGTCAAAATATTGTATGCGTGGACCCGAATAACACACGTGGACGTACACATCAACTTTAAGGAAGAAACGACGCCGTTTATATTAAATTAGAACGGCATCGTGTTAAAGTGATGTGTACGTCCACATGTGTTATTCGGGTCCACGTATGTAATATTTTGATCAAATATATTAAATAGCTAAAAAATGGTTGTTTATACGATACCAAAAATGATGGTTAGTTTACATATTTAGAAGCAATTATCCCTTAAAATTTTGTACGTTTTTGTATTTCAATCTAATTTAAAGTTGGTCTATTATTGTATGAGAGGTTTAATAACATGCATGATTAATCCATTTCCCTCCAAAAAATAAAAATAATTTTATTTCATGATTGAGAAAAAATATGCACATTTGAGTATTTATAATTTATTTGTTAATGTGATTAACTAGAATGTGAAAATTTCAAAATCTTATCATCTCTTGGTAAAAGAAAGATGTGAGATAAGGAATTTGGAGGCCACCACTTTTCATCTACAAAGTCCAATCAATTCAATAAGTATTCTCATCGTATCAACCATGGCAATCACCAATTCATTCACACTACCAAAAAAATCAATTGTGTTAAAGAAATTGATTGTGAAATTAAATAAATAAAAGTAGATATCATCCCGATCGAGATCGTATCGGTAAAGAGCTTTTCGAGTGAACTTTTATTCAGTAAAAGAGAAGAGAAGCTTTGCAGAAGAGGAAATGGAGTGAGAATGACATATTCATTTCATTTATTGATTCTATTTACAAGACAGTCACACACGTATATATCTAGATAACCCTAATGAATTTCATGCAACTAGGGACCATTTAAATATTATAAATAATAATTAAACTATTAATCGTAATAAAAGAAATTCATGGGTCATCGAGAATCATTCAAAGATGAGCATTCAGAAATCTTTTACCTTCTTTATACCCTAAGAAGATTCTTTAGAAAATGGTAAACAAAAATGACTTTGTAGAGTAGGGAGAATAGATCTAGGTCTTTGTTTTCTTTAATGTTATGTGAACTCTTAAAGTTAAAGATGTGTGAAATGGTGTTTGAAAAATGAAGAGAATATGTTGTAAGATAAAGTGATCCATTAGAATTGATGGAAGAAAGGGCAATAACCAACTTGATCTTCCAACTTTTATGGCTTTTGTGAGGTGGATTACTCTTCTCCTACATAAGCTAAGAATATATCCCACTTTCATAACTAGAAAAATGCAAATATTAACGAGAAAATACGATTCTTTTTTCCTTTTAACAAGGAGTTTTAACAAAATTTTACCCAATTTTTTTTGACAGTTTTTACAACAAATGTCCTCATGTTTCATTTGATGATAGGATTGCAAGACGTCATAAAAGTTTGGTTCATCCCCTAAAATCAGGTCCATCTCAATCAATATTAATTAGGCCTTACGTAATTTATAAAATTATGTCCTTAAATTTTATCAAAATATTATTTCGCCCGTCCCACGAAAATAGTCTCCCTTGTTTTTTATAGGTAAACCAATATCTTAGTTTATTCTCTTTATTTTATTAGATGTACTTTAATCCATTTTGCTTTATTAATGATAAAATTTGTCAAAAAAAGTAAATTAGACTACTTTAGTGGGATATCCCAATTATGAAAGATGAACTACTTTCGTGGGACGGAGGGAGTACTTAAAAATAATATTCCAGTCATTCTATTATTCATGACACGTTTACTATATTATTCACGATACATTTACTATATTAGTCAACTTTATTGAGATACACCATTTTACACAACAAAATCACTTTTTTAATATTTATATTCAAAAGTAATGTGTCAAATATATAAATAATTTTGATTTTTTAGCATTTTTTTTTTAAAAATGATTTTTAAAAATAACAATAAAATAATTGAACATGTAATGAATCAATATTTGATGACTCTATATTTGTGAGGTCCTATTCTAAATAACTTATTATACACCTTAATAGCGACTGCCTAAAAATCAAGATTAATTGTCTCAAAATTTACATATTTTAAAAAAAATCCATTACTTACTTGGTCAATAAATACATAAATTTAGATTTATTTTACTATTATAACTTTTCAATTTGGTCAATAAATATATGAAATTATAATTTTTTTTCTTATTTTTTCATTGCGAATTTTTTCGACCAAATTTAAGTTGATTTGTAATCTAATTTTTATTTTTTGTTGTATATATATTAACATACATATAAAAATAAGACCTTTTTATATCCTACATCAAATTAAAAATTGATCAAAGAAGATCTCCATGAAAGAATAAGAAAAAATCATGAGACCATAAATTTATTGGCCAAATTGAAAATTTCAAAAAAAATCAAAAAAATCTAATTTATATATTTATTGATTAAATTGAAAATTCATTGGAAAAATCAATTTTTTAGAAGTATATGCATTTTAAGAAAATACCCCTAAAACTATACATTCTTATATAACTAGTTCCACAAGTGAAATATGTATTATAGTAATTGCTTTCTTCATATTTTTCCTTTTCGATTACTCTCTTCGTCCATTAAAGATTTTGACATTTTGACCTGATATGCATTAGAATAATGTTCTTTTTACTTTATATAGGAGTGTATGGTGAGTAGAGCTTGTGATCCATCCAATTTATTTTTTAAGTGATTGTGCGTATTAAATAGAGTTTTAGTCTTGCGTAATTTTTAATTTTTAATTGAGTTGTGTATTCAATAAGTGAACTCACTTACTATAAATGAAAATTTGGAAGTATAAAAATTTTGGTGAACCGACTAAAATGACAAAATATAAAGAACTTTCATAAAGTATTCTAATTACAAAGATATATGGCATCACAAGCTACATAATAAAAATATATAGAAGAATCTAATCATGATAGACCATTTATATCTCATATGAGAAATTCATATCACAAGCTACCTAAATGTAGGAAATAAAGTTTGTAATGGATTGTATCTGAATTGTAATGTTTTCTTTCTGTCATGATAAACTACCACTACTTTAAATATATGAATCCTTCAAGTTGGTGGTTGGATATAAAACACCCTCTTTATTAGTAGAAAGCAAAGAAAAAGGTTAAGATTGGATATACCTTGAATATGAATTAGAGTTGGCCACGTATTATATTATTCTACTTGCTCTTTTTTTGTTGATTGCTATGTGTTTCTTTATTTCATTTTCAATATTTCATTTGGTTTCTACCTTTCATTGGGAAAGATGCTATATTCCATATCATGTCTATCAACCACATAATTTATTATGCATATATATAAATTAGGGTAAATGAATTAATCTTTTTTTTTATAATAATCAATTAGATATATTTCTTGATCAACAGCTAACATGATTGCTTGAAGAAATTGAACTATTGGTACTTAAATTCATTTTATTTTGCCTATGATTGTCAATGACTGAAAGTTTTATTGGTGCTTAAGTTTAGATAACTAATGTCCTTTTGTGAATATATTATCAGAAGTTTTAACTAGAGTTGCCAAAAGATCAGGTTGGATAGGCCTGACCCGATCCAATCCAATAATACCAAAGGAATATATATTATGGGCAAACCCATTTTCAAAATTCAGATACAGTCCATTGGGTTTTATGCTAGTTTTGCAGTATCGGCCCAATTGATATTGAAATGTGGAGTACTAGATATAAGGTAAGGGGGTAAAAATTAAAATATCTGTTAAAAAATAAAAAATATTTATTTAAAAATAAAAGATAAAAATTATTCAGTTACATGAGTAAATTGATCATATGCTCGTGTTTCATTTCACACAAAAAGTTGAATAACAAGACCAAAATTTATCATGTTATCATGTAAAATGAGTATTTTTATCTTTTACTAAATTTTTAAATGAATATTTTTATTTTTTATTTTATGAAAGTGGGTAATTTAAGATATTATAATTTTTTTTATTTGAGTTAATTTGTTATCATATTCTTAGAAGCCTTGAAGGAATCATTCACTTTCGTGTACATAAATGTAACACTGATTCCTTCAGGCCCAATAAATCAATATTAGGCCCAATTATACCCTCTTTATTCCATGGCCTATAATAGTTTTAGGCCCACCAAAAATATTACCTCTTTTTTAAGAAGACAAAACTGGCCTAAGTTGATATGATGACTGTTAATAGCTCTCCGTGCTTCTGAATGTGATCACAATTTATCGGATATGAAAAATAAATTTTTTTATTTTTTAAGAAAGTGACCACTTTTAATGGAACGGTCCAATAAAGAAACGTGGTCACTTTTAGCTGGACGGAAGAAGTATTAATTTAAAATAAGATGAAATTGTTATATACTAATAACTTACTATATTACATATTGGAAATTATTTTATTTATTTAAATCTGATAAATTACATAAATAAAATGGGAAGGATTTGTTAGTGGGAAGCAATTAATTAATAATTGAGTTGTATATAAATCAATAGTTAAAAAAGTTTTTATAGCTTCTCTAACAATTAGAGTAAATTAAATGTATAGCTTAGTTTATCACATATAGTACTATTATAAGATACTAGTAATGAAAAGTAAAAAGATCAACAATGGTCCCTCGATAAAGAACACACATAATTAAGACACGTTAATATTCAAAGGTAACACGCTATATATATATATATATCTTTCTAGTATTTAATTAACTAACTGTGAGGTTTCATTTAGAATAGAAGAATGTTAGTTTAATTATATGAAGATAAAATTATATCTTAACCATATCAAACTAACTGTCCCCATGCCAAAATTTTATCCCATTATGTATTATCACTGCTTTATATCACCTTATGCAACTTCATCACCATTTATAATATTCTAATAGGGCATGTGTGAATGTGTGTCTATAAGTAAAGATTTGCTTTTTAAATGAATATATGTGTGTGTCTGTGTGTGTGTGTGGATCTCTTTTCACCTTTCGAGTGGTGAACAACTCCTAGCAAAACCAAATCAATGTTTCAATTAATTAACTTTTTTGAACTCAATACAAGGTTGAGGAGATTACATAAACTATATACTATTTCAATTGGTTACATTCATATATGTGTGTGTGTGTAGACTAGGGTTCTTAATTTGTGCATGCGGCATATATAGATTGTATAAGGATCGCATGTGAATAATGTTTATGCCACATGATTTGATCAAAACCTTTCTTTCTTTCTTTCTTTCTTTCTTTTTTTCAATTGTGTTTTTGACTAGTTAGGGATATGACTTGGACTCTTTTGTATAGTTTTACCCCAATTCAACTTTCTTTGAATACCACACATTATATATAAATGTAAAAAGGAAAGAGAAAATTGCGTCGAGGGCAATTCTTCATTATGCATGTCTTATTGTTTTACTACTTGTGGGAAGAGTAATATGGGTCCCACTAGCAAGCCTTATAACGTTAACACTTGGAATTAATTAGAGAGGAAACATGGTTTTTTTTTGTGTTTATAAAATAATAAAATTATTGGGTAGTCATTATTCATGTTCTTTGTATGGATGAGTTGAAGGATTATAAGTAAAATTCCAAGGCAAGTTAAGTGTTGTTTGATGTTATTAGACTAGTGATTGCATGGTATTGGTAGGTAGGGGCCATTTCTTCTAACATCACTAAGTTTCTCACTCATCCTGTCATCCATTATTTTTGTTTTTCTCTTAAACAATATCTTTATTATTATGCATTTCTAAGTGTTAACGAGTCAATCAGTTTGTAATTAATTCCTATAATTAAGAGTGCATTATCCATCAACATTGATGGTACGATATATATGTCTATATAAATATACTCCTTTCTTCCATCTATCAATTTCTTGTTTATTTTACCATTTTAATGTGTTCACAAATTTGTTATTTGATTAATCATTTCAGTTTTTAGCAAATGGACCCTTCATTTTATATACACATTCTCAATTAAAATAAAATAAATCAAATGAAATTTAAACCTGTTCCATATACAATATATAATACAAGTCAAAGTAAGTATCAAATTGAAACTAGTTATAACGAGAGATATATGTGGAAGTATAATGTTCGAACAAGACGACATATGAACTCGGTTTGACCGACATCATTAATTAATTTTGTTAAAATAAATAGAAATCATACTTCCTCCTGTTTTTTTAACTATTTGCATAAGAATTAAGAAATATTTATTAAAAGAATTCAATTTTATTTTCACTTCCTGATTTATTAATGGCAATTAAAACTCCCTAATTAATCATAGTCTATCAAATTTTAAAATAAAACCGAATTTTGAAATTTTCGTTAGAACTAATTAAACTTTAAGATTTCGTGGAGTCATAAAACCTAAAGTTTTCTGACTAACAAATTCAATTAGAACAGAGCATAAATATGGCTGCAAATTAATAGAATATTATCTATATATATTAAAACAAAATTAATGACAAAAAAAAAATTTCGCTGAAATTATAATTATTATTTTTATAATAATAAAAGTATGCATTAAATAAGATTTATTAAAATTATGTCATAACTTTATGATTTGTCGTTACATGTCTTAATTAGATTAGCTACACTATAATCATTATTTTTGTAATAATAAAAGTATGTATTAAATAATATATATTAAAATTGTCATAACTTTATGATTTGTCGTTACATGTCTTAATTAGATTAGTTACATAAAGTTAAATAGATAATCATGCATACAATCTATGTTATTAGTACAATTTTAATTTTTCAAATTTCTCCGGATTTGAGTGACTCTACAATCTGTTAATCTATTAATAATATACTACGTCAGTCCCACTAAATATGTTCTGTTTTGACCAAAAGTCTCTCACAATTTTGGTCAAAACATAACATATTTAGTGGACGGAGGGTGTTGGTCCTGAAACGAGTATACTGAATGTATGAGGGGGGGAATACCCCAGTTAAAACTTTTTCAGATTAAAAGAAAGTTTTAGTGTAAGCTCAGATCTGAAGGGATGTAGCTTTAGTTTAGAGTAAAACTTTAGATAGCATTCTTTCAGTCTATACTTAATATTTGATTAATGGACTAATATCTTAAGTATGCAGTGCGGAAGTGGTGGTTTGAAAGCTTACTCATTTATCAGAAAAGTTAATGTTAATGTTCAAGTTTGCAATTAGTCAGTATTCAGTATATGCAGTAGTGTTAGAGAAAATGAAATACTGAAAGAATTGACTTTGGTTGGTAAGGGTAAAATGAGTGTAAAATGTAGTGAAATACTGAAAGAGCTATTTGTAAATATTAAAATCATTCAAATCCACCAAATATTTGTTACCTTGTGGATATACATGAACCATCCACCCATCACTTATTAGGTGCACATTAACTCATCACTTGTATGTATTCATCACCATAAAAATATAATTTTAATATTTAAGATAAATTAAATATATTTTTATGTGAGAATCAAATATAATATTATATAAAAAAATATGATTAATATTAGATAGGTATCTGAGTTATTTACAGTATTTCACATGCTCACAGTATTTCACATGCTCACACTTATTAGAGTCTGAAACTCACAATTAAGTTGCCATTCCTACTCTTGAGTCTTGATATTACATTCTAGTTTTCAAGGAGAATATAATTAATAAAAGTAATTAATGCAGTATTAAGAAAATTGAAAAGTGGAAAAATTAATGAAGAAAGAAAAAAAATATATCTTATAATTTGGAACAAAATTTAAAGAAGAACAATATCTTATATTTTATTTTGGGATGAAGAGAGTATTCCAGGAGAACTCTCAGATTTGCAACTTTATATATTCATAGAATTAAATAAAAACAAAAATGAATATTCATTTCCTTGCATATATTGTATTTGACTATTTATGAGTTCGATATTTCCAATTTTGACGTGTCGTCGAGTTGGTGCCACATAATCACTTTTGTCAACTCACTGCTTTTCTCCAAAATCTAACACTATTTCTTTTTTTCTTTTGTCCTAATCGCTCTGTTATTAATATTATTTACTAATATCACATAATCTTTATTAACACTTGTTTACCACACTTTATGTTCCATCTTCCTCTTTTTTCAACAAGCACATACAATTACAACTCATACAAAAAAAAGTTGGCTGAATTTTATATTTCACTAAATTGATAATTAAAATTTTGAACTTATGTTTAATTTAAAATTGTCTCAATCGACTAAAATGCTAAATTTGAATTTGGATGCTGTGGTGGAAGGCCATAATGCGGACGTGGAACCTAGTAGAAAGTTCCCATTTACTTCACATCATCAACTGTTTCAGTTATAAAACAAATATTAAAAAATTAAAGTGCTTTTTGATATTGTTAAAGATGATAACTAGCTAAAAAGTTTTATTACATTATTTTTTGTCTATATCTCATTCTATCTTCATAACTACCCAACTTTCTCTTGCTTTTTCTACTTTTTAATATCGAATTCCATGATTTTGAACGTGCCACTTGTATTAATCTAGTTTAAAATATATATCACTAGCTCAAACTCAAGTAATGTGTTGTGGTGAATTAATTTGTTATATACATAATATACCTCCATTTGAATAATCTATTTATTTGTGTGCTGCATACTAGCTATATAATTACGATTTTCACTTGAAATTGCTTAGTCGATTTCCTGGCTAAAAATTTATGGATTCAAATCTTTTTAAGCAAACTAAACTAGCTATATATATTAATGTAATGTATGTATTGGAGAGTTGCGTGAAAGGCATTGTTGTTATCCAAATGAAGATAAAAAGGGAAAGCACATGAATGCATGTATGAGCATGAGAGGGCTAATCATCAAAGATCTATTTATAATTATATATCTATCTAGGCTTTTTAGACAAGATATTGTTCAAATTAAATAATTTTTATTATATAATATGTCGACCTCAACCTCATCATATACTGTAGGGATAACGGAATGTGATATAGAAACGCCTAAAGAACTTAGCTATGACATGTTGTTGTCCTTAATTAAGTTTTTATATGACTCATGATTAACACATGCATGCATAAAGAGTGCAGATATATATATTACTAATCAGATAAGGATTAACTCATCCTTTTAAACTTTTAATCAATCTCGCCACATTTAATATAAAGATTTATTTGCGTCTTTATATCTTCTTAATCAAATTATTTGAAGTTCAAAATTAAATACAACGAAAAAATATCTCCGATTGAGTCCTGTATATGATCATTTTATGGTATAGTTGTGCGTCGCACTATAACTATTATTGATTATATATGATACATATATATATTGAACTGTATTGCCACTCAATTATCATGGGTATCCACTTGTCCATATATGTATTTAATATGTAGCTCTATTAATTATTTTTGTCTGAATATATTCAAAGATTCATATACTTAGGAATTATCTAATCATGATTAGAGTGCATGATACGGCCAAATGTGAAAACGACGGCCATAATTAATTGATAAGAATGATGATAAAAAAAGTGTGATGATAAATAGCCACATTATGGCTGCCACACAATAGTATTATTATAAATTATTATTAATAAATTATAATTAAATTTAGTAAATTATGTTGTGATACAACTCTAAACTTAATCAATAAATTATAGGTCAAAAGTGAAAAATAATACTAAACTTGTATTATTTTTTGATATGATATGTCACATTATAGCAGACGTATTAATAACGTCCGTAGCAGCGAGCAAGGAATTATTTTTGTATGTTACGATGAATTTACTTTATACTACTAGTATAACTTTAATAGTGAAAAATGTCAATAAAAATCAAAGAGAGACAAAATAGTAAATATTTAAAATTCAGTTTAATTTTATCCTATATATTAAATCAGGTGACCATAATGTGATCGCATAAATTCATCCAATAAAAAAGCGTATTAGTGATAAAAGGGTCATCTATATTACTTTGTGCTAAACTATGTTAATTAAATAGAGTTAGTATAATTATTAATTTCCATACAATACCGTTTTACCAATACATGTTTTGAATCTCAATAATTCATTTTAATAAATTAAATATTGCTAACTATCATTTAAAAAACTTACAAATTTCTACACTATTATAAAATATTTAAATTAATTTAATTAATCATAACTATTAATTTTAAATGGATAGAACGGTTAGATCCGTTTTACTTTTTATTATATAATTTCTTTCCTTATGAATATAATTCTATAATGATGAAAAGATCATTACATGTGCATGCAATAAGTTTATGCCGTACATATACATAATTCTATTTTCACCAAAAAACAATAAATAATTTAATTGAAATTTCAACTCACAATGCTATCTTTTTTTTGCATTTATTTATTTTTTCCTCATCTCATGCATTATCTAATTGGTATAAGCCATATAATTCCCTTTTCCTTATCATGAAATAGAAAAGCAATTATATATCTATCTCCTTCACACACACATATATACACATAAGATAAGAAGATAAAAAGATATTAATATATAAAATAGAGAGTGAAAGTGACCCATAAATAATTGATTTGTTTCTGGATTTCCAAAAGATCTATTTATTAATATTCCATAGTTCTACAATGCAAAATATTTATAATTGAATGTAGACTAGAGAGATATCTTACCAACATGAAATGGAATCACTATTAGATAACCAACATAAATAAATAATGGAATCTCATGTATGAAAATATTTTCATTATAATATATGGTAGAGTAGACTTATTAGTAGAGGCGTGGTCAAGAGTCATGGGCTAACTTCTTAAGTCAATTATTTTGCATATTTATTTAGAGTAAATTAATTAGTGAAGCTTGTGCTTAAGCACAATGAGATGGGATTATACAGATATTAATTATTTTATAATGTGATTAATTAATGAACTCTCATATATATGTCCCAATCAGCATTGTGAGCGTGTGGGGTTAGTTGAAGTCGTGTGTGTGGTTGTGAGAATTTGAGTGTGAAGACGAAAGAAAGAGTCCATTTTTGACTTGGCCGTTATATTGGTTATTTGTCACATTCTTGCCCATTAATTCATTCACATTTATTTTTATATCTCCTTTTTTGGTTACTTGTTTCTTCTTTTTCAAATTACTAGTATAAATTTTCACATGAACTACTTTCTAAGCCACGAGTTATATTCATATAATTAATTAAAATCCAATACATGTGCACAGTGTCCGACCCAAGGGTGCTAGGGTCAACTGAAGTATTCCCACCGAAAAATTTTATACTTTTTTTTGCTTTTGTCACCGATAAAGTTTTAGCATAACACTGTTTGATGCGGCACGAATAACTCTCACCGTCATCCCATCCACTAAAAAATTAGTCTTATTGAACTGCTGATCAACTTGTCGATCGTTACTCCACATATGTTTGTGCTTTTATACGAATTAGTGTTTATAATGGAGCACTTCTAAAGAAAAATTTATGTGTCCGCCCCTTATTGTGCATATATAATTGTTTAGTTACCGTATCAACATTGTCAAACTTGTATTTAGTATGATGAGATTTTAGCTACTGTTAATATACGTAGTACTACCTCCGTTTATTATTTATAACTTTTTTTCATTAAAATTATGAATGATTTATTAATCTTTTGATATGAATAATCGGGTGAGCAAATACATAACATTAGAAATCTCTAATCGGATGTTTTTTAAGTATTGAAACACAATATTATGACACTAGCCATAACAAAAATAATTCCAAAAATGTTACGAATTCGATAAATTATTATCAAGTGGCAGTTAGTTGTCAACCAATAGTTGGAGTCCAATCATTATACAAAAAACATAATCATATGTTTTTCTAACATTAGCCACCAATTTTTCATGAATCAACCTATACATCCAAATTAAGTGGGCCCCAGTACAAAAGTTGGCCAATAATTTTGCCAAAACCCACGTTTGGCCAATTTATCTCACTCTGTTTGCACGCGCAGCCTAATTTCCTTTAATACCCCTCTTTCTCTCTCTCTCTCCCAAATTTAAAAGGATTAAATAATACTTACAAGAAAATTCTTGATTCTTCGAAGACAAGTATTTGAAGAGGTCGGTTAATTTGGACAATTCATTCATGTTGGAAAGAATATTTTATCGAGTTTGAAGATGAATTTATTCTTTGAAAAACTCGTAGGCTTTAAATTGTTATAATTGTGTCATCTAAAATTATCATGTGCTCAATAACTTTATTATATTTAGAGCTGTCACAGTGATCGGGTCGGGCTGGTCCGGCCCAGTCCACCGGATTAGAGTTAAATAACAGGTCGAGCCAGGCTGGCCCAGAATTATGTTGGGCTACTGAAATCCAAGCCCATACCCACCCAACACGGGTTACCGGGCCAATAGGCCAAATTGGCCCATGAATTAAAAAAATATTTTTATAAATTTAAAATATAATGCTAATCTATTATATTTTTTAAAATTCTAAAATAAATAAAAGATTGTATTAAGATATAAGTTTTTTAATTTATTTTAGTATTAATTAGATTACAAAAATAAGTTTGTAATAAAATCAAATAAAATGTATTACCTTCGTCCCATTATTTATGACACATTTACTATATTTGGTTGTCCCAATAATAATGGCTCGTTTCCAAAAAAGGAAACATTTTACTTTTATAAGCTACTCTACTTTATTGGACTCTACCATTTTACACAACAAATCACTTTCTTAACACCCGTGCCCAAAAGCAACGTGTCATTAATAATGGGACAGAGAGAGTAATATTTCAAAATGGTGTAAAAATATTAGCATAAATTTTTTTAATTAAATTATAAGATATTGAAAATATAATAATATTATAAAAGCAATTGAAAATATAATATTATGAGAGCAATGTATACTAAATATTATGAACAAAATTAAAATAATATTAAAAGTATGTGTGGGTCAAATTGGCCCGAAGCCCACCGGGTATTTTTGGCCCGAAGCCCATTGACCTGCCGAGCCAATGAGCCGGGCTAGTTCGGCCCGGAACTTTTTGGGCTCTTAATTTTTGAGCCCAACCCGGCCCTAATTACAGGTGGGCCGGGCCATTTCGGGCCAATTTTGACAGCTCTAATTATATTATTTTGTTTTCAAGTAACTGGATCTAAGGCTGAAAATAAATAAATAAAGTTTGATATATTAAAATACTACTTCATGCGGCATAAAATAAAATATTATGAGAATATAACGATGTTGACCTAAGAAACATAACAATTCATACCAACATGGTGATTTATTAGTAGAAAATATAAAAATTTAAAGTCAGTAACACTTTTCAAATCAAACATAACTCGATGATGTAGTCAAGTATTTTAAGTTTTAGTAACTATATTTTTTTCTGTATGACAGTTAGTAAAACGACGAAGTCCTTTTTATAGTTTTATTATAATTAAGAAATAATGAGTAAGGACAAATAACCACTTGTGTTAGTGTGAGTTTGTAGCTCTCTTGCAAATTAAAAAGAAATGGAAAATAGAAAAATATTCTCGATAAAGAAAATATATGTTCGAATATATAATATGTACGATGTTGACATTAATTTTGCATTTATTTTAATTTTAGAGGGTCTCTATCGACCATAAACAGTTGCTCGAAAGTAACTCTTACATTAAAAATTTTGGAAGGTGATTGATGTGATTAATTCAACTAGTCGGCTTAATTATTATATAACCTAGTGAAGAATAATTATATATATTAATTGCAGTACACTAAATTCCTCAAATAAATCTTAACATAGTCGAGGAGTACACAATACAACACCAACATTGCCGACTTAATTAATTAATTAACCCAATATATATATTCCATTGAATCTCTAGGCATCAAATCAAATGAAATCAATTCCCAATTCCTCCGTATATATCACAAATATAAAAGAATCATTTAGATTATATGAACATATACTAGAAAAAACATAAATTAATTAGACAAGTTAACTCAGATTAAAAATAAAATAATAATGAGAATAACAAAGAATGCATGCACCTCGCTCGCTTGCTTTGCTTCAACGACAAGTTATATATGAATAAGACTAAAGTTTTTGAATTAAACATGCTATGTGAGATTATTAAACTTTGAAGGTGGACAAATATTAGAACTCCTAACAAATTGCAATAGATAGAGAATTCAATTATTTGCATATCTATTACTATATAAAAGCAAAATCATTTGCATTTTCCCTCATGACCAACAATTTTTTTCTCTCAATTTTGCATGTCCCATGCAAAAGAAGTTCACCATTCATAATTTATGTAATTATTTCTCAATACCTATATTATTTCCAAGAATGCTATTATTACTCTTTCTCTTATTTAACTACATCTCCCAATAATTTTACTATTTCCAAGAGTGTTATTATTACACTTTTTTTTTCTTCTTCAAACATTTACTAATTTAGATGCAATAATATTTCTATTAATTCCAATTGAATAAAGTTATCATTCAAAATGTTGAATTTAAACTAACATAATATTATTTTTTTTATACACACATATTTATAGAAAATGTTTATGCTAATTATAATGGAATGCCTACTTTTTTCAATAATCGTTAGAAATATTTTATGAAAGAATAATTATTAAATTTTACGGTACCACCATTCTAATTGAAATATTGGATTTTACATTACCACCATTCTAATTTAAATATTGAATTTAAACTGATAATGCATACTATATTTTTCAGGTGATCGACAATATCGAAAATAATTACATCAGGAAGATCAATTTTGAGCCCATAAATTTGGAAAAAGAAATATTTAAAATTTAATTTAGTAGTACCAATATCATCCATGTTAAGTTGATATATTACTTATTCATTTCATTTTCACCTATAAATTTAATTGGTTGGAATTACTTTTTCTTTTTTTATTTCATTTATTTGTAACATCATATATTCAATATTTTTTCAAACGTGATTTAAATTATCATTATTTTTATATTAATTCAAAGTATAATTTAGAAGATATTACAACTAAGCGTATGTCTTTTTAATTATGACCTCATAAAAATAATAACTAAATGTAGAATGATAAAAAAAAATTGGTCCATAATTTTTTTAGCATTAGTTCTATTGAAAAATGAAAAGTTTTATTTTGCTTTTCTGAGAGTATTTTATTTTATCCTGTGGCACAAATGTGTTAATATATATATATAGAGAGAGAGAGTGTGTGTGTGTGTTGGTCCCGTAACGAGCATACTGAGTGTATTGTGGGGGGAGGGAAATACACCAGTTAAAAACTTTTTAGATTAAAACAAATTCAGTGATAACTCAAATCTGAAGGGAGGAGATTTCAATAGAGTTTTTTACTTTAGTTAGCAATCCTTCAGTCTACACTTAGGGCCCATTTGGTACCATGGATGAAGCTAGTTGGGCAGAAGTTATCTACCTTCATCTCTCATTTGGTAGCAATTGTAACCAGGCCCGAAAAAATACCCCAGTTATGACAGGTTTATTATCCCACCAAATAGGTGATATTAGTTTCATCCCACCCAAACAATGAAATGCGGAAAAGAAATATCTGGACCAATATACCCTTCCCATTTCATTACAGTCGAAATGTGGTTTCTTCTTAAGAGAAGTTGCGACTCCTTCACTTGCACGACGGCACCTACTTCTTTGCAAGAATCAAAATTTCCAGTACAGATCGTGAACACGACATTGAAGATCAAAGGTAATTGCAAGTTTTAACACGAAATGAGAGATTTTTTTTGTGATACTCTTGTTCGAATTTTTTTTTTCCTACCGATTTAAAATGCTATGCTGCCATTGAACTACATAGAGGTGAAATCGCATATTTCCCCATCAGTTCCCAGCAGAAGAAGTTAGCTTCGTGAAGAATAGTGAAGGTTATATCCTAAACCTTAATTTCCAAATCTGTTTTGTTGCATGCGTCTAATTTGCTAGGGTAATAGGTAATTTGACTCTGTCCCCATGAAATTGATGTATACAGAGGTGTAATTGACTCTTTGTCCATCACATTCCACCAGCTATTAATCGGTGTTTGAAGCATAGTGAAGGTTATATCAGAGCCCCTAATTTCTACATCTCTTTTGTTAAATCATGGTAATTTGCTATAATGTTATCTGTTTTTTTTTTTTTTTAATTTGGATGGATAATAAATCTGTTTTGGTAATTTCTTAATCTCCTTTGTTGCATGAGGGAAATTTATCTGTTTTATTGAGATTTAATTTGTTGTGGTTGTTTAGAAGGATTTATATTATGATGGTTTGTTATCTATTGATTGTTGTTTAGAACTATGTTTTGGTTATGTCTTCATTAATCTTTCATTTATTCATGTTTGTTTATATGGATTGATTATGAATTCATTCTTCTCTAGAACTCTGTGGCAGTTTCCAATCTCTTTTCTTGACTACTCTTTTGATCATGTAAATTGTCACTTTGACATCCTTCATTTACAGATTGTTTTTGGAAATGCCTAAAAATTGTACTATCTGGCTGGTTATGAATTGATGGTTGTTCATAGATTTGAATATTGTTTGGTTGAATTGTAGTAATGTTTATAGATATGGATTGATTATGTATTTTTTTGACTTTTCATTGTTTATTATAATTCTGATCCTTTGTTGTTGTACATTGTTTAGAGATCTGCATTTAAAAAAATTACGTTGTTTACTAGAATTCTTTATTTTATATCTCTGCATTTTAGTGCTCTGCAATCATTGTTTCATGCTCTGCAATGTTTACTAGAATTATTTATTTTTATGTGGAGTTGTAGTTTGTTGTCATCTAAAACAAGAACACCCACTACGTGTGTGTATGTGCGTGATATATTTTGGGTCTTGAAAGTATGAATTGGTGAAAACCGGATTTAGTAATTACTCTAACAAATACTTCTACTGAACGAGTAAAGTTTTTATATTTGTAAGAAGACCCACCTTTTTTTCCTTGCAAATATGTAGTTTAGAAAACTAAAGTTTATTACTTTATGTGCAAAAGCTACATAAATTTCATTTCCATTAACTATATCATCATGCATTGTACTTCTACAAATTGATGTTACGTAATTTAATGACCTCCTACTCAGTATTTTTAATATTAGTTCATATGTTTACAATTCCTTATTATTTGTATGTGTATGCAGCACAACAGAGTATACTTGTTTCCATCAGCCATTTATTTAAGTAAACCATTAGGCAATCATGCGAAATAGTAGGAGAAATTAATGTTTATATATCAGTTATGATTGTGGAGATAATGAACTTATACCTACTCCAATTATGTGTTCTAGTAGATCTTTATATTCACCTATTAAGTAGACAAAGAAAGTGAAAACGAATATCTAATGATATTGAACCATACAGCATGATTTAAAGGATACCTAGCCAAGTTAGACAGTTGAATAGGCTTGTGAAAGCAAACGATGCAAATTGTCTTATAAACTTGAGAATGGATAGAAATACCTTCGGTAAACTATGTACAATCTTAAAGGAGTTTGGAGGATTAACGGATGGTAGGTATGTTAGTGTAGAAGAATAAATAGCGATGTTTGTAGGTATTCTGGCACATCATAAAAAAAATAGTACCGTAGCTTTTGATTTCTCTCGTTCTGGCCAAACTACATTTCGCTACACACACCTCGTATTAAAATCCATTCTAAAGCTCCACAAAGTATTACTTGTAAAACCTATACTTGTGCCAGATGATTCCAACGATTCAAGATGGAAATGGTTTAAGGTAAATATTTACAACACGAAACATTGAAAGTACATAATGAACAATTTAATGAGGGATAGAAGTTAAGGGTTGACAAAATTGTTAAATGTTTGTTTTATGTAGGGATGTTTAGGAGCTCTAGATGGCACATACGTTAATGTCACTGTGCCTCCTCGTGATAAGCCTAGATATAGGACCCGAAAAGGTGAAATTTCAACAAATACGCTTGTTGTATGCGATAGAGATATGAGATTTATCTATGTGTTGGCGGGTTGGAAAGGATCAGCCACCGATGGGAGGGTGTTACGGGATGCAGTTACTAGAGAGACAGGGTTGAAGGTGCCAAGGGGTACTTATGCTTCTATTCCCTTTCAATTATAAAAATTTATATTATTTGGTGTTATTTACAATTCCTTTCATATTAGGATCCTACTATCTTTGTGATAACGGTTATGCAAACTCCGAAGGATTTCTAACGCCTTTATAAGGCGTTAGATACCATTTGAAGGAGTGGGGTGGTGATAATGCAAGACCAAAGAACCCTCAAGAATTATTCAACCTAAGGCACAGTAAAGCAAGAAATGTTATTGAGCGTGCATTTGGCCTGATGAAGAAGCGTTGGGGAATATTAAGATCCCCATCTTTCTACCCAATTAAGGTGCAAATGAGGTTGGTAATGGCATGTTTCCTACTCCACAACTTCATAAGGCGTGAGATGCAAGTTGATCCAATAGAAAAAACGGTGAATGAGACGGATTTAGATGATAATAATGACGGAAATGTTGACGATTTTGTAGATATGGTCGAAGCAACTCCCGCGTGGACAAATGCAAGAGATATATTGGCTCAAGAAATGTGGGAGGCCTATAATGTCCACCAACATTAACATTTTCCTTCTTCTTCCATTGTAATGATAGTTTGTTCGATAGATTATTTTTATAAAGTTTGGATAGATTGTGACAACACACTCATCAAAAGCAAACAATATTTTCAGTCAATCCAATAAAAACAAAAGTGTGTTGTCACAATCTAAATTTTGAAAAGATGAGTGGGACTAGTAATTACTTCACAAAGTGTACATGATATTTGCTTGTTACTTTTGATATATGTGACCATCTCATTTATATAACAAGGTATGTTCCCCACTACATATATACAACCTCACTTCATAAGATTCCTCACTTCAACTTCATCTTTGATCCCAATTTAACTTCTTGCAACAATGTCCATTCCTAATTATATACCGTCTCAGGCATATTATTTTTACCATGGACATTGGATTAAGTCAAATGATAATTTTTTGTGAACATGCTTGTCATGTACAAAAAAGATATTCGTTGGCAAGGTCCACAAATTTCCGACTACGTACTGCAAAAAGTCATTGAAGATGTGAAGAAATTTTGTTGCTTGAGTCTAACATGGGAACAAGCATGTGAAAAACGCGACATGCTACTGAGAAGATATCAGACTTTAAGAAGATCCTCTACGATCCCGGAGTACATTGGCATCGCAAGATGAACATTGTTCAAGCACGAAAATCAGTTTGGCTTCGACTTTTTGCGGTATGTTTGTTGGTTCGTTAAATTTGATTTTCGCAACATTTTTATAATTTTACGCATTTTTACAAAACTAACATATGAGATTGTAATCACATTAGGAAAATGAATTAGCTAAAGTTTACTACTACACTGGTGAATCAGAGTGGACTCACTTAGATATATTATTCTGGAGTCCGGATGAAAATGAATACGATACCTCGATTCCTTCCTTGTCGGATACCCAAGAAGGAGAACAAGGAGAAGAAGAGGATGATATAGTTATGTCACCAGTTGATGTTAAAGCAAAACGTAGCTTGTTTTGTGATGAAGAACACACTGCTTCTGACCAATTTTCTAACACACATATGAATGCTCAACATATAATAGGGTCGACTAGTTCCGGAAAACAAAAGAAAAAATCAAATTTTAGCTCAAATGTGAATGACCACAGTTCATGTGCATCTTCTATCCCATGGTGGAACAAGTAATTCCGAACCTTTGTAACTTACTCGTTTAAAAGTATCCTAATGCATGTTTTAAATTCCGTATTGTTCATTCCGTAGACATGTATTTCACTAGTATTGTATTTCCCTATTATTGTATTTACTATGTATTTCCCTATTAATTCCCATCGTAATTCCGTAGACATGTTTATTAAATTCCACTCTTATGCCATATTAATGTTCGAGATCGTTGATGCATTAACAGATGAAATTTCATAAATTATACTTCAAAACAACGACAATTAAGATAAACAGAGGTATAGATTCAATTAAAATAACTTAAATCCAATAACATAAGATCGTTGAGCTAAACGACATAAGAAACATAGAATCCATTCCTAATACAGAAGATAAAATAAAAGTCCATAACATAGAATCCAAAACATAAACATAGACGGAAAACCACAATATAAACTATTAAATTCCAATTTCATAGACATAAAAATTGTAATAAGAAAACCATGCTCGAGATCCATATTGCAAGTTAGGGCTCATTTGGTGGGTCGTCACCGAGGTTGTTCCAATTCTTCCACTGTTTCTGCATCTCATTTAGAAGGAGATTTTGATCCTCAAGTAATTTCTGTTGGGATTTCCATTGAGCATTTTGAATTTGCCAAATCTCATTTTGAGCTGCAATAAGCCTATTCTGAGCATCCAACCGGGCATTGTAATCAGATAGCATCGTCTGATTTTCTTCGATCTTCGCAGCTTGTGAATCAAAACGAGTATTCATGTGAACTTTGAATTGATCGAATCCCATTGTCCATTCGTCGCGGAAATTTCTAAACTCGCCTAATAAATCAGCACCCCCCTGAGAAGACATTGAACCAATGTTCCCCGTTCTTGCAAATTGTATCGGAGCATCCTCTCTTTCATCACCTTCTAAACTATCACTTTCATCTCCAAGATTATTACCAACATCACGTGAGGATCCTGCTCCACCCGCATTTGCAGCCGCCTGGGCATTTATGTACTTTCTCACACAATGTCAGTTTTCTTGTGGAACCAAGTCAGTACGAGAAATGGCAAAAGGTGCCCCTCGGAGTTCCGATAGGTCAATCTTTTTACATGCCAAGGGTTCATGTTGTGGTGGTGTAATTCCCTCTGAATAAATTAATTTCACGTGGATCGCAATAGCAGTTGCGATATGAATAAGTGCAGGTTTACACCGGGAGCGACGTTGGATGGATTGAATGGTATCATAGATAAATGAGGTAGGACATATTTTTATATTTGTAACAGCACAATAAAGAAGGTAACATTCAACAGTATTGACCTTATTGGCCTGGTCATTACCGGAAATGCAATATGCAAGGAATTTGTGTAAAATACCAACAGCAGGTTCACGCAAAAAACCATTAGGTATACCCCCCGACTCCCAATTATGAAATCCCGTCAACTCAAACCAAGCTCTATTTGGGTTAAAATCGGGTGGGGCTATATGATATCTCTTAGACGGAAATCCAAATATGGTTTTCATCATAGAGGATGTAACCCGAATATGTTGACCAAGTAAACGACAGTTAAAGGACTGGAAGTCCGAGGCAACATCAAAAGTACTTAAGAATTCTATACCTAAAGGAATAATACCATCTACTTCCATCAATGCATAATTATACATGCCCAAGTTTTTTAACAAAGTCGTTACTCTATCTCTCACACCTAATGTTTCCAAAAGTTCCTAATCCAAGCATCTTGGTGGAGTAATAGGCTTTGATATAAAGCGTTGAAATAAACTACCTTCATCACGACTTGGATCCACAGTATGACCTCTCCGCACTTGCTCTACACCTTCTTCAATGTCCGCGTGCTTTGTTCGTTTTCGACCCATTGTAATTTACACAAACATCTTATGTGCAAGTTATTTGAGAAAGAATATAGAGGAAAAATTATTAGATCTAAACTGAAATCAGTGTGAGAAGATGAAAAAGGGACAAAATATTGTAGATTTATGTGGTTAGAAGGTTAATAATTATAAGAATATAAGACTTGAGTGTTGGATCAAAGAGATGATTGAAGGCTAGGGTTTGATGAAGGAAAGGTGAGAAGTTGAATAAGGTGTCAGCGGTCGTTTTCTTTGTTTAAAAACTGAAATCAGCGATCAAATATGTAAAGTCAGCGGTCTCCCTAATTCAGCGAATGCTAACAATGTTCTCGTAATTTAAATTCTAAACACACTTCAAATGTCAGCGCTCGCTGAGAATACCACACGTAAATGCTCACATTGATACAATGTATGGGATGTTAGCGGTCGAATGCTAATCCATATGAACTCAGCGTTGGTGATATCTAATTTTTCGCCCAATTAACATAACATCGTTCACACAAAACAAACATCGGTGCTGAATAAACGCATAAATTCATGTAGTATTCAATGCATCATAGACAAACATTACATTACATAAGAAAATTAATCCCCAAGTAATACATATAAGTAGTAATGTTATTTTCAAAATAGCATCAAAAAGTGTACCCAAATGTCTTCTTCGAAATAAGTTCAAAACAAATAAATGTTCTTCAACAAGTAATCAATCCGATTTTTTATTGTTCTTCAACAACCATGCCACGTATTGGGCCTTAGAAGCAGCAGGAATTCCTTTGAAAATCTTGAGCTTGTCCGCTTGAGATCCAAGAATGACACACACCTCAAATCGATCCTCAATTCTTAAGTTTGGAACATTACCGAGTTCTTCAAAACTGCTCTCTAAGGCTTTATCCAAACGGGCTTCGTATGCAAGGCTATCAACCAAGCATGCAAGCCTCTCATCAGCTTTTCGACCGATATCCAACAAGATGTCACAAACTCCCGAAATGTGGTCTTACCTTTTGACTTCTTCCGCTTCAACGCCGGTTCATCCGCTGACTTTCCATGAGTGGCAGACATACTCTCATCGGCGACCTCATTCTCATCTAAATCTTCAATGTTGATCGTAACCCATTTCATTACAACCTTCTCCATCAATATTATCTGACCTTCGGATATCATTCCATGCTTGTTCGTGATCCCCAGCATTTTCACCATTAGCACAATCTTTGCCGAAAATCTCTTTCCACTCCTCGTAATAAGGCCAAGGTTTGTACCGCATTGTACGCGCATTTGGATCACTCTACAAGAAATAATTTCAACACATTAATATTCTATGATGTTTGCATTTTTAATTAACACACATTGTCTAACAAATATAATTAACATACTTTCACGATAAATGTCCAAGTTTCGTCCTCACATGCAATCTTGTAGTTTCCATTAACATTGAAACCAACGCCACTTCGGCCTAGGATGTTAGACAAAGAGTAATAATTCTTCTTCCAAGTAGATAACTTACTATTGATATGTGGAGATGATCGTAAATCCGTATTTGGAAAACGCAACTTCATTGCTTCTTCCAATCTCCCCAAGTATCCTGCTCTAAACCCGTTATCACTTTTCCATCCTTCAGTTATCAATGCTTTCAATGACATAATAAGACACGACTCCTCGTTTTCTGTCCAACATCGCCGACACTTTATCATTTTTCTTAGAGCTTCTTTCATGGGAAGAACTACCTATTACCCATATTTTAATTCACACAATTCAATTAAAACTTACTTATGTACTTTTAAAAACATATGAATCAAGCATTACCAAAAATCAAAAAATAAACCAAATAAACATTATACTAACATACCTTCTTGCATCGTACTCATGATTGCAAAATGGAATATCTAAACAAGTTTTGCAAGCCCGTTCAAAGTAATAAAATATGCGTAACAATAGGCATTTCAAAAAATTAAACACTACCATAGAGTGGGCAAATATAATGACAAACAAATAAATAATGTATTCTAATTAAAATCTTAAACAACTTTCATCTTGCCCAAAAAAATACAACTTCACAAAAGTAAATAGTATATTATGATAAGACAAAATATAATTAACCTCTCAACAAAATAGAACACCATTTAACACAAGATATTGAAAATAAGCAAGCAAAACGTCACATCTTAAACCCCAAACCCTAGCTTCATAACAATTTCAAGCGGATATAAACTCAAATTCGTCGGGTTTGGTCACGTAAGTGGTGAAATTCGTCGGGTTTGCCCACAACTTCTAAGACTCACCCAAAGAAATAAAGAGCATAAAATTAGATGTTTCTCACCGGATTTAACTAAACTCGGTCTCTTCAACGAAATATGCTGCCACAGCGCTTGGAAATGCTTCTCGTCGGTCCTCCCAGCTGAATTGATTGAAGAAGATGAGTGAATTATGTTATTTCTTCTTTTTTTAGATGGAATGGCAATTTCGTAAATATTTTTAAGCAAGAAGGACAAAATAATAATATGACAACTTAAACTAGATTATAAACCTTCCAACTAAACAAGAGATTAATTTTATCTACCCACTTATCTTGTCTACCAAATAGAACACTATATTAAGATTAACCCCTTATATCCTAACCCACTATATTATTTTAATCATATCCACTCATATCTCATCCTTCCTACCAAATGAACCCTTAGTGTTTGACTGATGGACTAATATCTTAAGTGTACGTGCGGAAGTAGTGGTTTAAAAGCTTACTCGTTTGTCAGAAATCTTAATGTTATAGTTTCAGTTTCCACTTAGTCAATATTAGATTTATGCAATATGTTGTTAGAGAATAAGTGCTGAACATAAATAGCAAAGACATAGTGATTGGTTTGCGTGGTTCGGAGATAAAATCTCCTACATCCACATGCACTCGATGTGAGTCGAGGGTTTCCAAATACTTGGAGATATGTCTTACAGTGATCAACCTTTGAAGGTTTGATGAACAATGATGTCTGATCACTTCTAGCTATGAACTTAATCTAAACTAGTGCTATTTCTTCGGTTACAAATTGGAATCTAAACTGTGAGTGCAAGAGTGTTCTAAGAGAGCTTTGAGAGTTTTGAAAAGTTTGAAAACGATAGAGTGATTGTGAGTTTGATAGTTTGGTAACCGGTATTTGAAGCGTTTGAAGCAGCGGGGTATATATAGAGCTCTCTCAATAATATATTCGTTGTGAGAGAAAGCTTCATTTGAATTCTTCCCGTTGGAGTCATCGTCCTTTTTGCCATTTTTGGTGTCTACAACAAGATCTTGCTTCACCTATTGAGATCTTTTCCAGAAGTAGTAAAGCCTATAGTGTAGCAGGTAACTCAGTGGCTTGTCAAAACTTCAATTGATAACTTTAGTACTGGACTTCAGTGGACGACCTTTCTTTGCTTCAACTAACTTCAACTTCAAAACTTCAATCCATATCTTCAGTGGCATGGACCTTCAGTTTTGGCATATAAGCTGAGTTCAAAAGAATTTCAGTGGCTTGTCTTGATCTTCAGTCTTGGGTCCTTCAAATTGTACCTGTAAACTGAACTTCTTAACAAGTGAGTTCTAAAACAAGACTAGAGACAAGATTTCAATTTTGGATTTAATACATACTAGCTATTGCACTCATGCTATGCACGAGATTATTTATTTATAAATAATTTATGCATAAAGATATTTAAAGAAATCAAAAATATTGTAATTCGATTTTATTCGGCGGTTTTAGAACCGTAATCAATAGTCTTATTCTCAATTGTGACTATGTTGAGGACAATTCGGTTACAGTTTTAAATTTGAGAACCGTGATCAACGATTTGAAACAATAACTTCGATTTATTTTACCTAATTCAAATTATTTGTTATTTTATAAAGGGTCACTTTTTATTTATTTATAACAACACATTAAAATTAACAAATAAGATAATATTATATAACTATTTTAACATATGTGTATATTGATAAAAATTCATAATACATATATTTGAAGTCATTATTATTTGTAGTTAGATTTTGTTGTGAAATTCTAATTTTGTTATGTAATAATAAATATTTGACATAATTTTATGTAACAATGAATTAATAATTTGAAGTCAACTACAAAGTTATCATTCAAAATTGATTTTCAATTTTAGTACAAATTCGTGTAATAGTTATTGTTTAAAATTTTATTTTAATATATTAAATTATATTAATCTTAAATATATTTTTGATCAAATTAGTTATCACAATATATACAACAATATTTTTCATATATCACAACTATATTAATAATTATATATTAATTAATTTTAATAATATATATTTTAATTTTATATGATATATGAATTAGTAAAATAAATTAATTTGTTCATAATTAATATTTATATAAAAAATTTACATAATAAAAAAATATTAAATATCTAAAGGAGAAAAGAAAATAAAAACAATAAATATAAATATAAATATAAGTGATCCATATAAAAACATTTTATAAACCAAATTATATGTATGAGAATATGTGTATATATATATGTATAATTATTTTTAGTTTATTAACTTATTATAACTTTTATATATAAAATTTATTTTATTTTATATGAAATTAATTATCTTTTCAAGATCTTTAAAATTAGATGTATATTATAAATATTTTTGTGAAGTGAATAAAATAATTTTAGGAAGCAAAGGTTAGAGGGGAAAGAAAATAAAAGTAGTTATTTTTTAAATTTTAAAAATTATATAATTTAATATATTTAATATTTATATATATTTTTACCAATAACGTTAAAATTATCTACAAATAAAATTAGTAAATTAATAAAGTTGAGATTATTTAATACAATATGTTTAATATTTATATATAACTTGTATCGTATAAATTAATAGAGCTCCTAAATGGAATGACTATTTGTATTTCACTCTACGTTTCACTATTAAATTTAACATTTAATTAATATTTATAATAATATATTAAAATTAATATTTTCTTGAAAAACTATACTCCTTCTGTCCACTTATTTAAATTCATTTACTTTTGACACTGATATCAATATTTAGTTGTAAGAGCTTTTGAATAACATGATTTGTGCTTTAAAATTTGCTAAATAAATAAATATGTCTAAATAAGTGAGACAACTCAAAAAGAAAAATGTGTCTAAATAAATGGGACAGAAGTCAATATATGTTAGTTTTGAATTTATCAATTATACAAATTATTTATAATTATTAGTATTAATAATTATTAGTATTAAATATTAAAAAAAATTATATACCCTAGTCAAATAGGACAAGTTTTTAGTACTAAATAGATTCAGTTTGTACATGTATATTATGAATTATTCAATATTCAACTTGTGTTGATGCTCTAATGGTTCATTGTATATCTTAATTATGTTAGTTTTTTAATTTAATAGTTATAATATTATCTTTGCCATTAAAATTAAATTTAATTACAAAATCGTCACTGAATGTTTCCTATTATATATATATAAATTTGAGGAGAAGTTTCGGAATATGAATCAAAATCATTTAAAATATTTTCCAACAGACAAGAGAGGGAGAGGGTGATTAAACTATATGTTATAATTGTGGGAAAATATTCTTTTAATTTTTTAAATTCACTTTGTGACGTGTATTTCGATTGTCATCGTGATTGTTTCACACAAATTAAAACTAGCTTCTATAATTTAAAATAATCATAACAAAATTAAATTATTAAAAAATGAAAATTCTATTCATACCAAAGTTAATTTAAAATGAATTTATAAAACCATAATTTTGTATTTTATGAATAATTATAAATTTAAATATGTGCATAATTTAATCTATTCAATGTAGGGTCCATCATGATCACACGAAAAAAAAATATTGTCCCCTATAAATTGTTCATACACAAATATGGGCACCCTATCATTTTCACAACATGGTCAAGATGTTCGGAAACACACATGAATTTGTTTTATTATTGGAGAATTAGAGAAGGTCCTAAATGCTGCTATATATATATATATATATATATATATATATATATTTTTTTTTTTTTTTTGGGGAAATAAAAGTGTATTACTCAATCCACGTACCATAGTATTTTTCATACATCTTTTAATTTAAGGAAATAATATGTCTGTTATTGAGTTTTTTTATTCAATGAGAAACCTTATTAAAAATGCGAATGCTCTGTGAAGAATATTTGGTACAAAATTATAATCTTAAATTAATTACAGCATTGTAGGTATCTATTCCAAATTAATAACAATATTATAGGTACCAAATTATAGCATCGTTGGACACTTTATTACCTCCAACAATATTTTTCTTCACGAAATATTTCTGAACTTTGTATACACCAAAATAAATTAGATGGCTGATAAAAAATTTCTTCGTTTTCACCGAAGGAAAAAGAAAATACATTTAAACTGACAAATCCATTAACACGTTCATTCTTAATTACTTCATTCGTTTCTACAACGTTCGGTAGAAGTGATTTAATTTGAATTTTTTGATCAAATTAAACTATTTTTAATGGGACAAAAACGAGTAACATTCTTTAATTTCTAGCGCTTTTTAAAATAAAGAATTAAAAAGCAGGGATCGACCGACCAAAAAGCTAATCTAATTTTAGATAGAACATGTGGCTTGTTAAGCCCCCACTCCACTTATTACTTATTAGCCACCAACTCACTCAAAACGAGCCACGTTTACTAGAAAAATTAATAGTATATTCTAAATTTATCGCAAAATGAAAAATAAAGAGAGATGAATAACATTGAATAAAATAAATAAATAAAAGAAACTCGTGGCACAACACGACACACGTGTGGTGTCGGGATTTTAGGCAAACCGTCCCAGGTTTTGGTTCTTGCCGTTGTTGGGTTGCCGGCAAACATTTCTGCACGTGACATAAAACTAGTTAGTAATTTAGATGACCTTTTTTTTCTTTTTTCTTTTGTTGAAAAGTTTGTCATGATCTCTGACTAATTATAGGTAGGAAATAATAGTAAACTACAAATATTTAGTGATCGTACTCATAGTTCAGGTCATGAGATACATATATATAATGTTTAATTTGGAAATAGATGTTACAATTCTAACAAAAGAATGCTTATCAAACTATCACATCGTTGTGCTTTACACATTGGTAGTTTGTTGGATAGATTAGTGTTAAATTCAATGTTCCAGTGATCTAATTTTGTCTAACGCGCTCTATATCATACAATTAAATTTTAATTTATTTATTTTTTAATTTTAATTTTATATGTTTTATTTTAATTTGATAAATAGTACTCCTTCCTTCCGTTCCACTCAAGATTGACTGATTTTTTTTAGGCACGCAGACCAATAAAGTCTTATTCTTTTTACTTACTAAATACATATTTCTCCTAAAAAAATTGTTATAAAAGATTGTTATAAAAGGAAATAAGTCATCTTGTTGGGACGGACATAAATGGCAAAATGAGTCATCTTGAATGGGACGGAGGTAGTACTACTTTAATTTATTTTAATAGTTCATAAGTTAAAAAAATAAGGTATATAATTTTTTAAATATTTTTTAAAATTAAATATCAATTATAATTCCTTATATTATAATGAATTTTTTATGATAAAAATAGAGTTATTTATGAAATATTAATATTAGCCCACTTTTATAATAAAAATAATTTCAAATAATCTCAAACCAACGAAACTATAGATAATATTCTCGTATCAATCTAATCAGAAATTGATCTATATATTACCTGTGCAATTTACTAACATCTTTACTATAAGTTTATAATATGCAAACGTATCATCGTCAATTGATCGTCATCATTATTGATTATTATTATTATTATCCAGTATCATTATATCATTTTCTATAAAAATACCATATAATAATTGTGAAATATAAAAAAATATATATAGAAAGAGAAATGGAACTTGATTCGAATATGTAGCATATATGACAATAAAGGAGTTGCGTTTGTGTGAAAGAAATCAAGATAATTAGGCATGCAAATGGTAGTTTACTCTAGAATGGCTTCATTTTCAATCCATACATTTTGTGCTTTAATTCCCACTCTGATCCCCACAATGAAAACGAATATCTTCTGTTTCTTACAATTACAAATAAAAGTATTGAACTTTTGCATTACTTACAATTTTAAGCAAAATAATGATGCACGTACAGTTCTGAACAGTACCATGCATATCTTGGAATGCCTCGAGCAGCTTTAGATTTCCTTCATTTTTCTTGTGGTGGGAAATTATGTGTTACATCATAAGACCATAAAATTCAAATTAATCAATAAATAAATAAATAAATATATAAAATGAAAATACCCTTGTTGGGAACTGGGAAGTTATAAACCTTAAAGAGATTAATGGTGATTTAGATTTTATAATAGCCTATTTTATTCATGTTTGAAGAGGTGGCGTGAGGATAGATATGTATTTGATATTTCTACTTTTATTTTTAACGATAATCAACTATTATAACATATTAATCAAGTGGTTTGAACCACGTTGTACATATATATTTTTTTCTTCTTTTTTTTTTTGACTCGAAATGGGTATTTGAGGATGATTCTCTCACCTTTAATATTTGCAGACATGATGATGATGATGATGATGATGAATGGTGCTCATGCTCTTCAATTAAGATTCTTGAAGCATAACTTGCTTGGTCTTAACAAATTAATTTTAAGCCAGAATCCGAATGAAATCCCTCCCATGACGTCTTTCTATATCTCTTTTGATTTAAATGTCCAAAAAAACACGCCACCAATAATGAATTTTTAGGTTTTCAGCTTTATTCCTTATTTTTTGATTTTATTTGTTTTTCGCACAAAAAAAAACTTTTTGAAGTCCTGGTGGAAAGATATTTCTCTAAAGAAAGCGAAATTAATTAGGAAATTTTGGGCATAACATTTTTTTGCTTCTACTTCTCTTACAACATTTATTGATCAAGTCTTGTCACATGAAACATGAACTGAATAGCGAGAAAAACTCACGTGCCACTAAGTACTCTCATCATTTATGCTTAGTTGCATCTCTTTGCTTTAGGCTTTGGCTCCCTCTTTGACTTCTTTGCTTTAACTACATCCGTTTTGAAGGCTATCCGCTTAACCACGCCCCTACTCCACACTTATAGCTTGGAACATCTCTTGGGATTATTGCCGAGAATCCCAAGTTTGTTGGGTAGTGAGATGAAGATATTATTATTTATAACAATATTTTATATTTATTACTCTCTCTGTCCCACTAAAAGTGGTCACGTTTGACCAAATTTGTGAGAGTTTTTTAGTCAAACATGAATAAAACTCTCCAAGTAAAAGGTAGACCAATTATCAAGTGAGAATCTAAGAGTTTTATTGGCACCATCAAGTGTGGACTAAATTAGATTATCTCCTTTTTCCCTTCAAAATAACTAGATGTGATTAGCTTTAATTAGATGTGATTGATAAAATAATTAAGCATAATCAAGTGTTTGGGTTGTTTGATTTGGTCCGGGATAGATTATCCGGTCCGCATATAATCAAGGAATTCATTGATTATTAATCAACTCAATCTTGACTTTATTCGGCTTGATTATTAATCAAGCATCATTCCAAAATGCAAATTTACAAAATTTTCCTCATCAATTTTATTATTTACAAAAATACAAATAAACACCTACCCCACATATCTCTAGAAATGGCGATTTAGGTATTATTAAATATTTTAGTCATAATCAAATAATTTATCAAACATTATAATCAATCAAACTAAACACATGATTATATAATTCAAATAATTCAATAATTTTTTATTCTATCAATCTAATATATCTCATCCACTAAACCAAACGACGCCTAAAAGCGCTTAAACGATGACTTAGCGTAAAAAGCAGAACAAAAACTTGAGAAATAGGGATTAACAGATCTAATTTCTTCCATTAATATAAAAAGCAAAAGGTGGCCCTTGAACTTCATTCAGTCATTAATATTGTATGTATTGTTATGATATATATGTTCTACATATTAATATAATGTATGATTAATGTGATAATGTATTTTTATTTATTATATCTTGATATATAATAATTTGTGATGCATTTTTATACATGATCTATATGATGCGTGTGTAACTGTAAATAAATTTTCCTAAAAATAATTTAATTATTAAAAAAAAGTACTACTTCCTCCATGCGGCCATAATGGATCCGGCACGGAAATTAAGAAAGTAAAGTGTTGTGTTTGAAAAAAGTACGAGATAAGTATTTTAAAGGTAATTTTTTTTTCTTTTTTAGAAAACGACCATTTTTAGTAGGACATTTTAAAAAGGAAATGTGGTCACATTTATCGGGACGGAGAGAGTATATGATTTTCAAAAGGTTGCTAATTATTTTCTGAAATGTAAATTCTCTATCTGGAACTTTTCTACTACAACCATTTTTTCATATATATACACTCTCAACCAAATAATTTGTTTTCTGGAATTTTCTCGCATATTATTATACTAATAATAATTATGGATTACATGGTTTGATTGATTGACAAATGAAAGCAGAATAGGTCGAAAAGAATATTCAAGATTCGATTATAATAGTGTAGTGTTGCTGTCCCAGCCAGAAATTTGCAAGAATCTATATATTCTTAGATCTTTTTTTCTGGCTTAATTTGACCAATATGTAGATATGAAGATCTCATGGGCAAATAAGTTTGCATTAAAATAGAAATAAATAAAGGTGGAACTGTGGAAGTGCATGTACAGAGGCAGAGGCAGAGGCAGAGGCATGTGATATAAATATACAAGAATCTCTTTACTTTTCGTGGTGTGAGGAAATTATGGCACAAATAATTGGCCTTGTACAATATTTAATTTTTATTATAATTGTAGTTACAGATGTTCTGTTCACATTAATTCTAATTACAATATTCTCTCGATTATAACCTCGTAGATTATTGAATAATTACTAATACAAAATTACTATGTAATATCAAATTATAAAATATTTTCAATCATATTTCCAGTTAATTACATCGTCATCTTGAATTATTGATTTTCGGGTTCAAAATTCTATGTGACTATTTATAATTCGTAATTTCCATACTCCATATTTAAAATACATTTTTACATGGATATGAAAAAATATAAAGATATTTCAAATTTCATAATATTATACATTATTTAAAATTCAAAATAATACGCAATTCAATCAGCTGTATCTTTTTTGGATCACAATATTGAGTCAAAATCATTCATATGCTTCTATAAATATATATATATATATATGTATCTTTCAAAATTAATTAGATATACATAAGAATAAAAATATGTCATACCAATTTTATATATACATGGAAATAGAATATACGATTAAAAATGTATATTTAATATGAAATATATGAATATGTTTTAAAAACTTGAAAACTTTCAATTTTTCAATTTGAAGGGGACTTTTCAATTTCTCTTGTAGCTAACATGCATGCCATTATTTGATGTTTGAAGCCTAAGCATAAGATCACTATTTGATAAGGACTTCTATTATAGACTTTCGGTAATTAGGTATTAATTAACGAATTTAATTAATTTGCCTTATAAATACAAGTTATCATTATTTTCTAATTTCTGTTTGTATACTATGAACCAATCAGCTAGTATCGTTTAACTATTTTTCTGCATATACGTGAAGATACAAATAAATATATTAAACGCAAAGAGTTGATGATGCTTAATATACCTCCATGAGCTTATTGTTCCAAAAATAAATACATAAATATTTCTATTATATGGCAGCTACAACATGTTTTTTCATATATATATATATATGTATGAACTAAAATATATGCATGTTATATAATCATTTTGATGCATTACACATATTATCTTAATACATAACATGATAATGCATTTTTATTCATTTATCAATGATCATAATTTCAATGCATTTTATGTAAAAATTTGATGCACAATGAATTTAAATCATAGATTATACAAAGAATAATGACCAAATTAGTTTTTAGTTCCTCTATAAAGATCGATTCTCATTTGATACATTCTCTATATATACGTGTGTGTCACAATATTTATAATTATGTTTATTGATCAAATTCTATATATTTCTCTCTTTTTTTTTCTTCTATAGAATGATAAAAATTAAGGATTTTAGTGGAGAATTATGTCTACAAAATTATTTATATAATATTTTCATCTAATGTACATATTATTTTGAAGGTAATACAAATTTTATTTAAATATTAACATTAACTACCTTAATTATATGTGGGACATATATTTAATTTTAGAAACATAAAATTGAATTAAAAGAATGAAAAATTAAAGATTTAAGATTACTAATTAAGAAAAGGAGGTGATGACACATAAGTCTACAATTAAGGTGATAGATCTAATTGTATTATAATTATTATATATAGATTATTATGCCTATCTAACTATAAATAGTTAAATCAAACACTATTAAGTTTAACTTAATATTCACTTTAAAACAACGAAATGATTAAGAGTTTCGCTAACATAGAACACCGTCGCAAAACGTTTATTTCTTGAAAGATAACATAATAAGTTAGTAACCACAACTACTTAATTTTTTTTTAATGAAATTAATCTTCTAATTATTTTTTCGGGTAAATTAATGTTTCTTAATCTAGTTATTAAATTCTCATGGTTGGTAGATCGACGTAGTGGATCTACATCTATCACCTTAGACTTATGATAATTAAATGTTCTTCATTCATGTTCAACCAACTACTTTGCATAAAAATACACTTGCATTGAAAATATATGAAGACTTTATATGTCGAAATATAGCTCGACCGAGCTAAAGTTAATTAAAATTACTTGATAAAATCGACTTAATTAGTCATGCAAAAAATCCAAGTATAAAAGCGTTACTGTATTATCATAGCGTACAAACTAAAATCGTCAAACTGAATTGCTTAGGAAATCCGAGTCTTTGTTTTTTCATTCTTAATGATGAAAAAGTTAGATGGTAGTAAAGCAAGTACTATAAAGTAATGAAGAAAGAAGGATAAATAAGTAAGTTGAAGTGTATGTACACTAATATATAACTGTAATGAATGATTAAATGAAGAATGGAGCAAGTGGTTTTGCCCAACAAGGGTTAATTAAAGGCATACTTTGTGGAGGCTGTGTGCTAGTTTCAAATTAAAGTGTTCTCAAATATAAAAACCCCCATAATTTAGGGACCATTTACTAATTATAGGAAGTTCCAGTTATTTACGCTGGGTTTAAACAAAGGTTCCCCATGAGATTTCTGGTTTTGGACCCATTTTAGGAAACTCGAATCCAGTAACCAATTCAGTGGGTTTATGGGTGGGTCATGTCATGGATCCGCATCCCAACTTGCCATGTGGCATTCATCTATAATGGAATGGAGCATGTTCAAAGCCTTGCTAATTTTGCATGCCTTTTTTTTCTCTATTATTAATAACTAGATTATTGTCCGTCGAAATTTGAGTAATTAATATTTTATAAAATTTATAAAAATATTTTTACATCATTTCTTTTATTGCTAAATTCTCGTAAATTTGTCTATTAGTAGACTCGTACTAACAACTTAATATTTTTTTCGAATATATTTGAATTTAATTTATATATTCATATTCGTTCTAAAGTAAAGTAAAAATGATTTTAATACTCATTATTATTATAGATGTTCAAAAGAATTGTATCGGCAATTTTGGGAACCGAATCATCAAAGATTATTAAAATTCTGAATCGCAACTATATAGGACACGGTTCGGTTTCAATTTTGGTTTCAAATGTTCAGAATCGTGAACCAATTAATTTTCGTCTTACGCCTATATAATAATATGTCACAAATTCGAATATATAAAAAATATATATTATAAATAAACATTGAAAGAATTCAGTGCCTGAATTACTACTAGTTAACACTGTGTGAATGTTAGAATAATGTTACGAGTAATGTTGATAACATTCCAAGTAACATGCAGCGGAAATTAAATAACACACAGGATAATTTTGCGGGTTATGAATAACCTGCGTTGCCTCACGACAACCAAGCTCTATTGCAACTTAGAACAGATTACAGAGAGTTACACCAGTAAACCTATCTACGGATTGCACTACCGCCTATGATAAAATCACCTAATCTAACACTGCAAACTGAATGTTACAACAAGCAAAACAGTCGATACGAAGATCGAACAAACAACCCGAACAATGCAAGACGACTCGGTCTTCAACCCCACTCTTGCTTGCCTAGCAATACCGTGATCGATGTTTACAGATTAGCTGCCTAACACCGCCTCAGTTTAAGCGTGGTTGAAGGTGCGTTTCTTCACTGCGTTTTAGGAAAAATGACGAATCGATAGGGGTGGAAGATATCTCTCTGATTACAGCCTCTCGAAACGTACATGTGAATGAGACTTCTTTCAGCTTTTATAGAGGAGCATTTCGTGGTCTTCAAATATCAAATCTCACGTCCAAAGCCCTCCAATAACCTCTGCAATCCACTCCAGAAAACTGCTGCTCGAACTGCTGCAAAATGTTAGTGGAGATCATGCTCCTGAAAAATAGGAACTAACAGTCCATGATCTTCAATCCATGATTTCACTAACTTCCACTTATTCAAACGAGTTCAAACTGCAGCACACGTTTATTAGTGTAACAAAGAATATAGGGAACGTGAAGGAAGGTAAAGATTACATATATACAGTTACGTTTGGAGAGTCGAAGTTCAGCTTCAAGGTAGACTCCAGGAAAGTTGACTGTACCCAGATGTTACCAACATCAGAATGTTACTAACATGCTATCCAACATTGCTGGAGTCAACATTGACTCTAACAAACATTACTAATGAAAATAAATTATATTTGAATATTTATAAAATCTAACAAATTTATTTGAATTTATGTATACGTATTCATTTCAAAATCGATAAATATTTTGTTACACATCTTTATCCATTAATTACTCATACATGTCCAAGCCAAGCCCGTATGAAAATAAACTTAGATTATATGAATTCATTTATTTATATAGATATATACATTCACAATCTAATTAAAAATTAAATATATATATATATATATATATATATACCCGTGTTTGCTTCGAAAATTAAATATATATAATTTTTTTGGGTGTGAATAATTTATTTAAATTATTTATTTGTAACTACAAAGCACACATTTCTTCATGTGCTCATGTAATTCAAATTATTTTGTGAAATGAAATACATAAACACATGATCAATTTTCTCATGTCCTCATATAAGTGGATATTTTTATCTCTTATTTTTAAATGCATTTTATTTTATATATCTTTATTTATTACAGTGAGTATTTAAAATTTTTATCCCTATATTATATATATTAATTTTTTTAAATAACATGAATCATTTATTACATTTAAAGTATAATAAATATATTTAAAATATATCTACCAACTGATAGAAAATTTAGTACGTAGGTAATAATGAAGTTGACTTTCAATATCTAATAATGATATATGATCAAAAATTATTAATTTGATTGAATTATCAAATAGATATCAAAATATACTCATTAACTATTTTTTATATTAATGAAAAGAAACTCAAATTATATAAACTTATTTATTTATATGAATATATATATATATATACTCGTGCTTGATTCAAAAATTATATATATATGAATTTTATTAGGCATGAAAAATTTGTTTAAATTATTTATACATTTACGTCAGTGAGCTGTTGATGTCATATAACATTAATTTAAAAGTTCTCATTATTTTGTGTATTATCAAGTATAAATAATTGTCTAAATTCATGGCCTAATTGTAGAATTGAGAATAAAATGGCCTAAATTCATGGCCTAATTGTCCGAACAAAAAATACATAAGTTTATATATCTTTAATTATTATGATAAATAATTATGAATGTTCATTTTTGGATTAAAGATTAAATAAAATACATGTAAAGTATAATAATAAAAATATTTAAAATATCTACTCACTAATAAATAACTTAATATATGGGGTAATAATGAAATTCAATTTCATTCTCTAATAATGATATACGGTCAAAAATCATCAATTTGATTAAATTCTCAAAAATGCATCGAAATATATTGAATTAAAACTATGTTATAATAATCTCATGTAAAAAATTATATATATTAACAAAATATTTTAAAATAATGTGAGCTTTAGAAATTTGTATATAATTTATTTTTTTAGTAAAATTGAAAAACATATAATCTAATATAGAAATCTAAACATTTTCATATAATTTATTAATTTTTATTAAATTTTAAAAGACTGTACATAATATATATAAATTATTATTAAATTAGTTATCAAAATAAATATATATATAATTAATTTATCACTATATATATTATATTTATTAAAATAATATTTAAATATGGAATAATATATAATACTCCCTCTGTGTCATTATTGTTGTTCTCTTTTATTAAAATAATACACTCATCTCATTATAAAAGAGGACAACAATAATTGGACGGAGGGAGTATAATCTATGATATACGTAGAAATAAAACATGACATAACTATCATATTCTACATGTAAATAAGAATATATAATATTATATATGATTAATATATAGATAAAATTCAAAAAATTTATACTATAGATATTACATTATCATTATTACTACTCGTGTAGCATAATATATAAATTTTTAATGTAAGAGTTAGACATAATAGTACTATCATAACTAAGGAGTGACATTACATTGAAGAACAATTAAATGTGTGCAGTAAATAATCGCATGGTATATTTTAAGTTCAATTATTGTACGAGCTTTTTTATACGTTAGTTAGCACCTTACTCGAGGTGTAAACAAGCCAAATGGTGGATTTTTGTGCTCGTCAAAGGCTATAATTAGATGTAAATTCGTTTGAACAATTTTATTGTGTATTTAGAATAAGTTTGGTTTTACATCATAGGCTCGACAATAAAATTTCAGAGGTGTTAGGAAAACAAGAACACAATCACCAACACAACTAGGGGTGTCGCGGTACGGTATACCTTACTAAAATTGTCATACTTTATACCTTACCTTTACCTTCGGTATGAAAAATTTCATACCGTTACCTTACCATACTTTTCGGTATACCTTACTTTCGGTATGACATTTTTACATACCTATACCTTATCTTATTTTCGGTATACCTTACCTTACTTCGGTATACCTTTCTTACACGGTATACCAAAACTTATTTATTTTCGGTATATTTTACCTTAATTCGATATACCTTTTTTTGCGATATACCAGAATTTATTAATAATGAAAATCACCTTAAACAAGGTCTAACATATAAAAAAACATAAAGTATTATTTTTTTAATAACATAATTTATGAGATAAACCACTAATATCATATAATTAATTACAATATATTAACTAACTATATTATTGTATTTTCATATAACTAATTAACTAGATTTAGGCATATAATTATAATTAATTTGATCATTTATGTATGATATATTATAAAAATAATAATATATTTTCATTAATTATATATTACAACTTATATTATATTTAGTAACTAATAGATCGTCTAATTATATCATAATTATTTAGTTATGTAACAATATATATATATATATATTAGTTTATCATTATTATTTAAGATAATAACTAGTATATAAGTTATTGTTCAATCTTTTTAATTATCAATAAATTCACATGTTTTTGTAGTTTGTCATTCATATTTATTAATTACACATATTTATAAACAATTTTCTTACCAAAATATTATAATTCAAATTTTCGGTATATATATAGTATATAAACAATTTTCTTACCAAAATATTTGGTAACAATTTCTTACCAAAATTGTTTATAATTCAAATTTTTGGTAAGAAAATTTTGGTAAGAAAATTGTTTATATACTATGAATGACAATTTTCGGTATAATTTATGAATAAACAATTTTCTATAATTCAAATTGAATATATATGTACATGTAATATTATAAATATATGTGTGTATATATATATATATCGATATATACCAAAATAACGGTATATACCGCGGTACGGTATATGACGGTATACCTCGGTATTTGGAAAAATTATACCTTTACCTTACCTAAAAGTTCGGTACGGTATGATACCTTATCAAAAATTTCGGTATACCTTATATTTGATATTTTACGGTATTTTTCGTTACGATAAGTACGGTATACCGTTTTTTTGGTAAATTTTGACAGCCCTAAACACAACAGAGAACACGAGATTTGTTTTATGATATTTTTACTCTGATTTTCAGATAACCACTATTTATATAATAGCAATCAAACGTCAAACATAATCTTAAAAGGATTAATATTGGCCGAAAAATGTGCGCCTAAATAGAATTGTTGGTGTCGTAGTAAGATGTGTGTAATCTATTCAAACTTCACGCTTTAACAAGAGGCTCGAAATAATCCAAATATATTTGTATGTCTAAATAATTGAATATTATAAAGTTGTTGACAAGACTATTATTTACTTTATTTATAATGACTCAATTTGATAAAAAAAAAAATAAAGGTACTTTGTTAATTTTTTAGCCAATAATTATGGTACGGTGGGAACATAAGTTGGAACGGGGTTTATGGAAATAAAATTTGTAGAGATTGGTTGAATTTGCATGAGATGCCTTATTGTCTAACTGTATGATATCTCGTGTTGTATTAATACGAGAGTGACATGTGTCATGATTATAGTTCAAAGATTTAAAAGGTGTTTAGTTGAATTAATTATTTACGATTTAATATCATTCTTAATTATTATGAGTTGGTTGGTTGGATGTAGAATTAGTCGTGACTTTTTTGTCTTGACATTCCTTTCCCTCTATGACAAAAGTAGTGTCGGTTAATTTGGACAAAATCAATCTCGAATAATCAGGGAATAATGGGGATAACAATAAGAAGGCAGTGATAAAGAAGTTGGGAGTTGATAAGTGTGCGTGACAGTGGAGTATGAAAGGGTGGGGGGCAAGAGGAGTGACTAGGTTGGGGAGAGGGGTGGTTTCATCCGTTGGTGTCTGGTTACAACTATAAAACAACCAAACATCCACACCACAACACAACACAACATACACTAGTCTTTTTTCTCTCCTCTCTTTCTTATTCTGCCTTTTGTTTTCTTTCGCTGCAGCCTTTTCCTCAGATCTTTTGTTTCTGCCATTCCCCAAAATACACTTGTTTTGCACTTCCCCTACCCAATTTTGAGAATCCCCACCTCTTCATCTTCTCCACACATTTCCCCACCACAGATAAAATCAATATACTCACTCCTCTCCTCTGTTTTCACCTCTCAATTCCAACCAAGGTACCCCACTTTCCTTCTTTCTCAAATGCAGTTTCCTCCTCCATCCATAATTATCACCAAATATTCAATCTTTTAATATCTTTTTTTTCTGTTTCTAGTGAAATGACGAAACAGGATATGGTGGTCGACTTGTCAATGGCGGTTCCCGCCACCACTGCGGCGGCGGCGCACCGTCCCCCCGCGGTGCCCGGTACTTACCTCACCCTCTCGCAGAAGCATCTCCTCCACAATCTCGAGATCAACAGTGGCGCTGGCGTCAACACGTGGCTCGACTCCATGAGAGCCTCCTCCCCCACACACATCAAGGCGGCGCCGCCGACTCTCTCCGACGCCCAAAATTCTTGGATCGTAAGCACCACACAAACACGGACACGCACACGCACACGCACACGCACACGCACAAAGACAAACACGTGTGATGGGTCGTTTTTATTTTTTATTTTCTTGAGTTAAGAATCTATTCCACGTTGGTTGTCGGTTGCTTGGATAATGACAAGTGTTGATTTATTTTCCTCTTCTTCTTTTTTACAGCTGCGGCATCCTTCTGCACTGGATGTGTTCGACGAAATTACGGCAGCTTCTAAAGGGAAGCAGATCGTGATGTTCCTTGACTACGACGGCACCCTCTCCCCCATCGTCGACGACCCAGATCGCGCCTTCATGTCTGAGGCGGTGAGTTCCCCACAACACACACAAACATACACACTCCCACGTGCATATCCGTGTCAGTATTTATAAACTAAACCACACTTCTTTATATAATTGAAGATGAGAGCAACTGTGAGGAAACTGGCCAGATACTTTCCTACTGCTATAGTGAGCGGGAGATGCAGAGACAAGGTGTACTAATCTTCCTTTTCTATGAATAATCTCTACCTTCCTTTTCTTGTAAAACTTTGAATTAAAATTTGTAGCTTTATGGTGTAGGTGTATAGCTTTGTGCGTTTAACAGAGCTGTATTATGCTGGAAGCCATGGCATGGACATAAAAGGCCCATCTAAAGCTAATAACAAGGTCACCTCTCTCTCTCTCTCTTAGGAGTAGTATTTTCTTCTTCATGCAAAAAAAGGTCATTTCTTGTTTCTATTTCTTGAAATATTGAAATATTTTAAATCATTTTTCAGGATGCTCAAGCTGTTTGTTTCCAGCCAGCCAGTGAATTCCTTCCTATGATCGATGAGGTGAATATTTGTCTTCTTATCTTAATTTCAATTTTATACTAGTACTTTTTTACTTCTTTTTAGGTAAATATATGAATATCTAAACATTTATCGAAATTTTAGGTCTATAAAACCTTATTGGAGGTGACGAAATCCACCCCAGGTGCTAGAGTGGAGAACAACAAATTCTGTGTTTCTGTACACTTTCGCTGTGTTGATGAGAAGGTATCCCACCATACCTCACTCACTCACACACACACACACACATTCCTCCTAATTTAGCATCTAATTCTTGATTAATTTTGCAGAAATGGATGGATTTGGCTAAGCAAGTTGGAGTGGTGTTGGAAGGGTATCCTAGCCTTAGAATGTCTCAAGGAAGGAAGGTAAAATCATAGAACTAATTTATCTTTCCTTTTTCCAGTAGTTGTACCTTGTTCGCCATGCTTTGACCTTAATACTTATGTCCATGTAATTTAATAGCCTGTAAATTGATCAAAAAATGTAGGTGTTCGAGATTCGTCCCACTATTAAATGGGACAAAGGCAAGGCCCTTGAGTTCCTCCTAGAGTCACTTGGTATGTCATTTATTTCAATTTATTTAATGTAATGGCTGTTACAATCTTTAAATACACAATGGTCCCCAAATAATTATTAAAACCTAATCGATGTGGGACTTGGATTCATTTCCACAGGATACGCCAATTGCGCTGATGTTCTTCCTATATACATTGGCGATGATCGCACCGATGAAGATGCTTTTAAGGTATTTTAATTAGCTCTCGTATGTCTGTGTTAGATACATCTTATGATTGTCCTTGATGATCGATGGTAATAATTTTCCATCGGATTGTAGGTGTTGAGAGAGAGGGGTCAAGGGTTCGGAATCCTCGTGTCCAAGACTCCAAAGGACACGAACGCTTCGTATTCTTTGGAGGAACCCTCCGAAGTTATGGCGTTCTTAAGACGATTGGTAGGGTGGAAGAAAATGTCGTTGAGGCGACAATTTAGAATGAGAAGAAGAGTTCAAGAGATCAAAATGTCGATACTGAATTAATAAATTTTAAAATTATTATTATAGTATATATATATGATATGTATATTTCTCAGTGGGAGCCAGAGAAATTACTACGCAAGTCCCTTCCTATGTTCTAAATCAAGTCAAAATTAGAACAAGTTTGGGAAATTTTATGTGCTCCTTTTCCACCTTTTGCCCTTGTACACCTTTTCATTTGTAATTAAGCGTATGGGGGAAGTTGTCCTTTACGGCCTCATTTTGAGTAAATACACTTCCTCTTCTACCAATAGTTATGCCCGTCAAATCTCTTCAGTCTTGATATCGTATTATTGTGTGTGCCCTTTTTATATTGTATTTCTTTATGGTACTTTTATTTTTATTTATTTTACCACTACAACAAAAGTTCCAATAATAATGAGCTATATTATGTGTATTATAAAATAAAACATGCATTGATAAACTATGGAAGATCTATTAACTAATTGTGCAATGTTTCGCATCTCATTAATTATGGAAGATCTATTAACTAAATATAAAATAATTAATGTAGAACTGCATTCGAAATTCTAAGAACTTTTAGGTTAGGATCTGTCACGTGGTGTTGTATCAATTATGTGATTGCTTTAAGTGGTATCCAATTATATCATGTTTAAATATATTTCGCGAAATAAGATAGTTGTATCTTTTAATTAAAGCTACTTTTGACTCATTATTACGATCTGATGGCAAACTGTTTTTGTTAGATACTATGAGTAAACATTTTTATAAATATATATTGTATATACATATGTATGCTCTAGGAATAGAATCAACTATATATATACTTCATTTATAAACTATGATTGTTGATATGGCGTGTGAGGAGGGAATACAGTTGAAAATCTTTTACATTAGGGCAAATTGTTCGATGTATGTGTGTATCATTACTAAAGGGAGGTTCAATTTTGACATTTGTTATAGATATTATTTTTTCGGTCTATACTTAATGTCGGACTGATAGACTAATATTTCTATTATATTGAAACGCGAAAGTTGATGGTCTTGTTTAAGTCGTATTATGATAAAATTGAAATCTCTTACTTAGTGATTTCACTTTTTTACTTAATCAACTTCTAGTATAGAGATGAATGATTTGTTAGTATAGATCAGACACTGAAGTAATAAAGCAATATAAAATAACACATGGAATTGGTTTATATGGATAAAAGATGTAATTTCGTACATCCACTATTTTTTATGTGACTCGATGATTTCCAACTAAATGAATATGTTATTATAGTGACCAATGAAGATTAGAAATACAATATTTCTGATCATTTTAAATTTCAAGACTAAGTCTAAAGAGTAGATATCTTCGATTAAAATAATTTTTGAAGTTTCTCAAATATAAAGTATATAAACTTTAAAAAAAACAAATATTTCCTCCGTCCCACTAAGCTTGACACTTTTTTTTCCGACACGGTTATTAAGGAGAATGTATAAAGTAGTGTAAGAGTGATAAATGTAGTAGAGTACACATCTTTTTGAAGAGATGATTTTTTTCATTTTTGGAATGTGTCATTTTTAGTGTGACGTTCCAAAAAGGTAATTGTGTAAAGTTTAGTAAGACGGATAAAATATATTTTTTAAATAAATATTAATTAAGATATATCATATTATATAAAAAAATTTACTAGTATTAATTAAAATTATAAATTTATTTGTAAATTATAGACTGTGGGACAATAAATTTCATCTCCCATTAATCTTCTCATTATACATGTTGAAAACATATATATTTAAATATGTTATTAATTCTAATGATGATTGAAATCATGAAATGGAAAGCGTGGATTATTTTAATGTGAGAAATTAAATAGAATTAGTTTCCCAAAATTAAGTAAGGGTCTGCAATCTGCATGCTTTAATCCGACAACTGTGGCCACCTCTCTTCATTGCTTCTGACAGTAAATTCTAGTACAATGGTCAATGGCTGCAACTTCTGCATTTTGATAAGATCATGTTACTATAAAAATACAAAAAACCATGGTTTCAAATAACTAGGATAAATACAAACCACTTGCCTTTATTGTAAAAACACTTTACTTTTACACACAAAAAAAATAATTAATTTGATGAATCCATAAAAGATTTTATATAAAAATAACAGATGTCATCAACAAAATTACAATGTATAAGTTTTAATCAGTTGGTCTAACAAAATGATTAATTATTTTTAATAAATTGATGATAAATATTAAATTTTATTATTAAATTTATTGAACCGTCGTAATGTAACATAGTACCACCATCTGAGCATGGGGTGTTAAATTCTACGTCCAAAATAAAGTTAACATGCTTAATTTTTATGCGAACATGAATTTGATCAAGCTAGTAATGTAACTTCGTCCAGATATTAATTTAGATTAATGTAAATGGGTCCAATGGTTATTTTATTTTATTTTATTTCATATTATAATATAAATTTTATATGATAATTGCGACCCATGCTGAGTCAAAAGGGATGTGTTATGAGTCTTATGTCCATTTACATTCAATTTTGTCAAAAGATTGTTCTTTACCCATCATTAACCACCACTCTTTCCTTTATATTTTTTAAGTTTTTTCATTTTATTTTTCTGTTAAAATTATTTCATCTCCTTCACGGCTAACTGATATATATATATATATACACTTTTCCTCTCTATTATTAAATAATTAACTATTAGTTAATGACAGTGTGTTAATTTACCTTTATTGTGATTTTTGATGTACAATTTCATTTAGATAGATTTATTTCTATGTATTGTACATAGCAACTTATTAATTATTTAAATTCTTACAGTTTGTAGTATAATTTGTATAAATATAGTTTGGATATTCGCAAAATGTAGCTTATTATATTATTGTAGAAGTTTGTATAGGACCATGCATGATTAATCTATTCTATGAATTTAGTAAGAGATGAAAATTTATTAGAATAATTCTAGAAAATGTTAGTACTACTAGATCTACTCAGAATAATTAACAAATTATAACGATCGAGATTAAGAAATACTTTTAAATAATGCAACTATAAACGATATTAATAATCGGGATTCAGCTTTCGATTTAATTATTATATATAAAATTTATGTTTAATTGGGCTAGTAGGTTTATTTATTATAATCGAGTACTACATATTACTTATTATATTTAATTATGAGTGATAATATAAAATAGCTAAAAAAATTTTAGAAGACAAATAATAACCACCAACATAATAATAGTTAAATTCTAGCCATTTATAAATTTCTTGTACTAAAATATCCTTGTAATTATATTTTACATTTTTTAGTATGAATTGTATCGAATCGTACCATTTATACGTGATACTTAATTTTATTAAACTGTATGTATGTATGAATCGTATGAATGAATACTATTCATATCATTCGTACCATTCATACAATTAAATTTAAGTAGAAGGAGTATGATGTTATTACAACAAAACTCTCAAATAGTTACACTTGGGTGTAATTATTATGGATGCCACAAAATTTTAATGCATGTCACTAAAATTATTAGTGACATTTAAAAGTGTAACTATTAAATAATAATTTGTGACATGTATTTGGGAGTGTTACTACACAAAATTAGCTACACCATTAAATGTTACTAATAATTTTAGTGACATGCATTTAAAATTTTGTCACCCATAATAGTTACACCCAAATGTCACTACTTGAGAATTTTGTTGTAGTGTGTTTGTAACTATTATTTATCTTTTATTATTATTTTTTTAGCTAATTTGTATAATTAACTCTTTTAAGTATCCACATTTTTATCTATTAATATAGCTCATTTTCACTTATTATAATTATATTTCATTTTAAGTGAAAATAAGAAATATTAAAGGTGAAGTAAAGAGAATGAAATTTTAAGCATTAATTAGTTTTTTCTTATACATATTTATATATTTTTTTAGAGGTATATGAAGCATTAATAATAGTTGCACCCTCTTTTGAGACCAATGAAATGGCGGCACTGTGGTTTAAAACTAACCAATCATCATTAATTATATTTGGACGAGTAAATCACGGCGACAATGTTAGTTAAAACTATCAATTAAGTATTATCACTTTTATTTATATGTTTTGGTACAGGTGTGTAATATAGTAAGTAGATTTAATAAATGATGACACATGGACCTATATTACACCGATTAGCACACAATTACTGGGTACAACTCAACGTAATTACAGCTGATATTACAATGTTATATTAATATACGAGTTACTATAATTTTAATTTTAATTTTTTAATTATTTTTTATTGAATAATATTAAATTATTTCCTAATGAATAAATTCTAGTTAGAAAATAATAATTAGCAAAATTTTTATTAAAAATTTAATATTTCTTGATGAGACATGCCATATAGTTCGCGAGCGTATTAACCTTTGCTTGTTGCTGGGGGTGATCATTTTCATCATATATTATTACATAATGCAATATAAATAAAAAACTAATATTGATAGTACCCATATATATATTATTTAAAACAATCTCCATGGCACTAAAAAATAAATTAAAAATAGCCCTTATCACAACGACATTGTCATTGGCAATTTATAATCTATATAGTTAGATGCCAAAAATATGCCAAATAGAACTATAATTGTGAAGCCCTTAATTCTTTTTGATACCTCAAAATAAAATCCTCTCTAAGTAGGCTTGTCAATGGGTGAGTTTTATTCGGACCAGAACCGGAACCAGTCAAAACTCGCTCATTTTAAAGTTATGGTTCCGGTTTCGGTTCCGGTTCTAGACCCGTACAAACCCGCTCATGGTCGGTCCAGACCCGACCCGATCCGTAAGGTACGGTTCCGGTTCTAATCCGGTCCGACCCGATCATTTTTTTTCCAATTTTTTTCATTTTTTTTCTTCAATATTTTTATCTTAAAAAACAATATTTTATAATATCTCGTGTTACATCCTTGATCGTAGAAGAACACTCTATACGTCATAATTTAATAATAAATGTACCCAAACAATAAACACATATAAGTCGTAAAATAATTATGGTATTTAAGTAATTTTTTAATGGTTAAATAAAATAAGAGTGAAGTTTCATTATTAAATATTTTATATTTAATTAATTTATTTAGAATCCAGATTCGTTTTAACGAATTGGTGACTAAAATAATTATATAAATAAAACATAGCAAGACCCATGGGTAACTCATACCCAATAATACCCATGGGTATTCTCCCGGACCGAAACCATTAATATTTTAATTAACGGTTTGGGTCTGGGTCCGGGTCTGAATCCGATATTTAACGGTCCAGTTCTGATTCTACAACCGTTACTAATTTAATACTAGTTTCGGTTCGAATTTTACCCACCCATTGACAAGCCTACTTGTGAGTGATACCTCGAAAAGGGATTTTGAAGCTTGTTTTTTCTTCTTGATCATCTTCTTTATTGTTAGGTTTTGAAAGGGAAAAGCACCCAAATTATAGCTAGGAGTAAGGAATCTAATAGAAAATTGGTAGAAGGGGGTGTTGGAATCCACTAAAAAACTTGCAAAGTGTGATTATTTGTTGATGTGAAGAAAACACATGGATTTTGGGAATGTGACTAATATGCTTCCAATATAATGTATTTGACAACCTTAAGAGTCTCTTTTGAACGTGGAAAGAGATGGAGTCCACTTCCACTAGCGTTCAAACACTCTTCATTGGATATCTTTGATTAAATTATGGAAGATAAAGAAAATTGAAATTAATAGCTAACTAGGAACAATATTAATAGTCCATCTAGCTAACTGGATCTAAGCAGCTTCAATTATTGGTCGGAAACTAGGGGGAAGGAGAGGCAAAAAGAGTTCAAACTCTCCTTGAGTTCCTACGACTTTTTCTACTATCAACTAAATATATACTTTCATTCAAGATGATTCATTTTTCGATTTTCGTATTCCTACAAGGTTGGTCCATTTTGCTTTATAACATTGTGTTTTTTACTTTAAATGTATTAGGTTAACAAAAAAAAGGAGTCATCTTAGTCTGCGTGCCGATAAGAAGGCGATCATATTGAATGAGACGGAGGGAGTAGTAATTTATGTACATGCAAGCCTTTGTCTTTGAAAAAATTAAGTGACTCGTGTGCATATCAGACTCATCATAAATAATTATTTTGGGCATCATCATTACTCTATTTGTTCAAAAAAAAATTTGGTGTAAAAACGAATGAGATTTCTTATTATCTATTCGTGTAACATCTCGTGTTGCATTAATAGGATATTGACACGTAGTATAACTAGAGTTTTTGATTTATAATATGTATAAACATATATATATATATTAAATCTTAAATCATTAATTATGATATACATATCATTTTCATAATTTTTGTATTAATCCAAACACTAACATACAACTATATATAGATACAAATTGTGGGATCATCTTTGTCATTATGAAATATGTAAAATTTTGGGAATACTCCAAAATGTTAAGTGCAAATTTTTGAGAAGGAACTAAGAATATTATAGAAACATATATGTGTTATATATATATATATATATATATATATATATATATATAGGGAGTGGTTCTAATAAAAAGGGACATTAAAGTATAAAATAGGAAATGATCTGGGCCATTAGATCAACACCATCCGACGGCCATGATTAAAACAAAAATCGCGCCATTATATATAAATAAGGTTATTTTCGTAAAATTTGAAGTGGGCAGTTATGCGTTCAAAATACAATGCATTTCATAGTTAAATACAATGCATAATTCGGTCAAATGCAATGCATAACTCAAATTACATTTTCACAATGCATTTCATAGTTAAAAACAATGCATTTTTCGGTCAAGATCTCAACCGTCCGATCATGAAAATCTAAGGCCCAGATCATTTCCTATTTTATACCTTAATGTTCCTTTTTATTTGAACTCCATCCTATATATATATATATATATATATAATTGAGGATGGGATAGTGATTTTTCATGCACATATAAAACATGCCATGAGAATTAATTTCGTTTAGCATGCATGCATCACATACGTGAATGTCTCAGTTATTTGCAGATCGATGTTAACTAATCAAGAGAGTAAAATAATTGGAATTTAATAAATTCATGGGTCGTGCATGGATGATCAAATATACATATATACATCAATCATCTTTATAATAATAATATATAATGCATATTTGGATCCTAGCTAGTGGCTGATTGTTTATTTTAATCTATGGTTCTTTAATTTGTTTTCCAATTAGGCGCCTTGTTTCGTTATTTAATTAGGACCAAATGCACTACTTTGTCAATTCGAAGTAACAAAGTTTTTCGACCATATCATGTTAAGATGTTTACTTAACACTCTACACATTAATTAGATCGCTTCGCATCTGGTGCATAACTCTTATCTCAGTATTCAAATTTATTATTTTAAGAATTATAGTATTTGCTATAAAAGTGAATGCCGTTTAATGGGTCATAATAAACATTTATATATTATTAAAAATTCAATTTTAAATATTTATATATGTACCCCAAATATCTAATAATAAGATGAACGTAACGAATCTATTGTGTAACTATGAGCACGAACAATTGCCAGGTCAATATTATTCTAAAGACGGTAATTAATATTGTACTCTTATACATATTATTTTATATAAATACGATAAAAGTAAATGTGCTAATTATGAAATATACCCAATTTGCTAAACGTGTATAAAGAAAATACCCACGACTAAAACAATGTAAAGAATATACCCACTTTTTGACTTCTCAGTACCAATCATCACTTTATAATTGGCTAAATAACTAATTTTCTTTCACAAACGTCGCATATCTCTCTGTCAAAGAATATTTTATTTTCTCTTTCTTCTCTACGTATACTCTTTGATTTGCTTGAACCAGTTCAATTGAAGCCATTTTCCAGAAAATTTTAAGGTAATAATCTCAAACTCACTCAGTTATTCGGTAGAACCTCCATACCGCCGGTAAAAGAGCAAATACCGCCGGTAATGGCGTCACCGGCGGTATTTGCAACCGCTGGACCCTTACCGGCGATATTAACCTAAATATGTATATATTTATTTTACATGCAATAATATCACATCATAGTTCTAAAAAGTCTTATATATTTGTTTAGATCTTAGTATAACGGTGATGGATTTGAGCAACAGTGTGAAGTTAGTATGATATATTGTACTATTAAAGAAGTTGAGCTCAACGTTTACATCTTAGTATAATTTCATAATTGTTGATATACAAATTAAAGATCTAGTTTCAGTTAAGTTGATGACAGATTTTTATGTATTTTGGATGAAATGATGCCGGCAAAATTATAATCAATACGTTATAAGACTTTTTTTGAGCTATGCAATTAGTTTCAATTAATTTAATGTGTTCACTTTGACAATAGAGATTTTTTTGAGGTTTACATGCATTTCAGATGTGATTATTATGCTAAGTCGAAATTGTAATTACTTACTCTTGCACAATTTCAATTTAGATTTAGTTATTCGCTTTCTGATTGTGAGTATCATTATTCTTCTTATTGCTTATTATATTCATTCTTTATTTGTAGATGAATGATTATACACCTGTTTACGTGAAATATGGAGGTTATTGGGATGGATGTATTTATACGGGTGGCCAGGAGCAGACAGCACCTCTCCCGAATAATCATATCACTATCACGAATTTAAAATTCTGCATCGAGTACATGTCTATTGCAAGTGAAAATCAGTACGATATCTTCTGTTTGTCGAGATCGAAGAATGGTCGGCTGATCAAATCTCAATTGACCACTGATGATGAAGTTAGAAGACTATGTTTGATCCAATCATCACCCACAGTGTATGTGGATTTGAGGGGGGAATCGAGCAGCAGAACTGAATCCACAAGAATTCCGGACCTCAACTTTGCATGTGGTGACAATTTTGGTGAAGAAGATGGTGGTGGTGGTGATGATGATGATGATGAAGATTACGTTGTGAGTTCAGATTGTTCTTCATCATCTGAATCCGAAGAAGAAGAAGGTCGTCAGATGAACAGTGGTGCATTTGCCGACTTTGCAGCATGGATACGTGATGCAGGGGGTATGCGAAGAGTTCTGGAAATGATGTATTCGAGTGTGAATAGTGACGTCGAGTACAACCCTAATACAGAAGGGTTTTTAAGAAATTGGATAGTTCCAATGGTCCCCCTCAATGCTATGACCTCCGAAGTGCTGACTGAAGAAAATCCAATACTCGAAGAGTTAGGTGATGGGTTGATCTTTGATGATAAGGAAGACTTGAACATTGCGGCTGGATTGTGGAACATGGAGAACCGAGCTGAATACAGAGTCGTAAGATCAGACACGTATCGATTGCATTGGGTTTGTAAGTTGTATGAAAGATGTCCGTTCGTTCTGTGTGCTCATTGTCATGGAGGTAGTTGGACTGTATCTGAGTTTCGTGCTCAGCACACTTGTACTGATGATATCTCACATCTTGGTCCGAAAAAGGTACACTCAAAGGTGATTGGCGCATTCTTTGCGAAGAAAATGCGAAATGTGAAAGATATCATAAGACCGAAGGTTATTCAGGAGGAGCTGAGGAGGTGTTTCGGTATGGATGTCAAGTACGATGTCGCACTCAGAGGCAGAAATCATGCACTTGAGATGATCTACGGTAAGTATGATGCATCATTTCAGTTGTTGCCTGGATATCTGCATATGTTGGAAGTGATGAATCAAGGTACGATCACTGATCTTGATGTTGGTCCTGACAATAGATTTAGACATCTATTTGTCGCTCTTGGAGCTTGTAGAGCTGGGTTTGGCTTGTGCATGAGGCCCGTTATAGTTGTTGATGGCACTCATCTAAAGGGGAAGAACAATGACATTTTGTTCGTTGCAGTAACGAAAGATGCGAATGAACAAATTTACCCACTAGCTTTTGGGATTGGGCCGATCGAAAATCACGAGTCTTGGATTTGGTTCCTTACAAGAGTCAAAGGAGCTTATGGTTCTACGCCAAACACATTGATCGTATCCGATCAACATGTGTCGATTGAGCATGCCGTGGGTATCGTATTTCCTGAAGCAACACACGGTTTATGCTACTATCATCTTAGCGGCAAGATCAAACGGTTTGGAAAGACCACGGTTGGCTTATTTCAGAGAGCCGCTTACACATACAGACTGAATGAATATCATAAAAGAATGAGTGTCATACAGGCTTCAAAGCCTCTTGCTTATGAGAAGTTGATGAGTGTTGGACCTCCCAAATGGGCTCGATCGATGTGCCCAGTGCGAAGGTATAGCTTTCTAACATCTAATGCAGCTGAAAGCTTCAATAAGACACTGTTGTGGGCTCGACGTCTACCTATTTGCTCTCTTGTGGAGGCAGTGAGGCTTGTGTTGGAAAATTGGTTCGATGATAGACGTCAGAAAGTTGCACGGGATCAACAAGAATATCCGGAAGAAGTTATACGAAAAGTGCGCCTGCAAATTGATAGATCTCGTGCGTATAGCGTAGCTCGTGTGGATGCTCATGCATTCAAGGTTGAGACGAGTACGCGGTCAGTTATTGTTGACTTGAATGCATGGACTTGCGAGTGTATGGAGTTTCAGTTCGATCTCATTCCGTGTTCTCATGCAGCCGCGGCAATTCAGTACGTACAATATTTACATTGCGATATTTATTATATTGTCTAATTACATTCTTTTTACAATTTGACAGGAATGCCGGTATGTCCATATCTCAATTTATAGCAAATTTTTACAAACGGACAGCGATGTAGGACGCCTACAGAGTACACATTGCACGTGTTCCTCACAAAAATAATTGAGTCCTACCAACCAATGTCGCAAATATAGAAGTTTTGCCAAACAAAGTCATACGAATGCCGGGTCGACCTCGAGAGAGTAGACGTAGATCAGGAGGGGATACATTTGGGAGACGTAGGAGAGGTAGACAACCATGTCCTCATTGTGGAAGCACCGGACATACGGGGCCGAATTGCCCCCAAGCAGATGATGATTATGAAGACTATTGAAGACTTATTTGTTGTTATGAGGACTTGTTTGTTGTTAATTTGTTATGACTATATATTAAATATCTTGTAAAAGGGCTTGGGTTCGAAATATATAATATATTTGTTGTAAAAGACCTATTAATATGTTTATAATTATTTGTAGATATAAAATTAATGAATATGAGCAATAGCTCAAATGGTATCTCACGCATCTATAGATTCTCTTCTCTTCGCGTGGCTAGGGTTCGAATCCCTTAAGCCCCATTTTCTTGTTTTTATGTTTGGGATCTGCACATCGTACAGTGAACAACTCTGGATTCTCTTCGAATCCGAACGTGTTGTGGCGATAGTACATCGCATGTCGCAGCGTCACAAGAAGACCATAAATCAATGGTCTGAGCGTCCTAATCCTCGCCTGCTGAATCTCGGGCGTAATCGCATGCCAATTACTGTCATACAATGTAAGTATACGAATCCTCATACAAGCAACTACAACGACGTAATGATGCGAAACTAATATCGGGAATATTACCTACAATTAAAATCAAACATAACACAATTAGTGACATATATAATTATAAACTAACTTATTTAAAAAAAAATTACAAACTTACTTCATTAGCATCCCACCATGCACGACAAGTTCTTCCATAAGCCGTACCCTGAACGACTTCGCACACCCATTTACTTGGCACCCAGTTCTTTTTTATGTGGGCAGCCACGTTTTCCTTAGCAACCGATTTACGACACTCGGCAACAAAATTTTTATATTCAAACGCTAACCTTGCCTAAATAAATATCACATATAAATATAACAAATAAATATATCAAATAAATCATAATGAATATCGCATAAAAATATAACAAATAAAACCTAATCAATATAACAAATAAATATCACATATAAACATAACAAATAAATATATCAAATAAATCATAATGAATATCACATATAAATATAACAAATAAATCCTAATCAATATAACAAATACATATCACATATAAATTTAACAAATAAATATATCAAATAAATCATAATGAATATCACAAATAAATATAACAAGTAAATCCTAATTAATATAACAAATAAATATCAAATAAAATCACATATAAATATAACGCACAAATGATAATGAATATAACAAATAAATATCAAATAAATTTACTTACAAAGAAATCTGTCTTGCATATCACAGTTTTGCCATTAGTGTGACGCGGATACACCTTATCATTGTCAATCAATCTTGCTTGAAGTGTCGCCATATACAAATCTACGGTCTATATCACAAAAATATTGGATTAGAATTAAACCAAAATATAGAATATATAAAACATGTAATTAATAGAAATAATTAAATAAAATTACCTCTGAATAGAAATCTTCATCTAACTTGATCATAAACTTCAAATCTTTAGCGGAGCCCCATTTCCTTTGAGTGCAACTGTTGCATAATCAGGTTTCTTCATGAATTCTAAAAATCTATCATACACACCTAAAGGAAATGGAGGGGATACGGGAGGACGATATTCTCTTGATGGACTACTGTAGGCGATCGCATCTCCGGATACGTCAGAAGTGGTAAACTAAATTTAAAATACACAGTTAATTAAAAAAAAATTAAAAACAGAATTTACATTAAATCACGTAATTGTGAAAATACCTGGCTCTGTCCTACATCAGCTGTAGAATGACGGTGTGTCACAAATGGAGCATCGATCGGGAAGTGTGGCCGAGCAGAATCATCGGGAAATGCAGTAGACGGACGAGCAGAATCATCGCCCTCAGCAGCAGCACGAGACGGACGAGTCGAGTCCGTAATAGGGGGACTACGTCTCCGAGTATCTAGCACTGGGGAACTACGTCGTGATCCGCCACATTTCATCATCTCGAACATCCCCTTCATCCACGTCTTCAATCTGCCCTCAGATGCTGTAATCTCAGCCCGCAAATCAGCTCTAATCCGTGCCTCAGAAGCACTAACCTCAGCCCGCATATCAGCTCTAATCCGTGCCTCAGATGCACTAACCTCAGCCCGAACCTCAGCCCGAACAATATCTCGTAGGTAGTCTCTCTCTGCTCTCGGCGAGGGTGGAGCTCCTCTGCTGCTACTGGAGGACGACTCAGGCCTCTGCACTCTGGCACGCTTCCCCTTGTCGACACGGCGTCGAGGAGGCCGAGATGCGTGGTCGGTGTGCTCAACATGCTGCTCATCCAGTACAGGCCTCGCACTCCGAGTGGATCGAGGACCGGAGACTTCCTCAACAGCAATAGGTGGTCGTGTATGTCTAACACGGTGCTGATCACCTGAAGTATGCTGGGTCCTCGATGTAAGGCCGATCAAAGGAGCATACGATATCGCCAGCGGCCGCGGACAGTCGACAGATGTCACATAAGGTAGGGCTCGCTCGGTCTCCTCCATAACTATATTTGTAATATCATAGCACTGCAAAAAATAAAAACATAATTAATTAAAATATTAATTAAGTACATTAAATAAATATATTAAATTAAACCAAAATTTTAACTTACATCCAAATCCGTGTAGAAACTCCGAATGTCTGCAGGGTCCGGAAGATCTGGAGTCTTCCGAAAATTCCAACGAAGACATCTCGGATAAAATCCGTCGCCACGATACTTCCCGGCAACATTACCCACCCCGGGAAGCAGCTCAAATCCCCAAATCATCAGCGACCAAGCAGGTCCATAAAAGTGATATCTCTGATTATCCGGCATTTTTCTTAAATAATTCCGGAGAATTTTGAACGAGTATGCTCCCCACGGGTACTGATAGAAGGCGTCCATGTCCGATGCCAGCGTCCACAACCACGGAAATACCATCTTCTGAGCATCATGCCCGAAGACGAAAATCGACGCCATCAAGACGTGGGCCAAGCCTAAATATATGTCGGCCTCGTGGGGAGGAATGCGCTTCCGGAAACGCTTCAGCAGATCCGCTCCGGACAAATTGCCACCGCCGCATGCCAACTCAAAAAGCCGAATGCCTCTCGGATCGTGGGGATACGTGCTGTCAAAGATAGAGCCCCCAAATCGCAGTCCCGTGATCAACGCGTGATCCCGTACAGTATACTCGATATCGGATCCATTGAGGTGGAACCAAATACCGGTACGGGACCAAATGCACCGAGCAACAATGCCATGGAGCGCCGATGAACACACGCTGCCCGGTGTCCATCCTATAAAATGTCCGAATGGCCCCTCCTTAAATCTGTCGAGCAACTCGTAACCCCCAACCTCAAGAAGTGTGAGCCGGATTTCCTCTAGTATACTAATCCTATAATATGTATTCGGTACCGCTATCCGATCAATAGAATTCGGCCTACGATACCAAGGACGCTCCGATACCTTAATAATTAAAACAACTAATTAGCACAATAATCAATTATAACAACTAATTATTCTTAAATAAAAAATAACAACTAATTCGCAAAAAAATTCAATAATAACAACTAATTAGCAAATTAATCAAAAATAACAACTAATTAGCAAAAATAATAATTAATAATAACAAATTAGCAAATTAATCAATATCAGCAACTACTTAGCAAATTAATCAATTATAACAACTAATTAGCAAAACAAATTAATCAATATTAAACAAATTAATTAGCAAATCAAATTATTAAATAATTACCTATTCAAATTAATTAGCTAATCAAATTAATCAATAATTAGCTAATCAAATTAATTCGCTAATCAAATTAATCAATAATTAAACAATTATAACAACTAATTAGTTAATCAAATTAATCAATATTAAACAAATTAATTAGCTAATCAAATTATTCAATAATTAACAACTAATTAGCAAATTAATCATTAGTAGCAAGTACGTGGCAAATTAATCAATAATTAAACAATTAGAACAACTAATTAGCTAATCAAATTAATCAATAATTAAACAATTATAACAACTAATCAAATTAATCAATATTAGCAACTACTTAGCATATTAAACAATTATAATAACTAATTAGCTAATTAAACAATAATAAGAAAGAAAATTAATCAATTATACAACGTCATTAGCAAAATTAATTAACAAATTAACAAATTAATCAACAAATACCGTCCCTAACTAAACACAAAATATATTGTTGAAATCATAAAAATGCAAAGGTGATATGGACGTAGATACCGCCGGTAAATACCGTCGGTGAAGAATCTACCGCCGGTCGCCCACATGCTGGCGGTAGATGTCCCGACGCCGGCGGTATTCATGCTTCTGTGGCCCTCTCACAATTCTAAGACCATTCATGTATGTATATCACGTAAATAATCAACATATAATCATCTACCATATATATACTATCATATATATATATATATACGTAATTTTGCAATTTGATAATTGTGAAGAAGCAGTAGATATGTAATTATACACATAATGGTGTGATTACCTCAATTTCGTGGGGTATTTCTTCGTCGGAGTGCGCCATTTCGATGGTGGAGGCGGCGGAGCGGCGGCGGAGCACGGTGCTGTGAGAAGGAAAGGGGAAAACAATGCGGCGGATGTGCTTAGAAGGAGAACTGGAACCAAGGCACTATGAAGAAGAGAGGGAAAACAGAGAGGAGCAACTGCAATGTGATTGACGGTGGAGGCGGCGGAGGCGACGGAGGAAGGTGGCGGCGCGGTAGATGTATTTGAATTGTGTAGATGGGGAAGAAGCAGTAGATACAAGAAATCAATAGACAATAATTAGGTTGGGTTGAGTCAAACGTGGATTGGTCAAAAAAGGGAAAGTGGGTATTTTCTGAATGTGTATAAAGGAAGTGGGTATATTGTTAATGGAGTGTTTGGAAAGTGGGTAATATTCATTTTCTCCCAAAGTAAATTATGCAAAAGCACGCATGCTTAATAAAAGTTACAATCCGTGCTGAAATTTACAGGATAGTCCAAAATCATGAGTAGTAAAAAGAGAAGAAATAGTTAGTGAATAACAATGGAAATTATTAGATCAGTCCAGTAACTACACCATCTACCTACAACATAATTTAAAATAAAATATCATTAAAATCAAAGGAAGTACGTTAAAAATGGTAAAGAATCAAGTATATATTTATATGAGCGTTTATAGCAGTTTTTAAATATGATTAAATAAGAAGTGTAAGTCTGGTATTGGGAGGGAGTGTGTAATAATTATAGAGATGGATGTATGATGATAATGTTGGGAAGGGTAAGTATGTAGTGTACGTAACATGACTGTCACTACGTAAAGCAGGTCAGGTCAGGTCAGGTCAGGTCCCCGCCTTGAGGGTCGAGCCCCCTTTCAATTCCAATGCCTATCATACCATAAATATACATACATCCATACATACATCATATCCACTCTAAATGAAATGGGTCCTAACTAACTCTTCCTATACCTTAAATGTAATTATATTTTAATTTTTTAAATTAAATAATGACTTAAACGATTAGTAGAATTTGAATCTAAAATATACCTTTACTATTACACCAACACAAATGTAATATAATTTTATTAATTCCTGCGAGTTCTTTTATTGGAATCAGAAATTGGTGGTTAAGAAGAAGCATGATTAGATTTAGATTATATATATAATGTATGTTTTTATTTTATTTTATATATAATGTATGTTAAAGGGTTATTGTCGCAATTTTCTTTTATAAATTATTTCCTTTTGGAGTAATAATTGTTTTGAAATGAAGCAGAGCAGGGGTTGGACAGGTGGAGCGTAATATTTAGGACCAAAAAGTATCTAGTGGAAATTGAAATAATATTAATAATTCATTAATGTAGTAATCACATGGAGTAGCATGTGCAGTGCGATGGGAAAACAAATAAATGGGATGTATGTGGTTGAGGATCATTGGTTGGGTGCATTCTGAACCCCCATCTCACATGTTTCATTCACTTTAATTTCCTCTTCTTTTTTATCCTTTTTATTTCTCCCTTCTCCTCCCATTAAACTTTAGTTAATGACATATCTGCGTTCCATTAAACTTGACATATTTCTAAAATATTAAAAATTATACCTTTAAGAAAATGTGGACTCTACCACTTTTATCACTTTTATACTATTTTATACACTTTTTTTAATAAGTGTATCCAAAAATTTTGTGTGTATTTTCTTTTTGGTATGTTCACCTTTGGTCAATTATTGGTGCTATCTACTATCTGCTATTTCCATCCATAATTATATTTAAATTAATACTCACCACGATTATATATCTGCAAACTCCATGCATTTTTATTAAATACTCCATATTAATTATTTGGATTATATATATATATATATATATATATATAAGTTTTGTACTTTTAATTTATAAAATCAACTCAACATTTGAATATCATCAATCAATTAATATAACGATCAATTAATATTAGTTAAATTTTAGCATGAAATAGTTTTAACAACGAAGCATTGAATGTGTTGAGATATCATTCGTCAAAAGTTGGTTTTGTTTTCAACAACATAGTAAATTAATTAAATTAGTTGACATACTGTTGAGAATTCTTGACGTCATCTAATGACACGCAGCGGAATTATCAGTTAAGAATTAGATCTAGATCTATAATCGATTATGTAGTTGAGCCTATAAAGAAGTAAGATCGGATACTTACCGATCAGAACGCTTCCACGAACTCCTGCAGCTGTAGAATCCACTACTATGGTATCCACGTGCAATCCAGCTCGATGCAGGAACAATTCCCCGGTACAGAGGTTCACAGAGAGAACGCTAGGAATTCTCTCTGGAAACTGACGGCAGTTCTGTAATCTTTTCTGTGACTTCTCTCTGAATATGTGTGTATTATTTTTTATAAATAATACTAGCTATAAACCCTAAGTCCAATGGGCCCATATTCTGAAGTATGCTTTATTAATTAATAGCCCAACAATTAATTAATCAAAGCCCATATATCCAATATATCCTAATCTAGTCCACAAGATATTAAAATATCTTTCAATCTCCCACTTGGACTAGCATTAGATAACATGCCGTGCACTATGCTTGTACCCTTGGTCGGACCAAAATACACTTGAAAGTGTGACCCAATAGGCCCCACTATCGACGATGATCTAATCAAAGTCTGCACAAAACTCCTAGACTGCGTTGTGCAGCTGTAATAGTCCGTAAAATTTTCCTGTTAATTTTTTTTTGTTTATCTGAAATCTGCTCGAGAAAATTTCGTAATAAAGTTTAAAAAATATCGATCACCTAATCGATATTAGTAAGTATTATTCGTGCAGATTGTACTTGTCTTAGTAATAATAGAAATATGCGAATTTGTTTGGTTAATGAAGTTACTCAAAAGACGAAACGAATTAATTTTCTAGTTTAAGTTCGATGAGATAATTAAAATAAACTTATGCAAGACAAGACAAATGCTTTATGAGTTAATTGAGGCATTATAATTTCGTTGTGAGATGTGATTATATAAATTTACTAAATTTTGTCAACTTAGTTAAGAGTGATTATTAGATTAAGGTTTTGGAGAGATAGAGAATGGATAATTAGAATTTCCGATTTACCTTATTAAGAGATTATCACTTATGTGTAGTGAGTGAAGAAAACATGTGTTATGAACATAGTACACAACTTTCTTTTAAACAAAGAACCACACACACACGTAATATATACTCCTTGCTTTGAGTTAGGGATTGAAGCAAAGAAAGGATTATTGAATTAATGTTTTTTGATAATTGAGATTTATTTCAATTAAATTCCAGAAGGGATTAAATTTTAAGAGATGTTGTGTACTGATGAGGCGATACCCATGTATGTAAACTTGTATAAGTAGTTAGTAGTATAGTAGGTGGTCTCTTATTAATAGAAAAATATTTGTAGAACCTTTACATGCTTTAATTCAATAGAGGAAATAAAATAGGCATATAGGCCTATAGTTATGTTACGAGAAAGAAATAAGGCAGTGGAAGTAAGTTCAGTCTGCCATGAAGGCACTGCAAGTGTAAAACAGGACTGTGTTGGCAGAAATATACATAAGATACAATAGATATTTACCCTATACATAGAAAGGTGTTAATAGGGATGCAACCTATATGTAGTAAACAATGGAAGGGAGTTAAGGGGTGAACAAATCTGTCCAAATAGATCTTGTAGTAGATACTGCAAATCTGGGAATAAATGACCTATCTAGAAATAAATTAACATGACAAGAAAATAGAAAGGAAGAAGTTGATGCAGTCCGCGAGGAAAGGGTTGCCTGCACCCTCCCAAATTCCTCCATTCATCTATGCACCTGTTAGAAGAAAGAGAAGATATTATATTAAACTCATAGCACCCCAAAGTCAAGATTTCAGAGACAAGACATGTTAAGGGAGTAGTAAGTGAGAAAACTTTAAGTTTGCACTCAAGTGTCTCTGCATGCATAACATAGAATACACTTAAACCCTTCTATATAACAACCACAGGCTCTTCCCTTATACGCTTTAGAAATCAGCCCCACCACCATCCCCCACTTAGCATATTCAGAGAAGCTTACATCTACCAGGAGCCATCCCAACTCAGAAACTTGAGAAGTCACCGAGGTAAATCAGGATCTTAACCTCCAGTTTTAATACTCTTTTATATTAGTTAAAAATCTTCTTTAAAACTGAGACTTGTTAGAAATAAAACATACATCATGCTACCTCCAAAAGTCTTCTGAACTTCCTACTTTTAACTATGCTTTATAAGTCTTAAAACTGAATTTAGGTAGATTATAGACTATATTTTGTTCAATCACTTTAGAACTCTTGTATAAAATAATGAACATACACAGAACTTGCACAGAACAGGGCTGCAGTTTCAGAGCATAGAAGAGAACTTAGGCCTAGTCAGAATATATATGTTACAGCTTAGAACATAAGAGGCAATCAGTAAATACATAAAGAACTTAGAGTATTAGCTCATGCTGTTTGAAACCCAAAACATAAACTCATTTTCTGATTTTACAACCACTTCAGAAGTTAAGAAATGTCAGGAATATACAAGTGTATTTTTTTTGTTTGTTTTGTTCACTTCTTACTTTATACGTGCTTAAGACCCTCTAATAGTGTTATGCCAGAACTTAAGGAATACCTAGCTTATAACTCACTGAAATCCTTTCAATCTTTAGGTTAGAAGCCACAATTAACATAAAAGCATGAATTGTTTTACCTAAAGACTATCATCGTAAAATCACATAATAAAACCCATTAGAAAAAGGAAAACCCTTTGAGCACATTGACTGAAAACTGAACTACTACCTTAGAAGTCCTCGGCTGGAGGAGTAACAGCAGAACGTGATGAAACTCCCAACTTGCTGTTAAACCCATCTCTGAACCCAATCCACTTTGACCCTAAAACAGAAACTTGGGATAAGATTTTTAAACATTTAGAAATAGAACCTGGTTAAATTTCAATAAGGAACAGGAAGGTGTAAATGTTAAAACCCCATACCTATTAACCCAATCACCGGAGCTTCAAATCCGAAGGACTTCCCCAGCCACGAACAGAGAGAATCTTCATCCTAACCGTAACACTCCCTCAGCCAGAATCAGAATGAAGGAGAAAGAAAAATTCATTAAGCCATGAGGAACCAAATTCTAAGAATTTAAATTAAACTGTATTACCTTCTTAACCATAAAACGAACAGAGACCAACATTAATGAAAATAACTAGAGAAAGGGGAGAATTCTGAAATTTCAGCAAATTCTGGGAAATTGTCCAACCTTAATCAGAGAAGAACTAAGAACATGCAGAAGTTTTAATGGTAAAATTCGAAGTATTGACTTAACCTCAAAAGAAATTGCTGTTGTCCCATAACGAAGAACTGTCGGGAGGGAGAGCGCGAGTGATGGAGAAGAGAATCGGAGGGTTTACATGAGAAGGCACCGCTGGAGAGAAAGGAGGAATCGAGAGGGAGAGGGAACTGAGGAAGGGGAGTGATCGGGGGTGTGGAAAACAACACTTATCTAGGGTTAAAGGAAAATTGAGGGTTTGATGAGGAAGATGGGTCGAGTGATGATAGAGTGGGCCATTTGGGTGAAATAATAGAGTGGGCCATTTGGGTGAATGTAGAGTGGGCCGGTTATGTATTAATTAGAGTGGGCCGAATTGAAGAATTGTCTCATGGGCCGAAATTGAATTCTTAACGGGCTGAAAGACATAATAATAGATTGGGCTCGTTTTTTATTTAGTAATGGACCCAGTTTTTGAGTTTTGAGAATGGATTTAGTTTTCCTTAATTTTGGGATTAATAAAGAATTAATTTTTGGATTTAATTAGTAATTAAAGAGTTTGGATATAAATAGTTAGATTTAATCCCATAATTTAGATCGATTAAATTATGAAGTTAGAAGTAATATTTTATTGGTTTTAGAAATCGTTAAGCACTCGAATACTAATCGAGTGAAGAGATTAGAGGATTAATGAAATAATAGAATATTATTTCATTTTTAGATAAAATAAATTATATACTCACGATGAGTATTTTCCTCTTAATTACGATTAAGGTTCGGCGAAAGAGAAGTCCAATCGACCTACACCAAATTATCGTTAGACAAAGAAGCAGTTCAGGTAGGCTTTCTTTTACAAATAAAATCGCATGCGTTGTACCAAAGTATGATTTTTGTTTAGAATGCTTTAGAATTTGAAATGTTATGAAGTATTGCATTGTCGAAAATTTTATATTTTGGTATGATGTGTATTTGTTGAAATTAATCGATTTCGGACCTTTAAAGATTTATATCTTTTAAGGTTAGTGTACACCAGAACTGTGAGTCATCTTAGCGGGTTGGCCGGTTCAGTGTTCGCGGAAAGTGGCCACTTTCCCGACACACAGAATTACAGATATGTATGATTACTCCAGAACTTAGACTGCGCAGTCGAACTTTTAAGATCACACAAGAATTTTAGTGAACATAGGTTCTTTAGTGACAAAATCCCTATGTTGCACTGTATTACGGCAATTGCAAATATATCAGTACGAATGTGATTTCGGCATGTGTTTATTGAGTACTTTCGTACTCAGCCCTGCATATATTTATAAATGTGCAGGTTAAGTCGTGATGACAAAGTGGAAGGCTCAGCGGTGGTTTTTGTCAAACTCCAATGCTTTACTCTCGGTGATTTATATGTCGTCATACATGTAAATCTAGATATTGATCCAGTTTCCGCTGCCTGACTTTTGTTTTAGAACCAGGAACTTATTAGCTATCTATTTTGCCTTCGAACTATGTATTTCAGACTCGTGCTCGTTTTTCGTAATTCTAGATGTTGTTATAATCACTATTTCTGAGGTGTTTTCCGATCCTCATTCAAGTAAACACCTTCGTTTCGTTTCATTACCCGTATTTTATTTTCAAGTCACGTTTTTCTCGATTTTACTCAGAGAGGTGAAATGGGGTCGTGACAGCAGCGAACTCGATATATGGCGGACGTTTACGTGGATTCTGTAAACAACCTTTATATGAAGTTTGAGTAATATCCTTTCATTCACGACACACTCGATTAAGCCTTGGATCTGTCATGTGTCTATCCAAATAGTTTAATCATTTGTTCTCATCTTTATTATACGACCCATATGATCATATTCAATTACTCTAATTGAATATATCCTTGCATTGGCAAATGACTTTAGTCGAATAATATAGAGAAACTGAGTGCTCTCTCGAAATTCCAATCGAGGAATGAATCCCAATCTTGGCTCATCTACCATTTTCAATTCATCTCATGATGCACCCAATCCAAGCCGTGTCTTGCCACTTGCAAGCATTGTCTTGGTCAAAGTACACCACTCAACAAACAAAATGCGTAATGACCTCAAGTCAAAGGACTATTATATACTTCATACACTAATAAATCGTAGACACTGAAACAAACGATTTAATAGATGGGTATACCAATACTCTCCAAAGTATCCATGTGTCCATCACGGATATCAAATATCTCGTAGTTGTGAGAACCACCACGTTCTCTAAGAACATGATGCAGACCACACGCCAACCTATGACATATCATCAATATCCCATTCTTGATGATCATTGGTTGAGGTTATTTTAGAATTTACACTCTATCATTTATGTCTCACACCATCAATGACAGTGAAAATTCAAGGGAACAAATATGAGAATAATATCAAACATTCAAAATAATAAACTCCATAAATGCACAAAACCCATAGAAAATCAAATTTCATAAAATGTGATAAAGTAAATATGTCTTTACAATAGAAAGCTTCTTAAGACATATAAACTAAAACTCCCACTAAATCAAAGACAACTACCAAGATGTCTAACACCTAAGCCTTAAACTTCAAAAGGTCTTTTGTGTTTTCACAATACACAGTGGCTTGGTGAAATGATAAGCTAAGTTATCGTTAGTGGGTACTCTTTCCAATTTAACGTTGTCAATTTCTATTGTATTTCGAACCAGATAGTCTCTCTTGGGAATGTGCTTGTTCCTTGATGATAACCAGATATTTCTAATGGACTTGATCTTGGTAACAGGTAAAAGGTTTCATCATAGTCAATGCCCTCGCGCTGACTATAACCTTTTGCCACCAACCTAGCCTTGTAGGTTTGTACTTTACCGTCTGCATCTTGTTTCTTCTTAAAGATCCATTTGCAGCCGATGGGGCGAACCCTATCTGGTAACTTATCAAGGTCCTAGACCTGATTAAAGTACATCGAGTCCATTTTAGATTTTAAGGCTTCATGCCACATCACTGAGTCGGTGCCCGACACCGCTTCAGTATAGGTCTTAGGTTCGTCGTCATCCAACTCGACTTCATCATCTTGGTTCTCAACCATTAGATTTAGTCTTTCGGGTGCACGAAGATTCCTCTAAGACCTATTGAGTTGGTTTTGCGTAGGTCCAGGCTGTTCATTCTGAATGTGAGTAGGTTCCTCCGTGTTGAGGATATTCTCAAGAATTTCATCATGATTTTCTTGAGGTGGGGACGTATTAGAAATGATCTTCATTTCTACACGCGTCGAACTCATTTGACGCATCTCATTGTCTTGAGGTAACCCTCCAAGAGTCATTTCCCCTCCCAATAGATCGTCAAATACTCCTACTGAATTCGTGTCCACTCCATTGGACAGTTCTTCGAATTTCTCACTTTCGGATTCCAATTTATCAGTTATCATCTTTTAACATACACAGGACAATCCCAGGTTCGCGCATGATAAAGACTTGGCTTCTTACCACACCTTAATTCATATGGTGTTTTGTCAATTGACTTAGAAGGAACCCTATTCAGAATATAAGTTGCGGTAAGTAAAGCATGACCTCAAAGGAATAAAGGGAGACTTGTGAAACTCATCATGGATCAAACCATATCCAATAAGGTTCGATTTCTCCTCTCGGACACTCCGTTCAGCTGTGGTGTTCCAGGAGGAGTCCAGTCTGACCGGATTCCATGTGATTTCAAGTAATCAAGAAACTCATGGCTCAAGTATTCCCCTCCTCGATCTGACCGAAGACATTTGATACTTTTCCCAAGTTGTTTCTCGACCTCTAACTTAAACTCCATAAATTTTCAAAGGCCTCAGATTTGTGTCTCATAAGATACACGTATCCATGCCTAGAAAAATCGTCAGTAAAAGTAATGAAGTACGAATATCCACCTCTTGCTTGAGTTGGAAACGGTCCATACACATCTGAGTATATCAACTCTAGCAATTCTTCAGCACGCAACCCCTTCCCAGAAAAGTTTTCTTAGTCATCTTACCTTTAAGACAAGATTCACAAGCACCGTATGACTCAAAGTCGAAAGGTATGAGATAGTCTAACTTTCTCAATCTTGCGATTCTCTTCTCATTGATATGACCAAGTCTGCAATGCCAAAGATAAGTAGCATTACTCGCATTACTTATTTTAGGTCTTTTATTTTGTGCATTGAGAATATTTTGTCCACATTCAAGAATATATTAACCATTTATAAGAGAGATATTTCCATAAAACGTCTCATTACGTCAAAAAACATTAACTGTTCCAAAATGGAAGGAAAAACCCTTCAATGTGTAACATAGGAATGAAAATAATATTCTTCAAAATAAATGAACAAAATAGAAATCATGCAAATCTAGTCTATATCCCGACAGGAGATCTAATCTATAAGTCCCCACACGTTCAGCAGCAACTTTTGCTCCATTTCCACGCGCAAGTCGACCTCCTCGGGTCTCACTTTCCTGCTATCACTTAGACTCTGCACATTTTCACAAATGTGTGAGCCACAATCAGTATCCAATACCTAGGAATGTGAATTAACAATAGACATATTTATCTCAATGACAAATATACCTGATCCACTAGTCAATGCACCTTGTGCCTTGAGCTTTGGACAGTCTCTCTTCCAGTGCCCACTCTCGTGACAGTGAAGACACTCATCCTTTGCCAGCTTCTTCTTTTGAACCCCTCCAGTTTTCTTAGGCTTCAATACTGCAGCTTTCGAAGCTCCCTTCTTCTTTTGTTTGTTCTTTTTCCCTTTGGAATGATTTTAAGAAGAGCTCACCATGAGCACAGACTTGCCCTTTGAAGTAGAAGACTCATATGTCTTTAACATGTTGTGAAGCTCCGACAATCCCACCTTAGTGCTATTCATATTGAAATTCATTAAGAAATTCTCATACGAACTCGGTAGCGACTGCAAAATCAGATTGGTTGAGACATTGACTGGAAGCACCGTCCCAATAGTGTTCAATCTCTCAATCAATCCAATAATCTTCAGCACATGTTCGGAGACATTGCCACCTTCATGAAGCTTACACTTGAAGAGATCTCGGAGTATCTCATAATCCATAGTCTGCGTCTGAGACGCGTACAGACTCTCCAAGTGTTTCAGCATTTCATAAGAAAGCATGCTTTCATGTTGTCTTTGGAGTTCCAAACTCATGGAAGTAAGCATGACGCATTGACCCGAAAGTGCATCCTCGAGGTGCTTCTGATAAGCTTTCTCATCAAATGATTTAAATTCCTCAGATTCTTTATCGGGGATGTCTTTGATTGGTGTGTCTAACACATACTCAATCTTTTCTTGCCTCAAGACCAAACACAAATTTCTTAGCCAATTCGGAAAGTTTGACCCAGTCAACTTATTGGATTCAACCAAACATTTGAACACAATAGAAGAAGACATAGTATCTGAACGAAAAATAGAAAAGCAAATTAGAACAGAGTTAACAAAGATCACATTTGTATCACTAATCAAACAAGGGTTTAATTGTTTTGATTAGCTCCCACTAATTTTAACATATAATGCACCCCCAAATGCAAAATACGGATTTAGATCAGATATAAATCTTAGTGGTCCAAGATCCAAGTCAATAATATTGCAGCCTCTGCTTTGGCTGATGACCACAATACTATCACTCGGTAGGCCTCCAAGCCAATTGCATCCCTAATTTGTAACAATCAAAGTCAATACTATCGCAGCCTCTACTTTGGCTGATGACTACAACAATATCACTTATTTAGATTGTTCAACAAATTTGCAATTCTTGGTTTATTGATCAAATCAATATGCGTCCACTAATCATTCTACTCGCTTTGGCGTGTCAAAATGATCAAGCAAGTCAACCCCATCACACGATGCTACCATGCACCTATGAATGAGCCTCAGCCTCGTCGATTTGGGAGCAAGCACTTTGGTGCAAATACTCTTGGACGAAGAGGCCATGGATCTCAAACAATTATGATGGACGACGCATTTGTTTATAAACAAGACTTGTATTATGTGGGGAAAAGTATGTGATACTAACTCCTCAATTTAATATCCATTATTAAATACATAACAATTATTGGGCGCCGCCTACCCAGGCATAAAATGCGGACCACACATATTGGGCGCCGTCTACCCAAACAAAATATTACGGATTACAAGTATTGGGTGCCGCCTACCCAAACATATAAAATACGGTCTCTAACTACTATAGTTAAAATTCAAGCATAATATCAAATAGCATGCTCATCAGAGAAAACGGGCAAATAAGGCTCAACGTATAAATTTTTCAATCCAATTAAAGAATTTAATTCTCTAATTAAAAGTGGATTTAATAATTTATATTAATTCTAAATTAATATAAATAATCAATTATTACTATTATTCAAAATAATAATAATAAATTATTAATGTAATTAAAATTAAATTATTAATTCTAAATTAATAAAATATATTTTAATTATGTAATTGAAATCATTTAATTTACTACAAACCACAAGCCACGATGGGCTTTAGAAGTTGGGCACTTCACAATTGTTAATTCCAAATTAACAATTCATGTCTATTATACACATAAGTAAGCAAATACCACAATGGAAATTAATTGCCTACATAAATGGCCCAGAAGCAGCAGCCCAATTATACAGCTCAGTCCAATAACTAGGAGAAGCCCGCAAGGCAAAAGGAATCCAGCCCAATCAAATTTACTGCTCCAGCCTTCAGGTTTAAAATTGAGTATATTGTAGCTGTGGTTTTCTTACGGCCCACCTACTCAAATAAGTCCATGGCCAAAGAATAATTCAGCCCAGCACGTGGGCCTAGCCCAGTACATAAGCCTAGCGTAGCACAACCCAAATTAAGGGCTTGTGATATGCTGCTGCTTCTTCAACGGCCGTACATATGCAACAAGAAAACATGGCCACCGTTTCATGATATTTCCACAGTCAATGTCAACTTCACCTCTAACGCGACTGCTGCCTGCTCCCGTCATCTCCGCGCCAGCAAGGGATTCTGCGCAAATCGGGAGAAGTCGTGCACTAACGGCTGCCTTTCGGCGGCGAGAAGAGCATCGCGGCTGTGACCGATGGCAAGCGTTTTCGCAGCGCCGTCGATCGTCATTTCACCGCCTGCGCCCAGCGCCGGGTTTCGAAAACCTCCTCACTGTTCTTCGGCAAATGTTCGAGCACTTATCATGTGCGCAATGAGGCATCGTTTTGATCGATTTGCAAGTCCAAGACAAGCAACAAATTCCAAATTTGTATCAATTACAGTTCTTAAATTTCTAAAATTCGAATATTAATTTCTAAATTAATTTGAGTTAATCACCAATTAATTATAACATAATCAATTATAAATCGAGCCCCCGGCTCTGATACCACTGTTGGGAATTTTTGACGTCATCTAATGACACGCAGCGGAATTATCAGTCAAGAATTAGATCTAGATCTATAATCGATTATGTAGTTGAGCCTATAAAGAAGTAAGATCGGATACTTACCGATCAGAACGCTTCCACGAACTCCTGCAGCTGTAGAATCCACTACTATGGTATCCACGTGCAATCCAGCCCGATGCAGGAACAATTCCCCGGTACAGAGGTTCACAGAGAGAACGCTAGGAATTCTCTCTGGGAACTGACGGCAGTTCTGTAATCTTTTCTGTGACTTCTCTCTGAATATGTGTGTATTATTTCTTATAAATAATACTAGCTATAAACCCTAGTCCACAAGATATTAAAATATCTTTCAAATACTTCTAAAGATAAATAATGTATATGATCCATGATTAATACTTTATATATAGCATACTACTTATTTATTTATTTCATGTAACACTTACGAGATCTAGATTTGTTCACGTGAAATATATAGGAAATCTTGTAGTATATATATCAAACAATCCATGATTAGTTTTCTATCTTAATTACAAATTTTATTCAAAGAAAATCATTTCGTTACTTTTCCCAACATATATAATATATTTATAAAAACAATATATGCATATATATAATATATGATCGTGTTACAATATCTAGAGAATAATATACACCGACTGTCTGGAGAGGCAGGGCGATATTGAAAAAATAAATTAATAAGAAAATAAAATTGTAAGTATTCATAAATATTGGGTGTTTATAACATAAATAACTACAATGTACAAACGACAAAGAGAGGTGTATATGGGTTGGGTTTAAATTAAACTTAATAGTTCAATTTACTCACCTATTTCAAAGTATATAATGAATTTATATATGTTAGTAATAATATTTCGCAGTATTTCCCCTTTTTCTTTTCCCCAAAACCGGTAAATAAAAAATAAAAAATATGACGACCAAAGAAAATCGAATCAAGAAATGACCCACAGAAGAAAAGTGTTTTTGTGAAAAATATTTTTTTGGATCCGAGTAATTATTATCGTAGACTAAAATACGTGTATATATATGTGTGTGTGTAACTTTGCATAACGATAATAATCATCAATTAATATTTGGAATCATGCACGTCAATTAATAGCTATGATAATGACATGGAATATTATCTAACGCATCTCTTTAAAGAGAAACAGATCTTAATCATGAATATATATATATATATATATATATTTTCTTTTTCTTTTTTTACTTAGACATATATATGAACAAGTACTATCATGATTAAAAAAGTATTAATTTAATATATGAAACATTAATACGGAAAAGACCAATGCCCCAGCATTTAATTAAGATGAAGGGTGTTGAATTAATATAGTATATTAGTGATGCATGGCTATATTAATTATATCCGGCAAAGAGATTGAAAGTTAATGAATGATGATATTGATGTCTATTAAAGTTATTTAAATTATAGATGATGAATTGTTATATATGAATCTTGAACAAGGTATTTCGAAAACAATAAAATATAGATATAATCATATGCAAGTTCTAATCATAAGGTTCCTCTACAATTAATACAATAGTAGATTAGAAGAATGTTATGAGATTTGGTGGGGTGTGTGTAAGTGTAAGTTGGGTTGCTAGTGGGCTGTCTTGTCTTAGTTTCTTTTATCTATTTTAGTCCTCTTAATTCACGTATTTTACTACTGCCTCTCTATATTTTATGACTCCATTTCCTATTTGATGCGTAGTATTAAGGTAGTTACAATCTGAATCGAATATTTCATACTTGAGTTTGACTAGTTTGATAAATTAAAGGATCAAATTTGAATTGAGTTCGATTCGAATTATGAAAATCAAATTCAAGTTCGGTTCGATAAATAAAAATTGAGCGCGAATTTGGTTCGTTTATTATTCAATTTAGTAGAAAATTCGAACCCGAACTTAAACTCAGCATGAGTTTGTTAGATATTTAAGTTCGAGCTCCTTAAAAAGCTCGTTTGTTCAATTATTTTGTTAATATATATTATATTAATTTGATAAGTTTGCGAGCTAGTAGTTCGTATATAAAGTTCGTGAACTATTCAAAGTTCAACTCATTTTTAAGATTCGTAAACAAGTTCTTTAACAAAGTTCGCAAACTATTCGCCAGTTCATTAAAATTATATTCGAATATGTTTGCAAACCTTTTGAACCGAATACTATTAGGTTTGAATACAATTCAAAAAATTATTAGAGCTCGATTATTTTAATAAATGAATGAATTTCGAACGAAATTTTATTAAGTTTAACTCTGAATAATTTAGAAATAATTTGGTTCACGTACACTCTTTTAACTAATACAAATATATTACCAAAATATCGTACATTTTCTCTAATTAAACCCAAATTAGTTAAGAGATGTTGCATAATCAAACAAAAAATGGTAAAAGAAGGAAGTAACAAAACTTCCTCTTCCATCATTATTTGCGATTAAGGCGCACTATTAAGCTCTTTTTAAAGTTACCACTATCAAAAGTTTCATACCTTTGGCATAGTCATGATTATTCCCCATTTAAGGAACAAGCTTTTGTATAATCATGATAGTTGAAAATACAATAACCATACTCATGAAGAAATATATATATATATATATATATATAGAGGGAGTGGTTCAGGTATAAAGTGAAATTAAAGTAGGAAATATGAAATGATCTCAGCCATTGATTTGGATGATCGGACGGATATGGTTAAATCTGATCTACTTAAAAAGGCGGTGCATTCCATCGCTTTAAACGATGCACGAAGAATATTTTAGTAATTTGAAGTGGGCGGTTATCAATCATCCCCTATACGCGTTCAAAATACAATGCATTTAATAGTTAAATACAATGCATTTAATAGTTAAATGCAATGCATAGCTCAATTACATTTTTACAATGCATTTTATAGTTACAAACAATACATTTAACAATTAAAAACAATGCATTTAACAATTAAATTACTTATTTGCCCTTAATTACTATAAAAAAGGGATTATTTCGTGCCAAAAATGAAAAAATTCGGTCAAGATCTCAACCGTTGGATTAGAATGATTAATGGCCCAAATTATTTCCTATTTCCTATTTTAAAATCCTTTTATATATGATCTATATCCTCTATATATATATATATATATAATGTGGTTTTTTGTATAAAAGGCACCAGCATGCTAGTTACATTAATACTAACACATAAAATAACAAAATACGAAAAAGTATAGGGACCAGTTTGCAAATTAAATGATTTATTATAAAACAATCATGCAATGTAACCTTAACCCACACACTTGAAATGGTTGCAATTATTATAACAAATTAATACATGGACTCCTCTTATGCTATATGCTCAAATACTATATATATCTACGGACTGACATCATGATTATACAACTATCTTGTGGTGCGTCGCTTCAGGGAACATTGCCGATCATTTTGAAAGTTTCTATGTGCTATGTCCAGTTGGGGGTGGAGAATTGACGAAGAGTATGGGAGGCATGTGGGTGAGAATTGACGAAGAGTATGGGAGGCCTGTGGGTGTGCGTGGTCTAGGTGATGTGGAAATGGAGAAACATCATGTTTTTCGAATCAAGGCTGTGTGATTGTGGGAGAATGAAAGTAGAGATTAAGAGGGTGTTTAACTAAACTTATTTTAAAGAACTTATAAGTTGGGATGTGTCTACTTATTTTTTGAAGAACTTATAAGTACAAGAGCTTATTTTTACAACTTATAAGTTCTCAAAGAGCTTAATTTGCCAAACACTTTTAAGGAGCTTATAAGCTTAGTCAAACACTCCCTAAGTGTCGGTTTAGGAGTTGGTGTTATTCGAGAGGAAAAGCTAACCATCCCTCTAGATATTGTAACTAGGTGAAGAATACATTAGCTAGCAATTGGTTGAGAATTTAATCTAGCTTGTGCTGATGAGATACTTATTGCATCTCATCTCCTGATTTTGTTAATAAAATATTTATTTTCCTGAACGAAAGAAACAATCTACGGAGTGACATCAAATATGTCCTAGCACGTGGACTGCACACGCGTGAGAGCTATTCGTGAGTATTGATGGGGTGCTCGACAAAGAGACTCTGATACTTAAGTTGAAAATTGATAGGAGTGTTCAACAAAGATACTCTGATACTTAAGTTGAATATTGATAGGGGTATTCAACAAAGAGACTCTTAGGTGGTGATTGGTATGATGGAATGGAATAAGGTAGGAATGAAATGGAGCGTGGAATGGAATGAAGTGTGGAATGTAATGAAATTGTTAATCCATTCCTATGCTTGTTATGTATAAAGAATAAGAATGGAATGGAATGACAATTTATTTATTAATTTAATCCTTATAATTGATAACTACAAATAAAGTAAATAAATAAATTATATTTATATTGTAATGCGAAATCATACTTTTAATATTTAAAGTAAATTTATTATTATCATTTATGTTAAAAAAAATTGTCGAAATTCTCTATTTTTTCTTTATTTTTCAATTATTTTTATGGACCAAAATAATTCAAAAATATATATATATATTTTAATATAGGATATAAAACGTGGGGGTGAACATTCGGATACATGGTTCAATTTTGTCTAAAAAATCAAACCAAACCAGATTAATAAAAATGGATCGAAAAAGATAGTTCAACCAAACAAAAAATTAACTAGACCAAACTAACAAAATTTATTTTGATTTAGGTCAATTTATCCAAATATTTTATTTCGTAACTTATTCCATTCAATTTTAAAATAATTAATTAAAAAAAATAATCATTCATTTATATCTTCAATAGTTATCATGTACTAAAAAATTAAAAATCTAAATTAAAAATTATAATCAAATCTAATTAGAATTTGATTTTGAAATAAAATCCAATCATTCATTTGTATATTCTTTTGATTTGGTTTTATCTAAATCCTATTCAAATCTAATTAGAATTTGATTTTGAAATAAAATCCAACCAATCAAATATTTGAGTTTGATTAATTTTGCTCACACCTACTAAAACGTGTATGCTATGTTATAACTAGAGGTGTAATCGAATCGAACTGAACCGAATACTGTCAGGCTCGAGTTCGGCTCGATTAAAAATTCGAAGGCTCGAGTTCGGTTCGAGTTTTGAAAATCAAACTTGAGTTCAGTTCGATAAATAAAAAACGAGCCCGAGTTCGGTTCGTAAATTATTCGATTTAATAGTAAAAAATTTAACATTTTTTTTGGTAGGGGAGATGTGTGATGTATAGTAAAATTAACAAAATAATAAATATTTTAATTAATTTTTTCTTAATGAAAAATAGCAAAAAAAAAAAATATTGAATAATTAGTTTGGAGTCTAGGAATGGCTAATACCTTTGATTAGAGAGGAATGACTAATACCTCTCCTAATGGAATGGTAATTCCAAACGGAATGTCGATTCCTAATCACAATACGAACCAAGCAAAGGAATGAAATGGAGAAAGGAACGGTCATTCCATTCCACCATCCATTTCATCATACCAATCACCTCCTTATGCTTAAGTTAGTGTTCGAACAAGTTATAAGACGAGTAAAATTGAACCAAGTCTTCAAATAGATAATTTTCAATTATAAAGAAATAAAAATAGTTAGGTATTAAAAAAAAGTAAAAATAACCGCTTACCATAATTACATGTGTGATTTTCGAGATGAAGTCAGTAACAATAATCTCACATTCCCAAGTACCATTCAATAATTTTATAATTTTTTTGTGTGCCAGAAGCCCAGACTAGAGGCTTCCTACTGTTGATTAGAGCTGTTCTAAATTGGGGCGGGCTTTATTTCTTATTGCATCGAAATTATGTGGCATCTAAAAAGCTTATCCCATAATGGAACTGCATGCCTCCTCCATATGTATAAACCTTTCATTACCACTTTTCTCTAAATCCAAATCAAATTAAATAAAACTTAAATATCCGTTGTAGCAAAGCATCTGCTCAAAGAATAGTGGAATTAAGAGAAAGAGCAGATCTAGCTAGTTAATGTTAATTCTATATATTGGATGCATTTATAAATTAAAATACAGAACTAGAGTGAGTATGTGGAGTGATTTATATTGTGCTAACATATTTCAGATTTGGAACCGAGATGATAATATATATTAATTTGATGACAAAATGTGTTGTCTGTTCACATCGAAATCTCTTAGCTCAAAATTGTGTTATAAAGCAGTCGTCATGAGTTTTAAGAAAAAGTTATAAAATGTGTTTTTAGTGGAGAAATTGATCACAAAATAAAATATGCGTAACGTTAGTGGATAAATTGATCACAAAATAAAATATGCGTAACGTTTAATAATGAATGTTTTGTGAGATCGTGTCTAAAAAAAGAAAAAACATACTTTTGGTGGTCCACTCAAATAAACAATAAGAGTACACTTTTCATGAACTAAGAAAGTATAAATCAAATAGATTGCACTAAGTTTTAATATTTTATTGTAGCAAACAAGTAGTTAGCTTTTGCAAATCTTAGCTTGCTGGAATCAAAGTAATTGAAAATGGAGTTTTCTTTGATGACCTAAAATCTAATTGTAGAGAGTACAAAACACAAAGAAAGAAAGGAAAATAAAATGGATTATAATTATCATATGTATCTTTTATGTGTATATATGAATAAGTCCATTTATTTAATTACACATTAATTCGACTTTTTCCTTATTCTTTATACTCACTTAGATACTTATATCTAATTTTTTTTGAAAACTTATCTCAATCCATACTCTTATTGCGAAAAATATACTTTTTCTCTTTTTCTCTTTTTAGATATGAATCCACAAAACACACATTATTTTAAATCTTATACATATTTTACTTTCCAGTTTTTTTTTTCCACTAAAATTACACTTTACAATTTTTTATGTAAAACTTACCAACTCTTTCGCAGCACTTTTCGTGAATAGGAGGGTCTTAAAACTTATGTTGTTCTCAACATCGATCATAGTCTTTTTGAGCGGAATGACAATTTACCAATTTGGGCCATATTGGAGGCTGTACTCAGGGCCAGCCCAGCTGAATGGCTCTAACTAATCCAGTCACATCTTACTTTTATGAGGAGAGATCTTGTTAAAATTTCAGTTATTAATGCACCCAGTAAGGAAAAAAATAATAATAATAATAAAAGAAAGAAAGAGAAAAATACGTATACTTTTGATTGATGGATTGATTAAAACAATAATAATTATACAAAAATTCCAAGTCCAGAAAAATGGACAAGAAAACAAAATTTTAGATGGAAATAAGACTAAACGTAATGCTTTGATATTTCCTTATTACACAACAAAATTTCCAGTTTTCTATTCTAATAATATGATCGAATGTATAATATTTCTCATATCATCAAACTACGAAAATGAGAAGAAGAACTACCAATATGAAATCAAGGGTATATCTTACGTACGTGATACCAATGCACAATTAAATTTAAAGCAACCATGCAAATTAAACTATCGTGCATGCATGCATGCATGCATATAAATATTCTTAAAGTTACCGGCGCCCATCGATCAAAATTTTTCCTTTCTTTTCCATTTTTTCCGTTTTTCTTCAAATTTTAATTAATTATTATAACCCGTCCCACATTTCTGACGTGCAATTTTGGCGTTCTTTGACAAGGAATTACGGACCCTAAAATCGCAGTAGATTTGCAGCTTCAAATCCTCACTTCTCAACAGACTCATCATCTCCATCTTCATATCCATCGTCAACTCCATGAATTTCTCCTCATCGCCGCTCAATTTGGTCTTCGAGTCTTTGGGAAGCGCCGCCACGCCTTTTCCGGCGAGGACCATCACGAACTCTGCACCGCCATCGTCCTCGACTTTGATGTACGCCGGAACCTTCCCCTGCGCGATTCTCTTGTCCTTGAAATCGAGCCCCACCGCTCCCCCGCCGGTGTAGGCGGTGTTCATCCACGGGTTTTGATTCTCCATCCTGATTGTCACTTTGAACTCCGGCGTGCGGCGGCTCGCGGAGGTGGAGTTCTTCCCCTGAGGAGGCGGGGTGGTGAGGTTGTCGGCGCGAATGCGGGTGATGGTGATGGCCGGGGGAGTGGGGTGGAAGAGGGTGGCGCGGGCGGTGAGAATGGCGATGGCCATGATAACGATGATGAGGAAGATGGGGAGGGCGAGGGAGCAGCGGAAGGGGCGCCGCCGCCTCTTCACCTCCTTTTTGGCAGCGGCAGCCTTGCGGATGTGCTCCTCCACGATGCGGGCATGTTCAGGCGGGGGAACACGGCACACGTTGTCGCGGGGGATTTGGACGACGTAGGTGTCTTGGCCGGGAGGGGGAGGGAGAGGCAGCTGGGCTGTTGCATCGGAGGCGGTGGTGGTGGCGTCTGTAGGTGGAAGCCGCTCCTCCATTGGAAAATGAAGAGCGGCTCAAGGTGTGGGGGAAATGAAATGAGGGTGGTAAGTGGTGGTGCTCTTAGATTGTTATTTGTATGGGAAAATGCTAATTTTGGAGCTACTTTGCATCACAATTATCCATTCTTTTGGATTGGTCGATTTTGAAGGGGTGGTTGCTTAACTTTATTTATTAGCACTATATTTTTGAAGGAAGAGGTTGGTTAAATTTAACATATGTCAGTCGTAGAAATATTGAATAAGGTATGATATATTTTTTTTATTTAGTTTTTAGGATAACGATATAATGTATTATATGTGATCAGTCTTTGAGTCGTCAATGTTTATATTTATTTTATTATTTTTAAAAAATAATATAATTCATCACATTTATAAAATTTACTCATTTTTTATTTTTATATATTCACAAGATTTTTTGCTCATTTTGTTTTTCATATGTTACAAAATTGTGAACTGATTATTAGTTTTTCTTTTATATATATATGTTAATTGTAATACATATGTAAATATATTACTATATATATCTATATTACAAAATATTGTCAATTGAATATAACTTATGTTTTTTCTCTTTGAATTATTGCTTCAAATCAATATAGATGGTGTGTTGCTCCATCGTCACATAAATTAAATATCAAAATTATTATTATTTATATTAAAGGTATTAGAAAAAAATAATTTATAGTAATTTTTATTACGTACCTTCATTGAGTTGTGTCATGGTTGTACCACACCATCTATAAATTTTGAAATACCTCTTTGTAGACAACATTTGTTGTAGTAGTAGCATTATTTTGATTTTCTCCTCCTAGCAAAATTTTCAGTCCTCCTCGAGTTTTGACTCTTGATATTGCTACATACAGTTGTGGGATGAATTCGTTGATCAAATGATGAACAATATGCCCACAGAACCAGATGCATCATTGATTGCAATCTTTCAATTCTGCAGACCAACTGCTTTCAGAGGTATTTTACTTTGAATATTTAGCATTTAATAATTTATGTGAAACAAAATATAAAAAATAACAATTTATTATGCAAATATAGGAGAAATAAAAGTGTCGAGCTCTTATGGTGCAACACGTATTCATATCGATAGCAGTCACACGCAAATTGAAGTGTTCATGCAGAAGTAAGATATTCTAAAATATATACTTAATTTATTTCCTTTTAATTTCGATACTATTTATAATATTCACATTAATCTTCTTATGTAGGTATACAAACACATTAAGCAAAAGCAAGGCAGAAAATAACCCAGCAGTAATTACCCAACAGGTTTACAAGGACCCTGATTTTGAGATACCTTTAAAAAGTATCTATGAAATTCGTTGTCAAGGAAATGTATAAAGAAGTTTATTAGTAAGTTGATTATTTAAAATAGATTATGTTACTAACATTAATAAACATACAGGCTGGTTATTTTTAGGTTTATGCTGAGATTTTTAATATTGAGGACATAAGTGGATTGTCATACTTGGTATGTCGAAAGTGTTTTTCTAAATTGCAAGCACAAAATGACAAATTTTATTACAAGAAGTGCAATTCTACTGATGTAAGAGGAAGAATGAGGTAAATAAAGTAAATGCAATTAAGAAAATATAAGGCGTGACTTTTAAATTTGAATACTTGTGTTTTTTTGTAGGCACAAACTGACACTTACAGTGGCTGATGATGATGGATCAACAAAGTTTCATGTTTGGGAAAGAGAATTCTTGCAGCTTTTAGACAAAAACATTGAAGATACAAATTTGGTAAATAAATTTTATATGAAGTATTTTCAAAAACGATTAAAATATATAGTAATTCTATTTATAGATATTCTGATTTATATTTTTTTGAGCTAAAGTCTGTAGTTTCCAATGAAGTTCTAATGTATATTGAAAATTTGATTGGCAAAAAAGCACTTTTTAAAGTGTGTCAGAAAAATGAAGGAAAAAGTGACATGAATCTTGCTTATCCAATAAGTAAGGTTATCAGTGATCCAAATGAAATCAAAAAGTACTTTGAATATTTGCCAAGTGAAGGTGAAAAAAGCAAAAAGGATTGTGATTCAGAAAAGTCAAATGAAAAGGTAAATAATTTTTTATAAATTCTATATTTTTAGGAAAATTCTTTTTAATTTTAAAACATGACAGTTATCAAGTTGTGATCAATATATAAAAGACAAAAATAAAGTAAACAAAATCATAAACAAGTATATTACGCAACATACTGAAGAAGATTTACCTCCAAGCTGTTTCCGACTAATACCAAACTAGAAAGGCTTCCATATATATAGACAAGGTTCCTGCACAGTAAGCGATTATATCAGAAATTACATTTACAATATTTTGGAATATATTTGTGATGATTTTAATTTTTTTTAACAGGTTAAAGACACACAAGCGAGATTGAGAAAGAAGATAAAGTGAACGAGAATCACTCAATACAGGTACACATAAGCACTGAATAATTTTATATTTATAGCAGAGCAATGAGACTGAGAAAATTTCATTTAAGATTAACTGAATAAAAATTAAGAAAAGAGTTTGATTCAAATATTAAATTTATTATATTTGAAATATTATTTGTTTGAGAAGATTTTTAAAATCTTTTAACAGGTTGTCGACAGAGCAACAAGATTAAAAAAGGAGATACAATGAACAACACACTCAATACAGATATAAAATTGCATAAATTTATGTTTACAGCATGCACGATTATTTTACACATCGTTATTTTCAGTCAGTTTAAATTCAAAAACTTATCTTGATGATGTATTTGATTATAGAAACTGCTTCCATCTATTGTTTTTGGTGGTGATTTTCGACAAATATTGCTTGTTATTTCAAAGGGAAGTAGACAAGATATCGTGTCATCCACCATCAACTCATCATATCTTTGGAAATATTGCAAAGTGTTGCGATTAACAAAGAATATGAGACTGAGTAATATTGAAATGGCGGATGAGACTGTTGAAATAGAAAAGTTCTCAAAATGGATTGCAGATATAGGTGATGGGATACTTGGTGGTCCGAATGATGGTAATGCTGAAATTGATGTACCAGAAGATATTTTGATCAAGTGTTCAGGAGATCCGGTTGCATCAATCGTTCATAGTACATATCCTTCTTACTCTAGGGAATTTGCAGATACAAGTTATCTACAAGAAAGAACAATTTTGGCTCCAACTTTGGATATCGTTGAATCTGTAAATCAATATATGATTGCTATGAATAATGATGAAGGAAAATTATATCGAAGTTCTGATTGTGCATGTAAATCAGATTCGAATACTAATTTGTTCAACCAACTCCATACTCCTGAATTCTTGAACATCATAAAATGTTCTGGTATTCCAAATCACGAGTTGTATTTGAAGGTGGGAACCCCTGTCATGTTGTTGAGAAACATTGATCATGCAAACGGATTATGTAATGGCACTCGGTTGACGATAACTCGACTTGGTAATCATGTTTTGGAAGCAAAAGTACTCACAGGACATAATGCGGAACAAAAAGTATTGATTTCACGAATGTCGCTCACACCAGCAGATCCACGATTGTCATTCAAGTTTCAACGACGTCAATTTCCACTTATTGTTTCTTATGCAATGACTATTAACAAAAGTCAGGGTCAATCTCTTTCTCATGTTGGTTTGTTTTTACTTAAACCTGTATTTACACATGATCAATTGTATGTTGCTATTTTTAGAGTTCGTAGTCGTAGTGGTTTGAAAATATTAATATTTGAACATCATACTAATAATTCTCAAATCACTATCAATGTTGTATACAAAGAAGTATTTCAAAATTTATAAATTTTGAATATAACTTCTTATTGGACTATTAGTGTTTTCATATAGTTATTGTAATTTTAAATATAATGCATACTCATTGTTCTGCAACTTATTGTTGTATATGTAATTTTTAAACTATTTTTCTTTAAATTTATAATTATAAAATTTATACTAATTTTGTCAGGAATAGATGAATTTATTTTTTAATCTGTCTCACTCATAAAGAAAAAGTGTACATTTAATTTGAAATGATCAAAGTAATACATCATCGTTTTTAGTATTAATATTACAAAATTATAAAAAAAAAATTATCCCCGTACATCGCACGGGTACATGTACTAGTATTAATAAATTATGGAGAGATAGTGGAAGAGGTAAATCTTGCCTCTAAATAAATAAAAATTTGAAATAAAAAGTAAAAGAAAAGTGGGAAAAAGTGTGCGCCGTTATATCTTCCTTCTTCTTCGTCGCTCTCTCTCTCTCTCTCTCTTTGCTGGTATAAACATACGCAGAGGAGTTTCTATCAGACTTACATCTCGTAGAATTAATTCGTCATGCACCACAATTCCATAGATTTGCTTATCATTTGAAGACCATTGCAAATTTTCGACGGAAATTACGATCTTGCTGTCTACAGTGTGTTTTGCCGGAGAAATGACGCGCGGCTTGCTCTGGCACACTGAGTTAAGCCCCACTCTTACAGAAAATTCTTGATCACATTTTTTGAGTTTTTTTTCCAGGATATTCTGATGGGAGGTGTCGTCTTTCGTTTTTGTCTTCAAATTATCAAACAACTGACTTTATAAGCATTTTTGCGTGTCTTGAAAAGATGTAACGATTGAATTAATCTAAAATGGTCAATGCTAATAACCGCCAAGAAACATTGTTTTCAAATATGAAGTATTGATACGATTCACTACAATGAGTTGATAACAATAATAAAATGAGATCCAAAGTTACCTAGTGATTCATTGTTACGTAATTCAATTCTAATTTGAAATTCATTGTTGGATATAACAATAGTGTCTTCATAAAATAGTGAGTACTATAAGACTTGTTGAAATTAGCTTTATTGGGCCACGGCTGGTATCGTTTGTACCTCAACTAGGTGAAGGTGACCTCCATTAGTACATGTCTAATTTTAATATTTAGTGAAATACTACTATATATTTAATAAATGAGCAATGTATGTTGACCAATTCATGTCACAATTTTTGATTCGAGTCAAATATCTTGCATTGGAAATGAACAAATCAAATGTACTAATCTAAAATTTCATTTTGTACATTTGGTAATTAATTAATATTATTTTAAGGGTTAATTGCATGTAAATTCAAATTTTTTTATAATTTTGATTTTTTTTCATGACTTTTTATTTTGGCAAATTAATCTATGAAATTAATATTTTTTTTGATTTTTTTCATGATGTTATACTTTTTTGACAAAATTGATGTGGTATTTTAATTAATTATATATATAAAAAAAAATACATGTCTATTATAATTCAAAATGCTAGAATTTCATAAAATGTGTAACAATATTGTTTTATTAAAAATGCATGGTAATTTATCCCAATCTTTAATCTATTTACCTCGATTTCTCGCTCTCCTCCTTATTATGTATATCTATCTCGTTTTCAATCTATCCATCTTCTACTATAATTGGAGATATTGTATATTTCATCTCTTTTCTAATTTATTCAACTCGTTCACCAATATTGTCACGTTGGAATTTAAATCACGACATTAACTTTAATTTGGAACTAATTTATTTTCATGGAAAAAATCAAAAGGAATATCAAGTTCATGGATTTATTTGCCAAAATAAAATGTCATAGAAAAAACTCAAAATCACAAAAAGTTTCTAAATTTATAGGCAATTAACCCTTATTTTAATGACCTACCACTATAAAAAAGACTTATAAGCTTATATTTGTAGTGAAGGGAGAGTATAACTAATATATGATCGCTTCCCTACTTGTAGTGGGTATAATTTAACGTGCTTGTAGTTAATGTATTTGATGACAATATCATGTAATGCCATATAAATGGACTTAAATTTTATACTAACCATTTCTATATAATAAACTCAAAAAATAATCATCAATATGATAAATAGTAACCATTTCATTCAAAAATATATCTTATCAACCAATTTCGTCAACTATCACATCCAATATTGAATTAGGAGTTAATTCACAATAAATAAATAGAAAAATGAGTGTGAAAGCTCCAAGAGATTTGGAGTTCATACGTTGAACACAACAATCAAATGTAATCGTGAATGGCTTGCCTTAGTCTCGGTGGCAGAGCCTGCAAACCAAGACCGGAGAATGGTTGGAGTTCTCTGGGGAGAGACTCCGAAGCTCAAGTCAATGCGTTGTAGACTTGAGAGTAATGCAAGTATGCGAGTGTTTAGAATGAAGCTAACCTTAAGCAACGAAAATGGATGAGATATATATAGTATAGGAAATAAGGGTAAAGGGTAATGTTACCTAGATAACAAGCTTTAATACCATAGTACAAGTTGTGAAATCATCTCCAATAGCGTAGAGCCACATTAGTAGTGGTCCCGGTAGATTGGTAGGATACCCTCCACGTGGTCGGTAATTATCCTGACGCATGTCAGCAAGGCTCTGACATGTGTCAGGTTGATACGTCAGGTTCCTTGCGTGGATCCAGACCTGCAGAACCTACGCAGGCCTATGGAAGGCTCTTATCCAGCCCAAGCCTATTATCGTGTAAAGCCCAACAAAAAATCATTGAGTTCTGCTATACAGAGCTCAAAAGCTCTGCTCTGCAGAACTCGTTAACTTTACCCTTGTTAGACCCTATCGTGCAGAGCCCATTAACTTCGCACTTCAATGCCTCTTCTTTGTACGAGAGTTCTGCTCGTCCAAATCCCATGATAACTATTAAAATGTTTACCAGTTGATATAATTTAACAAAATAGCTTATATTATAAGCTATGTTGATATTTATTCATATCATCCACTATCCTTAAATTTATACTCTTTTTATCCCATTTTATCAGTTACCTACTTTGATCAAAACTGTAATTACTTTTTAGTCAAAATAGGTAGGGGTAGAGAGTGTATATGACATTTAATCTAAAATGTAGTTAATATTTTAATTTATTTTATTGCCTGATTTTTGATATGTTATTTTTAAATTTCTATTATAGCCTATTTTCACGTATAAATATATCAATTAGTATAATTTCTATTTTTTATTATTTTATATAACAAATATAAAATTATATCTTAATTAAAAAATTTAGTATCTACCAATGTAATATTTAATGACTATTAATCCTTAGCTTTCATATTTTAAAACACCAAAAATAGGGACACACCATGAAGACTTAAAACAATATGGAATGAGTCGTGCCATATTTTCACAAATAAATGATCTCCATGATTGCAGATTTGCACAATTTGGCTTTCACTACCATTCATTGATCATCAATCATCATATATTAAACAATCTGAGTTGAAATTCTTAATGCATCCACATGCAATTCCAAAAGTAGATCGATAATTTGGAGACAATATTATCAAAATCCAATCACGTGGGAGCCTACCAAGCTGCTCCCTCTATCTATCTCTCTTTACAAAAATTAAATTAAAATAAAATAAAACAAAACAAGTCCAAATGTATAATTCTAGTTCTAGTTCTAGTAATAATTTATCCTCTAATCTTCCTACCTCTTTCTTTCCCTTTCAATCCACAAATCACTTAATAAAAACATAGATTTCTCTTCACTGCATATCAGAGCAAAAGCAGAAGCTTTCATAGCAACCTCAATGGCGCGCACCCTCCTCCTCTTCCTCTTCCTCTCCCTCTTCACCATCTGCAAATCTGTAACACACACACTCTCTCTCCCTCTCTCTCTCTAGATCCACTGGATTATCAACTGCCTCATTCCCACTCACACAAGTCACATTACAGATCTCATTGCCGATTATAGCATTGTTTCATCAATTCAATTCATAGATTCTTCAAGTTTTTTGCAATTGATCCAATTAATGTATTTTGTTTTGTGGTTGGAAATGGCAGGACGAACCGGATTGCGTGTACACGGTGTTCGTGAGAACGGGGTCCATCATAAAGGGTGGGACCGACTCCATCATCACCTTAACTCTCTACGACGCCAAGGGTTTTGGGATCCGAATCAACAACCTCGAGGCCTGGGCCGGCCTCATGGGCCCGGGCTACAACTACTTCGAGAGGGGGAACCTCGACATCTTCAGCGGCCGCGGCCCCTGCCTCCCCGGGCCCGTCTGCTCCATGAACCTCACCTCCGACGGATCGGGCTCGGGCCACGGCTGGTACGTCAACTACGTCGAGGTCACCACCGCCGGGGTCCACCTCGACTGCGCCCGCAACCAGTTCACCGTCGAGCAGTGGCTCGCCACTGACACCTCGCCTTACGAGCTCACCGCCATCCGAAACTACTGCTCCTCCGATCATAAGAAGCGCGCCGCCGATTTGACGCTCGTGTCCGTTATCTGAGGTTCGCGGGCTTTTTCTCAGGTCGGAGCGTCCGGCCCGTAGCGTTTGCGGGCTTTGTCTGATTGTAATTGAGTGTGTTTTTTGTGCGGATTATTGTGAGTGAAAATAAATGCGTGAAGGTACCGAAATGACCTTGTTTGTGTTAAGAGATTAATCATATTCGTGCTTTTGTTAATAACTAAATTTGTTTTTCATCGCTTGCTAACATTATTTTTTTTATTGGCTTAATGGTATGATATACTATTATATTTAACATGATAATATGTTATATAATTAATTATTTAAGATATAATTTATATATATATACATATATGTATTCTTAACATGAATGATTATATAAAATAGTCAAAAAATAATATGAAAGATAAATAATAGCTACTAACATATTAGTAATATTTAAATTCTAGTCATTTACAAATTTATTGTACTAAAATATTCTTATAATTATTTTTTACATTTCTGTGTATAATTAGTATGGATCGTATCATTCATATGGATATTCTGTTTTATTAAATTGTACGTAAATTGAATTGTATGAATAAATATTATACATACATTTCATATCATTCGTACAATTAAATTTAAATAGAAGAATATTTATGATAATTCACATTCAAAATGGCTAGAATTTAGTTATTTTTATGTTGATGGTTATTATTTGTCCTTTACAAATTTTTTTGACTATTTTGTATAATTAACACCCTTAAATTTTATAATATAAAGTATTCAAATGATTAACGTTATTATTTTACGAGATTGAGACATAAATGGGTAGTTTAAAAAATGATAATTAGAGGTGTTCAATATTTTCCCCATTTTCGATCTCGTTTTTCATGCATATTGAGTCGATATTATCTTGTCTTTGTTGTTCTATTTGATCATTTGATTGTCATATTTTCGTATTTTAGGTGAAGATCGGAAAACGGAGTTAATGAGACTCGAGAACAGAAATGAAACCAAAACGACACAGAAGAGGGTCAAGCAGCGCACCAGGGTAGCAGCCGCTAGCCCTCGAGAATGTGAAGACCATGGCAAAACACGAGCCTAGCGGCCGTTGGCTCGCCCAAGAAGACTAAGGCAGATTGCGAGGCTAGCGACCGCTGGCCCCTAGCGGCTGCTAGCTTGCCTTGTTGTATCCAAGTCAGAACGTGGGGCTAGCGACCACTAGCCCCTGTTACGCTTTTAAGAACAGAACGTGGGGGTAGCGGGCGCTACCCTTAGTGACCGATGGCTAGACGGGAACTCTCCCCATATATAAGTGCTCGCGTGATTCTTATTGTACAACTTATCATTCTAGGGTGGGTTTTGAACCAAAAGAGAACGCAGTAGTTTAATTCTAGTATTTCAGTTCCGTACTCCATTCTTTAATTCTCGTTGTGGATTCAATCGTGATTCAACCCGAAGATTATTTCTAGTGCATTATTTCCCGTTTAAACTTGTGAGTTCTTATTGCTTTCTTATTTGTTTATCGTTTTTTACTTTATTGTGGGTTCTTTCTTGATTATGTTTGAATTATTGATTTCTTATCCTATCATCCATATTAATCAATCTATCGAAGCATGTCAACATTTATTTCCTTTAATTCATCATTCTTAGAATTTAGAATTTAATTGCGTTCTTAATTCTTGCCTAGATAATTCGTTTTTCCATTCTTTTAATTTCACTCGTTTTGGTAATTAATTAATTTAATTAATAATCATTAAAACCCCAATTCCTTTAGTTACTTTTTGTCAACAATGTAGATGAAGTCATGTTTAGCCTTTCTTGAGAATACAACTTGGGTTAACTTATTAGTCTATAATGACCTCGTTCTCTTGCGAGTAATTTAATTAAAATAAGTTGAGATAAAATTTTGGCGCCGTTACCGGGGAAGGCTTTAGGCATTTATTTGCGTTGCATTTTATTTTCTATTTCTCTTTTATTTTCTTTCTTTATTCCTTTCCTCCCACATGTGTGTTTGATCTTTTGTTGGTTTTGTGTATGCTAGGTCAGCGAAGCTTGAGACAAGAGTTGGTGCCCTTTGATGACAACATCTATAGAAGAGACGGTGTACTTGAGGAGCGATATAGGGACGTCTTCAACCTTGCCACCTTATTTGAAGAGAAATTGGTGATCAAGGGCGAAGAAGACGAAGCACTCAGGAAGCTCGGAGACTTTGTCAAGCCATCTTTTGGAATTACAGCCTCTATTATAGTACTCTTTGTTGCCGGGAGGAATTATGAGCTGAAGCACAACCACATCAACCTACTGCCCTCATTCTATGGATTAGCTAATGAAGACGCACTCCTCTTCATTGCACAGCTGTTCAGTCCATCCCACTTCAAACGATCACCGAAGACGAGCTGCTAAGGAAGTGTTTTCCTTATTCACTAAAGGATAGGGCGAAGTCATGTTATCTTTCTCTTCCAGCTCGATCTCTACCCACATGGAAGGCAGTTAGCACCACATTCCTGCTCAAGTACTACCCGAATCACAAGACACAACATATTCGGCTTCAGATCATGCAGTTTGCTCATGTAAGTGTATATTTTTTTTAATAAGTAATTCATAAATATCTAACTTAGAATTATTATTGAGGACGAGTTATTAAAAAGACAAGTTGTCAAATTCATTGAAAGAAGAAGAGTTGATAAATTCATAAAGAAACCTATATTTTTACCGAGTTGTCAATCCTTAATAAGTTAGGATTATCTTCATGATTCATCTTGTCTATCTTTATGAATTACTTATTATACTTTATTGGTAAAAAATTATTCATTCACACATACTAGAATATTGCAAATATATCATTGAGGAATTTCATCAAACAGGTTATGAACCTGACCAGACTTCACATATCAAAAGTATAATTCTTCTCAATTTATAGTTCTATTTCATAATGAAACAAACAACTCTTACCGAACTACTACCCAGTTGAAGAGGAGAAGAGGGATATGGAGACACCTATAAAACTTCTGAGATTTCTCAGTTGATGATGGCATGAGATAAATACTTCTTATTCATAATGTTGCTGGTGTGTCTTCTAAATTCTTGTTATGAGAAATATTAATTAGTTAATTACAATATGTTGGGTAGGGACTTATTAGTTACGAAATTGGTGGCTACATATATTAGTTGTGTATTATTATATATGTTTTATTATTTAATTGTATATTTTAATTTTCATTTAAAAAATTTAATATTACGATTAAAATAAGTAATTTTGTACAAATTAATAATTAAATTTATCAATTTAAAGCTAACAAATATATTCTTTCACTATGAATTTCGATTAGTTGAAATTAATTTTAATTTAATTTATAATTTTTATTTAAAAATTATATGTATAAAATTAAATTAAAATTTTATTATAAATTTTTATTCGGGACCGTGACAAGAACTAAAACTTTTTCAATTTGCAAATTTGGAATCCCCGAGCGGGATCTATATAGAGACCACAAAATTGAAAATTTTTTAGATCAAGACTTTGAGATTTCAAGATGGGTAATTGGTCTCGTCCCGAGCTACAACGGCTTTGCACATAAATTTTCTCTAATTCTATTTTTTCTCTTTAAATAATAAAAAATATTTAATATAATAACTTATTTTCAGAAAAATATTATTTAATTATTCTATAAAATATTATTTAATTAATTATTATCATCTAAGAAAATATAATTAGTTGAAAATAAAGGTCAAAAAGATTTTGTTGGCATATATGTGAGAGAGTGGCTAGAATACCAGATATATAGTTTCAAATGACAAGTTGATGATGTCACAAAAGATGTTTTATATTACATTTATATATAAGTGTAGTATAAGTATTTAAAAGTGTTAATGTGGGAAAATACCCATTTTGAAAAAGTATATGTTCAAAATACCCAAAACATCAAGTTACATGTCAAAAATACCCATTTCAATTTTTTAACATATAAAAGTACATAGAATTCAACACCCTCTTACACCTCTTACACATTCTTACACACTTTATTGGGTACAATAATTGAATAAATAATTCTTCATAAATAATGCAATCACGTTTTATTCTTCCTTTGGGTACAATAATTGAATAAATAATTCTTCCTAAATAATGCAATCACGTTTTATTCTTCCTATATCATATCTATACCTTAAAACGTGATTCAATAAATGATGACATGTCACGTTTTAACTATAGATCTATTAAAAGTTAGGGGACACACTATATTATACATTTAAACCTAGAAACCTTATATTATATACGTTTTCACTTTGTATATGAAAGCTGAATAGTATTCAAACCTCTCTAGCTATATAATTGCCTTGTATCTGAGTTCAAAAGGCTGATATTGAAGATATAAATCAGGTAATTGCCTTCTATATACCATTTAAAGCATGTATATGGATGGACCGCTGGTAATATATGCATGGACCGCCCGTCGTACATGCCACGTACACGTGGGCGGTCCATGCATTTATTACCAGCGGTCCATCCATATACATGTTTTACATGATATTTTTTATGGTTCTACTGTTTCATAATGTTTTTTTGGGTAATTTTAATATACATTTGACATGTTTATGGTTTGTATGCTTGTATTAATTGCATGTTTACATAATTTATCATGAAATTTTTGTTTTTGTATTGAAAAACACATCCTTGAAACATAAATGCATGGACCGCCCGAATAAGTGGCATGGACCGCCCACGTGTACACGTGGGCGGTCCATGCATATATTACCAGCGGTCCATGCATTTTCATTCTTATATGATATATGTGATTGCATATCTATAGTTAAAACGTTAAAAAAAATATATTATGTAGTAATTATAGCTTATTGCCGATGGATTTATGCCTAATTTGTAATTTTAATTTGTAGCTGATGGATTGTCAAATTGTAAACGTTAAATTTGGAGGTTATTGGGTCGATTGTACTTATGTGAGTGGACGAGAACAGATTGCACCGCTCCCGAGAAATGGAATTTCGTTATACAATCTTAGAATTTGTATTAACAACATGTTGATGTCGTCGGGGACAGACTACGAAATGTTTTACTTGTCGGCATCTCGAAGTGGGCGAATGATAAAATATCGTCTGACAAGTGATGCAGAATTGGTTGGTTTATGCATGAGCGTCGCAAGTCCCACGGTATATGTTAATTACATCAACCAATCTTCGTTCGATATGGGTGGACCATCGCAAAGCTCAAACATGAATGATGAACTAGAAAATATTAGAAGGTTTGCAGCTTCGTCGGATTGGTTCGATGAGTTATACCCTGCAGACATGAACCTGGGTTCGACGAGCAGAGCCAATGAAATTCCAGACTTGAATGAAGCATATGGATATGGACAGGGACAGGGTCAGGGTGAAGATCAATATCAGGGCGATTATCAATATCAGGGTGGTGATGATCAGTATCAGGGTGGTGATCAGTATCAGGGTGGTGAAGAGCAGTATCAGGGTCCGGGACATGAAGAGGAAGAGGAACAAGGACAGGGACAAGAAAATGCTGATTTTTATGTGGATGAAGAGGATGATGACGATGATGATTATGTTCCATCATCCGAGAGCTCTAAATCTGAGGAAGAAGCTGAATTGACTTTTAACAGATCTATTTTTGCTGAATTTGCTGCATGGATCCACGAGGAAGGAGGTATGCGGCATTTACTAGAACTTATGTATCCTAGTGCGGGTGATAATGATGACATACGGGTCCCAGAAGCATACTTAACCAATTGGTTAATTCCAATGGTACCTCCTGATGCTACAGCTTCAGATGTTTTTTGTGAAGAAAATCCGTTACTAGAAGAGTTGGCTGTAGGATCTATTTTTGATGACAAGGAGCAGCTTAGTCTTATAGGTGGTTTGTGGAATCTTGAACATAAAGCAGAATATCGAGTGACCAGATCAGACACAACTCGAGTGTATTGGAAATGCAAGTTAAGCAGCAATTGCTCATTCAAGCTGCGTGCTATGTCTCATGGAGGGCCGTGGCTTGTAATAAAGTTCTGTGGAGAGCACACGTGCGGGGATGGTATCACAAACATCGGACCGAGGAATGTCCACTCAAAGGTGATCGGTGCGTATTTTGCAAAGAAAATGAGAAACACAAATGAAATCATAAAGCCCAAAGTTATTCAGAACGAGTTGATGACTATGTTTAGTATGCAAGTGTCCTACGACGTGGCGCTAAGAGGTAGAAACCATGCTGTTGAGATGATATATGGTAAATGTCATGAATCATACCAACTACTGCCTGGTTATTTGCATATGTTAGAGGTGACAAATCCTGGCACGATCGCAGAAATCGACATTGGTGCGGACAACAGGTTTCGTCATGTATTTGTGGCCCTTGGTGCTTGTAGATCAGCATTTGCCTTGTGCATGAGACCGGTAATAGTAGTCGACGGCACTCACTTGAAGGAAAAGAATAATGGCATAATATTTGTTGCAGTTACAAAGGATGCAAATGAGCAGGTGTATCCGTTGGCGTATGGAATCGGCCCAATTGATAATCATGAGTCTTGGGTATGGTTCATGACACGACTAAGAAGAGCATATGGGAGCACGGCTCAAATATTGATTGTTTCTTATCAACATCTGTCAATTGAGCATGCAGTGAGTGTTGTATTTCCGGAAGCAACTCATGCACTTTGTTACTACCATCTGAGTAACAATTTGAAGAGATTTGGTAAAACTACGCTGGGGTTGTTTCAGAAGGCTACATACACATATAAGCAGGCGAAATTTCAGAAAAGAATGAACATGATTGAAGTTGGCAAGGCGCCGGCCTATGATCACTTGATGAACATTGGACCTGCTAAGTGGGCTCGGTCGATGTGTCCTGTTCGAAGGTATAGCTTCTTAACGTCGAATACAGCTGAGAGCTTTAATCGTACACTCTTATGGGCTCGTCGTCTACCTATTTGTGCATGTATGGAGGCAGTAAGACTGATTTGTGAAGATTGGTTTAGCAAACGACTTATGGCTGCCAACAGGGAAAGACATCCACTTCCAGAAGAGGTCAGACGTAAAATGATGGTCCAAATCGAGAGATCTCACACATACAGATCAACTGCAGTAGGTGATGATCGATACCGAATTGAAACCAACAATCGATCATTTTTGGTAGACCTTGGAGCGTGGACATGTGAATGCATGGAATTTCAGTACGACGGGATCCCGTGTTCTCATGCTATCGTGGCAATTACGTACGTACTTCTGCATTATGTCTGTGAGAATGAATTTTGATTATGTCTTTGAGAATGTATTATAATATTATTGTATGTGCAGGAAATCTGGAAGAAGTGCAATTGATTTTGTTGCACACTACTACAAAACGTCATCGGTTGTAGATGCGTATAAAGGTGTTATTTCTCGAATTCCTCCTAAACAAAATTGGAATTTGCCGGACAATATTTTAACCATTGAGGTTTTGCCAAACAAAGCAATAAGAATGCCGGGTAGACCGAGGATGAGTAGACGTAGATCAGGGGGGGAAACATCTGGGGGACGTAGGAGAGGAATAAATACTTACAAAGAAATCACATCTGCAGATAACAATGCGTCCTCCGGTGTGCGAAGGGAGAACGTTATCACTATTCATCAGCCTGGACTGTAGACTCATCATATACAAGTCTATGGTCTGCAAAAAACAATCTTAATTTAGTAACATTAAATAAATTTTAACTAAAATCATATTTGATATTTAAAACAATTACCTCAGTGAAAAAATCAGCCTGCATATGAAGCATCAGCTTGAAGTCATTAACTCTGAGTTGGAAACCGGTCTCAGAAACTGTAGTATAGTCGCCTGATGGTTACTTCATAAATGCATTGTACCTCGCCAATATTTCTTCCCCGATGGTATCTGGTGCATCCCTCGGTACATATGCAGCTCGTGGCTCTGGACTAAACGGAGCATCAAACTCCGCCGATTCATGCTCATCCTGTGCCACATGGCCTGGTCGCGGGTCAAATGGCAATGGCATCTACAAAAAAAATTAAACAAGTATTAGTTTTATTTTAAAACAATAAGATTATAATTATTAAATGACAAAATAACTTACAGATGAAGTATCAGCTGAAGAATGACGTGTGGTCACAAATGGCGCCTGAAAACGGGGCATGTCAGACACGGAGTAGCGAGGACCACTGCTAGAAGGCCTAAAATCAGGTACTGCGCCTGGTGGAGGGCTCGAGGCCTGAAAATCAGAAGGCCAAGCTGACTGAGTGGAAGGCCGGGCTGACTGAGGCATAGGGGGGGTCTGCCCATGGGTATGAATGATCGGCTGACTATGTCGGCTCGGGCCACAACGGATGGCTGATAATAGCTCTCCCATCCATTTCTTGATGGTACTCTTCAGATTGTCGTGAATCTCACTGATATGCGCCTTCATCTGCTCATGCCTCTCCAGCATACGTGCCTCAGCCTGCGCATGCCTCTCTAGCAAACGTGCCTCCGCCTGCTGCTGCCTCTCTATCATGCGTGCCTCAAAAGCAGTCATGACACGCTCTGTCCTGCCACCGCTGCTGCTAGAGGAGGACTCAGGTATCGGTACCCTAGCACGCTTTCCCATATCCCTCCTATGTCGCCGATGACGCTCTGTCTCCTCTTGATGATGCTCTGGCTCGGGTGGAGGACGCTCTGTCTCAGGATGAGCGCCGTGATAAGATGACTCGTCATGCTCTGACTCATCTACATGTGCGGCCTCCATGTTCCTCGTAGCCCGCCGACTGCTAATAGGCTGAACTATGGCAGGTGGCACTCTCGGCCTCGGCACACGCTGCTCGGCTGTCATGCCCCCCTGAGTAATTGGATTGCTCAGTGGCGTGTACTCCACATCCAGGGGATTCTCACACTCTGTGGAGAGGTAATATGGACGTCTCTGCTCCTCCTCGTCAAGCACCAGATTCGAAATATTGTAACCCTACAAATGTTGTGTGATAAATATTAATACAATCGTATCATAAACTTAACAAATAATTAAATAAGGATTATAAATTAACATAAAACTTACCTCAGTGTCAAAACACTCATACAGCTGCTCCACTGTCCCATTGAGATTCTTCCGGAAGTTCCATCTCAAACACCGGGGATATGCTGAAGGGATGTCCCGCTGCCTACCAGCAAACGCTTCAAATCCTGGGATGACCTCTAACCCCCACACCATAAGTGCCCAAGCCGGGCCATAGAAATGATATTTTGGATTGTCAGGAATTTTCCTAATATAATTTCTAAGAATTTTATAAGAGTAAGCACCCCAAGGAAAATTGTAGAAGGTGTCTAAGTCCTCAACCAACGACCAGAGCCACGGGAATATGATTTTTTGTGAATCATGACCAAATACAAAGACGTAGGCCATGAGGACAAGGGCAATGCGGAGATGAATCTCTCCATCATCATCATCAATGTTGTTTCGGGAATTTAAAAAATGGGCTAGGAGATCAGCACCGTTCATTTGAATGCCATTGCAGGCGGAGATAAAAAAAGACAATCTAGTCAGATCGTGCGGGTAAGTAGTGTTGAAATTTGAATGACCAAATCTCAATCCAGTGATCAATGCATGATCCTCCAACGTGTACTCGACATCATCCCCGCAAATGTGAAACATAAATATCGGCATGATCAGAGATTTAATTGAAAACATAATTAACAAACATAAAAACTTGCATCTTGTACAAAATATCTTTTAATACAATCATTATGTTTAATATACATATATATATATATAATTATAATTATAATAATAACTAAGTCAGAAAATTTTTTTGCAGTGAACTATGTGTATTAATTTAATATTAATATCAAACTAAATTATTTTTTTTAATATAATTAAATGTTATCATTGAAATTTTTGCAGGAATTATGAACCCTTATATTTACATATTCATATACACTTTTATACTCACAAAATATTAAACTCTAATAAGTGTAGTAACTACTAACTTAAAATAAGATGATAAATTTTAATTATTTTTAGAATTTTGATATATTTCTTAATTCTATGATAGTAGTATATAAAATATTTCTTAAATTTTTAGATTACAACTAGTCATTAATATATTGAATTGAAATTTAGATCAACTAAAATTTTAGAATAATTAAAATATAGTCATAAATTTTTTAGAAAGTAGTTCTTTCATTAATATTAATGGATAGAAATAATCATTAATAAGTAATTATATTTTACATAAATTCATAATTAATTCATATAATTAAAAAATTAAAATTTATTAAAATGACATCCGTAACCATTATATATAAAGAGAGGTAAATCATGATTTATGAGTTGTACTTGTATGTAGGGATGAAATTTGGGCGGATATTATCCGCCCGATTCGAAACCGTATCCTATTGATATCTAATTTGGAATGAAAAATTAGTATTTGGTCAAATCTGAATTCGAATCCAAAAATTTGAATTCGAATCCGAGATCCGATTCGGATTACATAATATCCGCTCGTATTCAAAATTTCTCATATTTTGTCGGATATTATCCGCATACCAAATCCGGATATCCGAATTTTTTAAATATTTATTATTTATATTATATATATGTGTGTGTGTGTAACAATCTGATTTTAATTTAGTTGCTAAATATTATTTAAAAATTTAATTATGAATGTGTGGAATTATATATATATATATATATCACTACAAGAAACTGAACTTTTACTCGCACTATAATAATGTGTGAGCATATTGTTACATATAATGTCACTTAAATTTTGTGTGAACATATTGTCACACATAATTGTCACTTAAATTTTGCAAACTACTTTTTGCCGATTTTGAATTCTCGAATTATATTTCAAGATGCATATTTCATTATTGGTAGATACTTTGTGTTTAATTATTTAATTTATTTTGTACTTTCTTGATCCTAAAAATTGTATTTTTTTTTAATTGATACAATTCTTATAATTTGTATTAGTTATTCTATAAAATATTGTGTCAACAATTTTTGTATGAAATATATTATCTAATTATATTTATTCGAATACGACCCGAATCCGTACCATATCCATCCCGTGTCCATATCCCGAATAATCCGAATTCGTATCCGAATCCGAGAAAAAAATATAAGTTAGGATACGAGATACTTGTATCCGATCCGTTTTCACCCCCTACTTGTATGCCTCCGGAGCCTCCTCCCTATTGGTCCAATCTAGCTAGTCTCCGACTTCCCCAATTTAATAATTAAGACAGATGCATTTTATTTTATTTTTTGAAAGGGGCATTAATATATCTTTCTTCAATTTGTCTTAATAGAGTATTGGAGGTTCATTTACCATTCATCAAAATTAATAATTTTAATGATAAAACAATTGCAAAACTTAATATATCTTAAGATCATAGTTCATACTAAAGTATTCAAGGACGTTATATTGAAAATTTCAAAAATACTGGAATGATGTTGAAATTTAAGTGACCAAGTCTTATTTTGTAATCTTATTTTATTTTTATTGTGTCTTCTATATATAATTTTGAAAATTACAAATATAATAATATAATATTAAAATTTTCAAATTTTAAATGATGGTATTCAATTATGCATTAATATGTAATTAAAATAATTATATTTAAAAAATTTAAATATATAAATATTAATTTTTTAGACCGTTCAAAATTATAACTAATAGTACCAAAATCGTAAATTATTATGACAACAATTTGATAATAGTTTCAAATTCTCAAAACAGTAAACATCTCGATCAATGAAATTGCATGAACTTGCATGCATCTTTTTTACACATAAAATATGTGATATGCAATTATTCTTGAAAAAAACAGCTACTTAATTAAGTACACAGTAATTAGCTTTTAGTGAGGAAGTCTATCTTTTATCTCAGAACTCTTAAATTTTGCTATAGACTTTTCAATAATGAACCATAAAATAAACATTTGGTATAGATTTTCAGTGCGAATGCATAATTAGTTTGTTCCTTTTCATTTCTAGACGGGGATTTTATCTTCTGTTTTCAAAAAAAATGTTGTATAGTATTATATGATTTTAAAGGCAAATAAATGGAAATGCTAATAAACAAGTCTCGTGTAAATAGGATTCAATATTTCACTTATGTATCCAACACTTCTTTTTACACAACTAAATTTTAATTTCTTATTTTATTTTATTTTTTATTTCAGTTTTATATGCTGTATAATTTTTACAGATTTATATATATATATATAGGGGATGGTTGTTATAATGAAAATAGATTTGTTTGTATTAACTAAAAATAGATTTCAACCATCTATATTTTACATCCAATTAATATAATTAAACTATATCCTAATCAATAAAATCTAATCAGAAAGAATAACAAATTCTCTGTTTTTAGGGATAAAATATTATCAATAAGATATATACTAAAATTATCTTTTAATTTGTACCATTGATCAAAATGATTTAACAGTCAAGATTTATTTTTAGTTAATTCGTACAAAATCATTTTTATTTGATCTCTTTATATATATTAGGGCTCATACTACCCAAATATGGTGTATAATTATTTTTTAAAATTTAATGTCACTTTTAATTGATTTTAAGGATCCATTAATTTAAACATAGGTATATAATTTTAAAAAAAATCAAATAATTGTTAGTTATGATTATTATATTATAGAAAAAAATTTTAAAAATTAATTAAAATGATAAATTTGATTGTGATACGTAGATCGTGCTTTGAACTTGTGAAATAAAAAACTGGACAAGGTAGTACTGTAACAAATCTTGATTAGTTAATGGATGATTATTTTTTTCATTGTTTTTAGGAAAATCTTAATTTTTTTACATACTATAGTATTATTAATTAGTACACAGGGACTGATAAATTGTGGAATACTTTCTTTTACAAAAACCCACATTATCTTTATAGATTGCGACGTTTACGGTCCAATATCATTTTTCCTTAGGCAAAGATACATTTACTGTTATTCTATTTTTTTTGATAGATCATAGAAGGTTGGTCACACATAGCCCAATAATTGACACAAAAAAGGAAAGAGAATCCCAAGAAAAGTTTCCCAGAAAACAAAAAAGAACCAAGAAAATGGAAATCAAGCATCTAAACTTGAGTCTCCTTTTCATGTTCTCCTTCATCATCTGCACAAATGTAAGTTGATATAATATATTCTTAATGTTAGTGCCTTTATTTTGTTAAATCTTTTTAAGACCTTTCCTTAATCTTTTCTCCATATGCATTTATCAATAACATTGTTAAAGATCTCTAACGCTCATGCATTAACTTCATGCTACAATGCAAATGCTTTCTTCTTGAAGAATCAGTTGTTACAATGACGTGCATTTTTTATTGGTGAAAGCAGGCAAGTAACTCAGATTGTATTTACAACATGTACGTACAAAGTGGAGATGTTCCTTCTGGTGGAACTCAATCTAACATAAGCATTTTCCTTAGTGATGACACTACGGCCGAACTCTCCATCCTCAATCTCAAAGATTGGGGTCTAATGGGCTCCGATCACAACTACTTAGCACACGGAAACCTAGACATCTTTGCCGGAAAAGCGCCGTGCCTACGTGGGCCCATCTGCTGCTTAATTATCGTTTTAGAGGGTTTTGATGATTGGTATTGCGATTTCATTGAGGTGACTGTGGTCGGGCTTGGGACATCGTGCTCTCAGAAGCGTTTCACCGTGAAGAAGTGGATCGACAATAATAGGGGGACGGCGGTTGTCCTCCAAAACGAGTGTGAAGCAGATGATGATGATGATCGTAATTGGAGGAGCGATCGGATCAATTATCTGCTTCACACTTGTTATACTTAGCTCATAACTGAGCTGAGTGTGAGTGAGTGAGTATTTAGGTTTTGGATATTGTTGTAGTTCACAATGTGATTCTCTATGCAACAACTTATGTGATTCTCTATGCAACAACTTAGATAATGCGTGAAGAATAAAGAATGTGTATTTGCCATGTATATTCTCCTTGACTTTGCACCAATTAATAAAGTTGTGACTTTTGGATTTCAATTAATTAATTAATTATTAATATTGAATTTTATTTTCTCCTTGCTCCTTTTCATTGTTTTCAATTGATAGAGTTTTTATTATAGGTAGATGATCGATATTAGCGGAAATAAAATTATCACAATCCTTTTATGTTTTCAATAATTTACATTGAAAAATAAATAAAAGAACAGCTGGCTAAGTAATCGTGTGGGCATGCATGCGCGTTGCATGTTCGATATCTTATCTTCTTTGCCACTAAAGGTCTGATACTATGTTTACTTTAATAAGGAAAAGGACCAAATATTATATTGTATAAACCACAGATAATATATTGGGATAGTAAAAAATTATATATTATCAATTAATTTTGAAAAAAAATCCATGGTTGAGAAAATTCACCAACAATCTCCTTATCCTAGTTTCCTTCATCTTATAATACACATCTTATAATTTATCCTTTTCCCCACTTTAATTTTCTTCAAAGAGACCCAGTTTTCTTCCTTGTCCTTTACAATGTTTCACTACATTGTTTCTTAAATAATGTAGGTATTGTTTAATTGTTATATACTGTAAGTGGATATGATAGGAGACTGTATCTGCCCTTAGAACTATGCAAACAAAGGGATCAAAGCCCATTAACGAGAATAGTAAGGGATATTTATTCGGGTAGTGGGAACGGGTTCGGGTTTAGTTTGTGTGTTGTATGATGTATCTTCTTTTAAAGGTTTTATGTTTGACTTTAATTCTTTTTTATTTAACCCAACAAAAAGTTTGCAATCCTATTCTGGTGAAATTACTATGTTTTTAATTATTTTATTAGAGGTAGATAAGTAAATTTTAAAATAATATGCAGATTATAAGTAAAGTACCTCCTCTATTTAGTCGTGACATGATGATTGCACTTTGGAAATGTTTATTTAATTGTAAGGAAGTGTTAATTGAGGTATATTTGATCCTAATGGGATTTAATATATTATTAGGTGTATGAACTGAGTTAGGTTCACAATTAAGCACGCAACAAATTACAAGGAACAGAGTCGAGTCGAACGCGCATAATATTCTTTTTCACATGAATTTTCAATCTTTTGCAATCAAACCACTATCTTTCGTTTTAGCTCAAGGGTAGTGGCCTTAAAATTCACGGAAAAATCACTTGACTCTCTACTTTAGTTTAAAAATATAGTAAAGAATGAGCTAGAAGAATTTAGAAGATAAGAATAATGTAGAAGCATGTGCGAAGAATGTAGAAAACACAAGAAGAGTAGTTTGCAATTTTGTTGTAACCGTTTCATTTCTAGTCTAGAATTCATCTATTTATAGTACATACATTGTAGCTAATAGTACCTTTCTACTCTCTCTCTCTTATGAATAATACAATTTCTCTCTTTCAAAAATAAAATGTTAAGAAAGTGAAGTTTGAACTTCATGGAAGAGCCTTGAGAGAAACAAAAATATAGTAGACGAAGAACATAAAAATATGAAAGAGAGAAATTGTATTATTCATAAGAGAGAGAGAGTACAAAGGTACTATTAGCTACAATGTATGTACTATATATAGATGAATTCTAGACTAAAAATGAAACGGTTACAACAAAATTGCAAGCTAATCTTCTTGTGTTTTCTACATTCTTCGCACATGCTTCTACATTATTCTTATCTTCTAAATTCTTCTAGCTCATTCTTTACATCACCTTTGAAGTTGCAATTTTCTCCAAATTTTAAGTGATCTTAAAAATATTTCACCTTTTAAAAGAAAATATTAAAATGATATTGGGGGTTATATATATATATATATATATATATATAGGGAGTGGTTCAAATAAAAAGGGACATTAAAGTATAAAATATGAAATGATCTGGGCCATTAGATCAACACAATCCGACGGCCATGATTAAAACAAAAAACGTGCGTGCATTGTAGTATAACAATGCATAAGGTTATTTTGGTAAAATTTGAAGTGGGCGGTTATGCGTTCAAAATACAATGCATTTAATAGTTAAATACAATGCATTTAATAGTTAAATGCAATGCATAATTCAATTACACTTTCACAATGCATTTAATAGTTAAAATGCAATGCATAACTCGGTCAAGATCTCAACCGTCCAATCATGAAAATCTAAGGTTGAGATGATTTCCTATTTTATACCTTAATGTTCCTTTTTATTTGAACTCCCTCCCATATATATATATGCGCGCCCGCGCATGCAGACAATTTTGGTTGTGGCATGTCCTGTATCAAATATTTGATTGAATTCATAAATCACGTGAAAATTACTATAAATGTAAAATAATGAGATAGGATATTTTATTTTCAAACTACTATTATACTTCAATATTTAGGTTCTCGTTTTACAATTAACTTGCTACTTTCATGTTCCCTTTTCTTAGTTGTTCATCCACAAATTTGTTACTCCATCCGTCCACAAATAACTTACATATTTGTGCACTTTATTAAGTTCACAAAAAACTTGCACATTTCTACTTTTAATAATTATATCTACATTGTTGGATTCATCATTACTTTTTTAATCACTCACACTACATATTTAACTACAAATAATGTGGGACCCACGTTCCACTCATATCATATTTAATTTATTTATCAATCAACACTAACTTTTCTTCAACTCACATACACATATTTAATTAATAAATATTGTGGGACTCTTACTCCACTTACAACACATTCATAATATTCGTTAAAACATGTGCCCAATCCAAGTGTGCAAATACTTGGTGGACGAAGAGAGTACTAAATTTAAGAATCACACGTACACAAATTTGCGACTTAATTTGAGAGCCTGACATGTGGGTGCTCTTGAGAGTAACTGACAAGAGTGCGATTTACTTGAGATGATCGTATCCATAGATGCAATAAGATATCTTGCATGATTTTGCAATAAAGGATCGAGCTTGAGACCCACATGAAAATAAAGTAGCAATCATACGAATGCATTCCTTCAATGGATCACCAAACCTAGTTGAAAGTACTAACATGTCTCTGGCGAAAGGTAGTTAACTGTCTAAAAGTAAGGTTCTTACAGTGGAGAAAAAATAACAGGTCAACTGCTTCGCTCAGCACTTGCAGTTTTCTGGATTTCTTTGGCAATGGCCTCTGACAGTTCCTCAGCGCTGTACTCGATCCCAAAGGATCTCACAACCTGCATCCCCAGGTTCATCAAGTACCTATTTGTGATTACCAGAGAATAGCAACGATTAAAAATGGGAAATTTAAGTATTATATAGCAAAAGGTTTAGGATGCAGGTAGTGAAAATTGACAGTTACATGTTGTGAGAAGACTCGATGAGATAATCGTCTCCTTCTTCATCAACCTTTCTGAAGAAAACACGGTATTCTTGTGCCATTTGCCTTATTGCAGAAACTGGTCCAGTTAATCCCACTATTCTTGAATCGAATTCTGCAGACCACACAAAGAGAACCAATAGAAAACTAGTGCATATTTGATTTGACAGAAGCAAAACTACATCAGAAAGTTACAGAGCTAAGGAACAGAATTAAGAAATTGCTTTCACCTGAATTAAGGATGAATAAGATGTTCAAAGAAGCATGGCAAAGGTCTCACACAGATACATGAAATTATAACGTTAATTTTTTTTTATAACATTTCAAGATGTGATCTCTTGTGCATACACCTGACAAGTAATATACATGCACACAAAAGCACCTCCTCCATTCAAATGTAACAGCACAGAGATTTCACAATACATTGAGAAATAAAATGATATAAGTATTCCTTATTGACCTCAAATTTGATAATGCAAGTCTTGTGTGTTTTTAGGTGATTTTTGGTTAGAACCTCAGTCTCATGCAAACTCATACTCAACATTACAAACAGAGTCCTTTCAGAATGTGCTATTTGCAATTAAACGCCTCGTAATCCAAAATAGATGTGGTGGTTAAGAGAATCTAGTCAAGAACTACTCACCTTGTATATAAGCACGAAGATGCGAGGGGGTGTCCCTCTGAGGGTCAATGGTGACAAATATGGGTAAAACCTTGATATGCTGCTTCGATTCTTATTTTTCAATCAAGCCAAACATTTCAGTGTAAAAACTTAACAAAATAGAAGATTCAACTCGAGAGAAATGTATAAGAGGTGGAACCTAATATATTGATCGTGTTGGCCATCTTTCGAGCTTCTGATGGCCCAACATCTGGTGATGAAGTATAACCAAAATATAGAAGAACCCAGTTCCCCAGAAGATTCTTCTCAGTCACAAGTTGACCTTCTGTATCAATTAAACTAAATGGGCCACCAATTATAGGCCCTTCGATGGCACTGCGCTCAAACTTTTCACCCTTACCTATCACAAGTTTCAGCAATTAAAGAGATTGTTAGATACCCGTGGAATGATATGTGAAATAACTGAGAAGTGTTCTGGACCAAACAATACACATTCTAAGCTTGGCATTTTATCAATATAATGTGACAGGACTATACAGAAAATACAACTTCAGTAGAAACAACCCATTAACATGAATAGACTCGACATTGGCAGCCATGCACCACAAGGAAGTCTATATTTAATGACCTTACATATCTCTTTTTTTTAAATGGATTACATTAAATTTAAATTACAAAGCCGCATCATGGAGGACTCAAACCCGAGACTTATTGCCTCTGCCATAGCCTTAGAGCTAGCCATTTTGATAAAGCCACAACATCAATGTTGAGTATATTAGCATAATCCTATTGCTTCTTTAGCATGATTGCATTATATCACATCTCTCTCACTTCAGTGTACAAAAGACAGTGTAAGCAGAACAACTCTATATGTCATACTCCCTCTGTCCCAGTATTGTTGGCCCCGTTTGACCAAAACTGTGAGTGTTTTATTGACTTTTGGGGCCAAGAATAATGGGTCAGAGGGAGTAATTTAATTTTGATTACAAGAAATGGTCAGAAAAAGTGAAAAACTAGGTCAACCAGAGTTATAGTGTTGGATTCTGACAAGGTGACATGTAATAGAAAGCTCGTTAAAAAATTAATACAGTCAATAGTAGAAGAAGTAAAAGAAGTAATAAACTATTTAAATAGATAACCAACCCACTCCATCACACAAGATCCAATCTCTTAATTCTAGGAGCCATGGTTAGATTGTTCCATCACCAACAAACTTTCAAGAGGAAAAATCAGGTAGAAGAACACAAATGACCTTTAAGCACTGCTCTCTTTTCATCGTTATGGTGAATGAGGAAAAACACTCCACCAATTCCAGCTACAGCTACACCAGGCTGCAATAATAAATCTGAGATGAAGGGAATTAACAAAGAGCAAAGAGAGTAAAAAACAAGAGAAGTTGCATAACAAGGTTGAAAATGATACTACACGCTGAGCATCCGAAAGAGATGGAAGATGTGTTATCATACAATTAAGAAAGATCCCCAGGTAGCCCCAGCTTGTTCAGGTAATGGATCAGAAGCCTTAACACTGTTCGTCGATCTGCTAGAGTATAATCTCTTAGATAAACCATACCTGCACATCAATACCACCAAAATCGGAGACAGATGCCAGAGACGTTAATATGTGAGTGGACTCATCACAACAGATTAGATGAGCAATGATATAATCATTTACAGTCCTATAGTGTAATACTAAAAGCTGATTTAATATCTTATGCCCATTTCACAAGGCCACTATCTTACAAAGTAAAGAGAAGAATTAGATAAAAATGCATATCTAGTTTTACAATTTGCTTGCCCAGTATATGTAAGTAAAGGAAGCAGTAAACCTCATGATAAGAACATAAAATAGGTCATGCTGGGAGTACTTTTCCTTTCCAAAGAGCAAGATTGTCGGTCAAATATCCATTTAGCATTATTCTGAATTTTACAGGCTGTTATCCTGGTCATACTTGCTAATGCATTCCACATAATGTTGCTGATTTATCAAAGGCAGGTTAAACTTACAAAAAACCCATGTAAAAAGAACTTAAAAAAAGAATACATTATACATACTTTGTGAAACCCTTCAGACCCTCATGATCAGCCGCCATCATTTGTTCCGTCAATGGATGAGAAGATAATTTGCTTGAGGGAGATCTTCCAGGCATTGATGAGAAAAATCTCTTCAACAAACCAAACCTAAGAAACGACATTGAAATACACTTTAATATTAGCACCGGATAGTTCTAATAAGCTAGTTGATGGGGTATGCTTAGATGAGTATCATTAATGTATGTTTTAAAAACACCAAGCAGTAACAAATCCATGCACAACTTCTCTGAAAGAAACATTAAAAAAAATTTAAAGTATCATTTTCACCCAATATAAACTTCTCCATACAAACCAATATCACCGAAATATGCAAAGTATCATAAAAAACTGTCCTACAGTTTATTCCATACATCGTGTGTAATGAGAGCATAAACGTAAGTCTCAAACTCTCAATCACCCTTCAGCAAGTCATAAAGAACACAATATAGTGTACCAAATCCTGATGAAGACAAAATTTAAATGAGCAACAAAAGCCTATAGCTAAACACAGTATGTTCAATTCATCACTCTTCCTAATCAATGATAATCGGAAAAATCTGTCCACGCCAATCAACACACTACACCATTGTAGTCCACCTCTAGTTCTCTCTTCAATTAAACGCACTAAATACGCAGCTGCAATCAAAACTTACAATTCTGAAATCATCGCTCAGAATGCGGCTTCCCTGAAGAACAAATCGAGAGCAGTAACTCCACATACATGTAACATTTCAAATTAAAAAAAACCGTTCAATCTAATTAACACGAAACGCCACCGATGAGAAAATAAGCAACATAAGTTACCAAACACTAAAATTTACAAAAAATTACCTCCTCAACATCTGGAGAGATGATTCCGCATGATTTCTCGAAGCGGCGAAGACAGCTCCCAACTGCAACGGCATTTTCCCCCTTCGTCTTCTCCTTTGTTTCTTCGATTATATGGAATTAACCAACAGGTTACTAGCGCCACTCTTGAGCTTCAAATGTGCAATACAATCAACGAAAAGAATTAACTACAGGTGAGTTGGAAAAATGAAGAAATTTTTAAGTGTGATATAGGTTCAGGTGGGAAGCTGCCTTTTTCTTCAAGAACAAGACAACGGCATATATAAAATATACTGCAAACTGAATTATAATTTAAATGGGCTCACTGTTGGACTTGGATCCAGATTTAGATAATTATGGGTAAGGTGAAGTTATAGCCCAATAGTTGGTGCTGAAACCTTCGTTCGTTTTATCGTTTATTTACTAAAAAAAATTAATCGAGCAAACATGAACTTTCAAAATTTAGACCGTAGTTTAAAAGCATTGGCTGTCTTTTCTTAAAAAAATCCAAAATTTATTACATTAAATTTAAATTATATAACTACGCATTTAAACTCAAAATTTATTACATTGCACATCAACCCTCCTACCATAACACTAATATACACACTGCCAAAAGATATATTTTAATTATACTGGAATACCCTATCCAAGTAAAACAAAATAATTCAATAAAAGTGAAGCATGCTTTAAAACTAAACAATAAATAGCTAAACATAAATATTAACTAAACTCATAGCGGAAAAAATCTAAATTCAGGCACATCTCTATGTATCTATCTAAGTATTTCTATAACATGAATTATTTCTATTTCAATTTCAATTAAATTTCAAATGTAATTTTATAGATGACTTCACCTTTAATGACAAAGATAATATAAATATTAAATTAAATAATATTTTAATTTTAAATAAATAATTATTTTTATTTTCTCTGCTATAACATTTTTCCCCTAAATTTATTTTATTTCATTTGTAACAATATTAACAATATGTATCTTAAATTAAAGATCTCGACAAAAACTTTAATTTGATATATAATATGCGAAAAATAAATTTAATGTACAAAGTTTATCATGAGTTAATAAATAAAAAATAATTATATAAATATATACATATTCTCATATATATGGTTTTTTATATATGAAATATAATTTTTATATGTGGAATGTAAATAAATTACAAGCAATTATATTTATATTTTTACTTTACTTTTTTTCCTTTTCTATTATTAATATTAAATATTTTGTTATTATTTATATTTAAATAAATATTAATTTTGAAAGTTTTAGTTTATTTTATTAATTCATGGATCATAAATTATATCTTATAATTTACAATATATTGATTAACAATATTATGACACGATTCAAACGCATACGCTATTGAATTATTCGCAGTCTAATTTATTTGATATATCTTCATGAGTATTTATTAACGTGACTTTCCCATAAATAAATAATAAATATATTTAAAAACCATAAATAAATTTCCATGTGCATTTATTAGTACATCCTTTTCAACTTTATCGACCCGAAGCAAAATAATGAAATATCTGCAACCAATCATGTTTACACAAATACTTATATCCTAATCACTGAAACAATGACAAACGTAGGCCACAGTTTAAGTACTAATTAAGCAATCTCCGCACCATAGAATAGTGATTAAGCAATTAGGGTTGAACATGGTTCAACTTTATTACTCCCTCCCTCCCATTAAATTTTGCACTTTTTTTTTCGGCACTGTTATTAAAAAAAATGTATAAAGTAGTGTAAAATGTATAAATATAGTAGGTTCCACACCTTTTTTAAAAAATAATTTTTACTATTTTTGAAATGTGTCAAGTTTTAGTGGGACGTCTCAAAAAGAAAAACGTGTCAAGTTTAGTGGGACGAATGGAGTATTAAACTTTTTCGATGGGCCTAACTTTAAATATGTTACTTTAAAATTGTTACTTCATTCATCTATAAAAGTTATTTATATTTTATCATGATGAGTGTGTCCATAAAAAAATTTATAGTTTAAATTTATTATTCGCAGTAAATGGACTCATTCTACATTTTTACTCAATACACACAATTCAATAAAAATAATAAATAAAATGAAACTTAAATTCAACTAAATACACACAATGTAGGAATTAAATTCATAATTAGGGTATTTATTGAATCACAACCATAGATTTAATTACTCTACGATGATAATTCGAGAACAATAAATTTACAGCGGAAGAACGAACCTGAAATTTTCATAGTCAAACTGAATGTTGAAGACATCAATGTTGGTCTTCCAAGAATGCAACATTCTTTCGTTTCTTAAACGTTTCTCTGATGGGGGAGAAGAATAGGCTTGATCCCTCATCAAATAATAAATATCACTTTTGACATATACATATATTATAATAGTAATATACATTAAATATATGTGCCCATGGATATTTTAAAAATATTCTCTTCATTCACAAAAAGTGTGTTGTGAGAGAGTCAACACGAGTTTTAAAAAACTGTGAATTATGTTTTTAGTAGATAAATGGTGATCACATAATAGAATATAAGTTAGGTGTATCATATAGAGTGCTTTGTGGAACAATGATTAAAATAAGAAAGACTATATTTTTGGTGGACAGCGCAAATAGATAATAAAAATATATTTTTCAGTGACGTAAAGATTAATAAATTAGATTAGGTTCCAAACTTCGCTAATTATACACTTGCATGTGAAGTCAAAGCATATTATTAAAATTCGAGAATATTGGCGCATGTTGATAGAGTTTTTATTTCTTTGAGATAGCCCATTGTTTTTAAGAGGCAGCCAGAAAAGGCCTAATTATATACATGAGCTGGAATTATGTATCATGAACATAAAAAAGGGGAATCTCATTATCAAATTTAAACGGCCAAGATCATGATGAGGTTGATTGAGGATCAAAACTAAAGAAAATTATTGCCCAGTCCAATCAATCCCCCACTCTCTCACACACAAGTATACATACAAAAGACACACGCAGTCTCACAGCCTGTAGTTTAAGGGGAGCAAGCAACATGCGTATGTAATAAAATGTCTAGTTCATTCTTTATTCTGACATTTTTCCCACGTGGGGCATTTATCTAACATAATTAATTTTAATTTTAACACACACTTATATTACAAAAAATACATACACTTAAGAGCATCCGCAGCGGCCACCGGGCGCGCGCCCGGGCGTGATACTCCCACTGCAGGGGTGTCGGGCGCGCTGTTGGGATGGCACTTGCGAGACGGGCGCAGGGGCGCGCGACTCCGCTCGGGTTCACCGCTGCAGCTCCTCGGGGCGCGTGCCCACCTATTTTAATTTTTTTTTCGTTTTTTAGGGTGACAGCTTCTGCAAGCAAATCGTCTGGGTGAATTAGGTATGGCGGAGAAGCTTATGCGCGCGATCCAGTTTGACGGTTATGGCAGAGGAGCAGCTGCTTTGAAGGTCGTAATCGTTTATTGAATTGTTTATTTTTCCAATCACCTCTTTACTCCTATTTCATTATTTGCGATTACATCTTAGGTCTAAAATTGATCATACTTTCTCTTTTATTATAATGCCCACAACCATGAATAACAGAATAAGTGTTAAAAAAGAATACCTACAAATTAAAGCTGAATCATTTTAGTTTTTCTGACCAATGTAAATTCTTTAGATGTACGGATTTTACTCGAATAAATGGAAAGAAGAGTAATTTTCTCACCTCCTTCATATGAGTTGCTTGACATCATGATACATTTATTTGGGATAAAGGTAATAGATATGTTACTTATAAAAGTCGAAAATAAGCACTCCTATGGACTGGTTGAATGACGTTTCATTCTATCTACAAGGTTTGATTTTCTTCATTTTACTTTTAAAGAGATATACATGCTTTTGGAAGAAAAATTAGAAAGGCTGCAAAAGTTCAGGTAAAAGCTTGATAAAAATAAGGGGGATTTAGCCACTCCTACGTGCATGCATGTATATCATTAGATCACATATAGTGAGATAATGTGATGTGGTCTTTAATTTTCGAGTTGTGATCAAACCGAGTCTTGATTAATTTATAATCAAGGTCATTTCTGTATACTCTATTGTACTCGTAATAAAACTAGGGATAATGATTATAAGATAAATGAACTTTTAATATGTTTTTTTTTTAATTTTAATATGAATTTTAAAATATTATATAAATATATACGAACTTTAGTACTTATTCGATTTTTGACATAACGTTGACTTTACACAAAAATCGAAACTGACATGGTATAATTTATCTGACATGGAATTGTGACGTGGATTTTGAATTATTTAAAATACATGAACTTTTCACGTTTATTAATTTTAACACGAATTTTAAAACATTGTTTAAATACATGAACTTTATATTACTTATTAGATTTTTGACATAAATTGATTTTACACAAAATCAGGACTTATGACGTGAATTTTAAATTATTAATATTTTTCCTTCCATTCAATTATTAATTATTTAGCATTTAAGATTGAATACTCGGCTCCAAAAGTCAGAGAGTGGGGAAAATGGGTGGCGGAGGTCAGAGAGCCGAACAAGGACTCCAGAATCTGACTCAGCTCCTACTCCTCCCACCTCAAAGCGGCGCGTGGGTACGACACCGCGTATTCCACCTTTGTGGCCCCACCGCCCGTCTCAACTTCCCCGAACACATCCTCGTGTACGGTGTCGCCACCTCACCTCTCAATCTGCAAACAGCGTGTAATCCAAATGGATTATGATGCTCATTTGTGATTAAATTTAGTTTCTTGATGAAGTTGATGTTTAACTCTAGCTTGAGTAGCTATGGAAATTTATGAAAATTGATTTGAATATTTGCAGTAAAATGAATATATATATTAAAAAAAATTATTTTTAAGAAAATGAATATTTAGATAATATTTTATATTTAATAATTGTGAATAAGATATATTCTTCAATGCTAAATAATTAATAATTGAACTGCATGAAAAATAAATAATTTAACATCCATGCCATATGTCTCGATTTTGTTTAAAGTCAACTTTAAGTTAAAAATCGAATAAGTACTAAATTTCATGTATTTTAAAAAATGTTTTATAATTCGTGTTAAAATTAATAAAATCTGAAAAGTTTATGTATTTTAAATAATTTAATATGCATGTCATTAGTCCACGTTAGATAATTTGTGTCATGTCAGTTTTGATTTTTGTGTAAATTTAACGTTATGTCAAAAATTGAAAAATATTAAAGTTCATATATTTTAAACAATATTTTAAAATTCGTTATAAAATTAATAAAACGTGAAAATATATTTTAAAATCATTATCGCTAAAACTAATAAATAATTGGTCGATAAATATTTACAAGAGAGTTCTATGATAACCCTAACACGGCCCAATCACTAAGCCCACCCACATAAACTAATGATATACTCTACTTTTGACCATCATACAGTATCCACACTAGTATCTTTTATGGTGCGGCACCAAATTCATATCAGATCGAAAGTCGACTATTAGAATTGATTTTTTTGTAAATAAATCTGTTATTGATTTTTCAATTTGAAAATTAACAATAGTCAGATATTTCATACCTAATCGATACCGAATCGCATGCCGATTTATTATATGACCTATTAAAATAAATTAATTTATATTTTATAAAATATTTACCGAATTAAATTTAATTATATAATATTAAATTGTTATTGGTTTAAACTGATTTTTTAGGAATTAAACAAAGAAAAATATGTGTAATAAATAAATAAAACAAATTAACAATATTATCTTATTTTATATAATCTTGACCCTCTAGACAGATTTAATCATCTTGTCTTCACTAGTCTACCGCACATAGAGTAAATTTAAATGTAATTTATTTGTTTTCATTGCGATAAAACCAACACCAAAAACCTCAATCTAAATCCAACTTATTTATTAAATACTTATATAAAAATTTTGTATGAATTAAACATTTTAATAGTATGTCGACGATTTGAAAATGCTAAAGGAGTCAACGAAAAAACTACTAATGTGATCTTAATTGTGGTAAGATAAATGCACGTACATTTCTTAACAAATACTTATTTTTATCAAACAATAGAAAAAGGAATTAGAAAATTATTCATATCATTTATTCCGTTTAATTTTAAATATATATTTCATATTTATTAACAATTTCTCGTAACGTTTCCATTATAACTCAAACACCTAATTAATAAGCATAACTCAGATATTATATTATATATTAAAAAACAATGGTATACAAATATATACATATATTTTTAACTAAGACCATTATTCAAATATATAATTAGAGCTGTTAAAATGGATGCGACCCGAACCTGCCCATCCAAGGTACCTGAAGTTTGGATTGGGTTGAGCTTTGAAAATTCAGGACTGAAAAAATCTGACCTAAAAAACTTGTCTAGAAAACCCCACGGACCTACAGAATTTCGAACTTAAAATGTCCAGGGTTTAGAACTTAAAAAAACCCCATTATAAATACTATTTATAATTTATATTTATTTTTTTAATAAAAATATTATTAATTATTCTCTCTGTCTCACTTCAATTGTCACATCTTATATTCAACTGAGTGCATTATTATAATAAAATTTGACAATTGAAGTTGGACGGAGGGAGTATAACATTAAATCATTAAAATTAAGATAATTTATTTACAATCTTTTTGTTTAAAGATAAAAAAATATTTTTTATAAAAAATAAATAAATAAATTGTTATATTAAAATTTAAAATATACCATATGATAATAAACAAGCGGGCAAAGCCCGCCTGCCCGGTAACCCATAAAGGGTCGGGTGGGGTTGGGCCTCCTATTTTTAGTCCCGAATTTTTTTTAAGCGGACTTTAACTTTTTAAAAAGTCCACCCGACCGGACCAGGGTAATCCCGGGCTGGTGATTTTGACAGCTCTATCCAATATAACTAACTAAATAAGACTATATAACATATTAACACAATTTTTAACTTTGTCATGAGAGGACGAAAATCTTAATTATCCATTGGATTATTGTGTAAGCCTCAATAGTGGGAAATATAAGACTATATGACATATTAACACAATTTTTAACTTTATCATGAAAGGACCAAAAATTTAATTATCCATTCGATTAATATTGTGTACGCCTGAAAAGTGGGAAAATTTTGTAGCAACTTATTTAACTTTTATATATATATAAAATAGATTTATTTCATAAAAAAAATGGAGTATCCCGTAATTTAATAAGTTAATTAGTTAAAAATCTAACAAAATAATTAATTAGATCTATTGATTTAAAAAACATGAACGATTCATATTTATTTTTAATTAATACAAGAAGATCTGGATTGGACTCAATTCGAGATTGGAGTGAATTTTTGAGGTAGATATGTGTTGGAATCAGTTCGGGTTTAGAGTGAATATGCAATTATTATCCTAAAATAAACTGCAAAACAAAGTAACTTTGATAAAATTGATGTGTGTTTCATATGATCTTTTATAAATTTATAAAAAATATAACTAAAAAATATTATATATTTAAATTTATTAATTATCTTATATTATAGTACTACCTCTATTCTATTTACTTTTTCTTTTTCTTTTATTAGTCCTAATTTATATTGAATTAAATGTATTAAAATAATTAAATAAGACTAATCAAGTGAGAAGGAGGGAGGTAATTATATGATTTCGGGATGCACCTACATTGACTCTATGTTGTGTTTAGGGGTGGAAAAAAATACAGAAAAATCGGTATACCGGGCATACCGAACCGAAAATACCGTATTAATGGTATATCGATTTTTTCAGTACGGTATCGGTATGAATTTTGACGATACCGCGGTATACCAAATTATACCGAACTTTCGGTATATACCGAATATTCAGTATTTACCTAACTTTCGGTATATACCGAAAGTTCGGTATAACGGTATATACCGAAATACCAATAATCGGTATATACCGGATGTTCGGTATTACGGTATATACCGAAATTTTTTATATTTATATTTATATTTTTAATTATATATTAATTTTATTTTTATATTTGATTAACATTAATATTAAAATAAAAATTAATTTATTATATTAATGATATACTATAGAATAATATTGCAAATACAATATATAATTTCTTCTTTTTAATATTTTAGTAATTAGAGTAAAAGTAAATATACTAACAAAGATAATAATTGTATTATATTTTATGTAATATTATTGCAAAAATATTTGTTAGAGGTGTACTCCTATAATCAAATAATTTTAATTTGATTGAGATATATGTTCGAATATTCATATTTCTATTTAATATTTTATGATTCAAAATTCAAATGTGGGAAAAATGATTCCATTAATATTTAAATACAAATAAAAGTTTATGAAGTATGATTATATATTCGAATAATTATATATTCATATATGATAATTGACATTTCATATTGTATGTGTAATATGTATATATTCATATTAAAAATTGAATCTAATTGAATACTTTCGAATATCATTATCAAATCAAATACGAATCAAATAAAATAGATGCATAAAAATTAAATTTGAATATTCAAATATTCAAATAACTTAATGAATTTGCATCAAATCGAGTATTATTATAACATTATAATACATGTAATTTTTTTATGAATTAATTATTATTTGCTAATATATTTTAATTATCTAATCAATTGTTATACTGATATATATATACTGTTTGAAGTTTGATCCGAGTCATTTACACCCTATTCACATCAATCATCATACTTATAAGAACTTTAATTTAAATAATAACTTTATAATATAGGTAAGTTTAATTATTATTTTTTTGAATGAATTATTATTTGCAAATAAATTTTAATTATTCAAATAACTTAATGAATTTGTATCAAATCGAGTATTATACTGATATACTATTTGAAGTTTAATTCGAGACCTTTACACTCCATTCACCAATCATCATACTCACAAGAATTTAAATTTTAATAATAACATAATAATATATGTAATCTTAATTTTTATGAATAAATTATTATTTGCAAATATATTTTAATTATTCTTTATTAGATTATAAGTAATTTATTATAAATTAATTATATTATTATTTATAAATAATTTAAGCATGTAGAATATATATAATTTATTAAATATACCTAAAGCAATATTAGCTACTATTAAAGCAGTAAAGCATAGCTAATATACATATTATTATATTTAAGTAGTGTTTTAAGATTTTAAATATGTACATATATCATATGTGATATCAATACATCTAATATTAGTAAATGTAATATATTTAATATTTTTACTTTTGAGTTTTGAGTCTTTGACTATCTTTCACATAACTATCTTTCACTGAACGTAAGAATTAAGAAATAAGAATTGTAAACCCTCAGAGAATTGGAACATCGCCCGCCGCTCGCCCGCGCTCACCTCCACTCGCCCGCCGCTCGTCCGCATTCGCCCGCCGCTCTCCATCTCCTTCAACCTTATTCTCCTCATCCTCCACCATCTCCTTTTCCTTTGTGGTGCTTAGAACCCCACTGAAACTATTTGTTTCATTCTCATTCTCTATTTCCAGGTTAGTAATCTAATCTCTTAAATTGGATATGAATTTATGATATTAAGTTTTGAGTTTGTCTTTTGAAGTTCATATATGGTACCATTTTAATTGTTTATTAGGTACTTATAGATGCATTTATTATCATTGTAGACATATATGTTATTCAGTTTTTGTGTTCCTTATCATATAAATTTTACATCTTAGAATTAAATTCTTCACCATATGTGGCTGTCTCTTTCTCTTGTCCAATTATAGAAGTATTATGAATATGATAGATGACTTTGGAGTTGCAATTGTCTAATCCGTTTTTGATTTACTGAACTCAAGATTTTTGGGGAATTTTCCTCTCTTGTTTAATCCGTTATTGAAGCCTGCATTTGCATTTGAAAACAAGTGCAGTTAAAATACTTAATTTAAATTTTGGAAGAAATGCTAATTATCTTTTTTTTTATTTAATTGCATGTTTTGTATATTGAGTTCATATATAATTAATTGGTCATTACCACAGAATAATTTATGATTTATCATATCTAAATGCTTAAGTTGTGTATTTCAAATGCTTAACAATATGAGTAATTTTGTATGGTTTATGTTTTAATGTTTACTGCATATTGAAATGATTAGTTTATGTAATGTCATTTCTATTATTTACAATTAGTGTATTGTTTATAGTTTTACGTTTTTTAAAATTCTAAATGCTTAGTTTGTGTAATTTCACTACTTATTACCTTTAATTGATTTTAAATTAACTAATGTCATCTCTAGAATCTTGATTGTCATAACTAACTAACCTTTTAAATTAGTTATGGAATCGGAATCTTCTCACACGCTTCCAAGTCCATTGGGTTCTGAAGCAGCAAACACCGTAGACACTTCCACAAATGATGGTGGGACGAGTAAAAAACGACCGAGAGAATCTATAACACCAAAGCCTCCTGTAGCCCCAAAAAAGAGAAGTCCGTTTTGGAATCATTGTGAGAAGGGCACAAGAAAAATGAGTGATGTAAACCTACAACAGATTGGGATATGCAACTAGTGCAAAGCTGAAATACCCGCAACTTATGGAAGTACTAGTGGGTTAAAAAATCACTTGACGAAGAGGTGTAAGTCAAGTCCATTAGTCGAATTGGGATCAAGTGAGAAAGGTCAAGCTATTCTATGCAATGAGACTATGGGACTAGGAAGTCAAATGGTTTCTCATACCTTTAATCAGAAAAGGTGTGAACTCAAGCTCACAGAGTATGTGATTATCGATGAAGTATCTTTTCGTGATGTCAAAGGAAAGGGGTTTGTTAGTCTTCTTCATGAACTACAACCCAAATTTCGAATTCCCGATCGAAAGAAAGTTGCAGGTATGGTTTATGCTTTGTTTTTATCTGAAAAAAGTAAGATAAAAAACATTATTAGTGGCCAAAGAGTGAGTATTACGACTGATACTTGGACATCTATTCAAAATATAAACTACATTGTTGTCACAACTCACTTTTTGGATAGTGATTGGAAGTTACATAAAAAAATAATGAACTTCGCAAAAATCACTAGTCATGTGGGGGAGGAAATTGGTAAGATGATAGAAGTTTGTTTGAGAGATTGGGGAATTGATAAAGTGTTTTCAATAGTAGTTGATAATGCATCATCTAATGATAGTGCAATTGATTACTTGAAAAGAAGAATGAAGATTGAAAATACTTTGTTATTTGATGGGAAGTATTTGCACTTGAGATGTGCGTGTCACATACTTAACTTAATTGTTAAGGATGGTTTGAAAGAATTTAATTCTTCAATCAAATCTATAAGAAATGCAGTTGTGTTTCTTCATTCCTCCCCTTCCAGATTAAACAAGTTTCGGGAATTTGCCGTATTAGCAAAATTTTCTAGTACGTCGACAGTACCAATGGATGTAAAAATTAGGTGGAATTCAACTTACAAAATGCTTGATGTAGCATTGAAGTATAGAAGGGTATTTGAGAGGATGTGATTCCATTTGTGAGATACTTTCATGACCACGATGATAAGGGTAGAGTAAAGTCAGGGCCTCCAGTTGGAGAAGATTGGGAGGATGCAAAAGCAATTGTTTATTTTCTTAAGAAATTCTATGATGTTACTTTAGAGTTAAGTGCATCGAAGTCTCCTACATCTCATTTGATTTATCAATCAATGATTGCCATACAAATTGAGATTGAGAAAAAATGTAGTGATGATTTGGATCCAATTCTTAAGAAGGTTGCAATTGCAATGAAAGCAAAATTTAACAAGTATTGGGGAGACTGGGGTCAAATGAATTCTTTGATTTTTATTGCTAATATTTTGGATTCGAGGAATAAGCTTCAAATGATCAAAATTAGGATAAAAAAGTTGGGAGGTGATGTTAGAAAAGTTGAGGAGTTCACTGATCGAGTTAAAAGTGATCTGGTAACTTTGTGGAGTGAGTATAAGGGATCAAATGATAACTTGAATAGTGAGAGACAAAATCCGCTATTAGAGTGTGGTGATGGAGATGATACTAATGAAGGTGGCGGTGGTCTTTGTGATGAATTGTTCAATGACGTGCAAGAACAAAATGAAAAGGAACAACGTCAACAAATTTCAAATGAAGTGGATAAGTATCTAGCTGATGAGATCGAGAAGTGATCTAATCCCACTTTTAATCTTTTGGAGTGGTGGAAAGGAAGTGAAACTAGATATCCAATCCTTTCATTCATTGCAAAAGATATATTTGCAATTCCAAGTTCAACTGTGGCTAGTGAATCGACTTTTAGCTTGGGTAAAAGGGTTGTGGATCCTTTTAGAACTAGTTTGAGTCCAAAGATGGTAGAGGCTTTGGTGTGCGCTAATGATTGGCTCAAGGCGGATGATTTTAGCTTATATAAGAATCCAACCGATGACCACCTTTGATTGTATAAGGAAATTGAAGAAATTGAAAAGAGTAAGTTTATTTATTTTATTTAGTTCATTTCTTTTATTTATTTTGATAAAAAAAATATCAATTGTATTGATTTGTATTTTTTTTAAACAGCTGCAAATGTGAATCAAGATCACGTCTAAACATTCTCTTCAATATCTATATTGCTTTGTAACTTAGAAAGTAAGATTTAATGTTTTTACATATTTCGACTTGAGTATATATTAATTGAAACTATATTAATATAACATTTACATGTTTCTATTTCTTAGGTGTTGGAGTTTCAAGCTAAGGAAACTATTTTGAAGATGTCTTGTTGAATGAAACTTGTATTTTTTTTTTGCGTATGTGTTGGAGACTTGCAGTTTTAAGCGAAGGAAACTATTTTAAAGTTTGAATGGTTCGTTATGATTTTTGCCTATGTGTTGGAGATTGAATTATTCATGTTGTTGGATTGAGTGTTGGAGTTTCAAGCTATGGAAACTATTTTAAGGTTTGAATGGTTCGTTATGGTTTTTGCCTATGAGTTGGAGATTGAATTATTCATGTTGTTGGCAAATTTGTTTCTTTTTTTTGTTGAAGGTAATTAGTGAGTTATTAATGATTTATATTTGCTTGCTCTTTTAATTTATATTCATATTTTTGTTAGGAATTTTGATTTTTTTTTATGTTATTGTTCGGTATACCGTGACATTCCGGCATGAACGGTATACCATGAAATTTTGGCATGAACTGTATACCGTGAAATTTCGGTACGAACGGTATACCGAAAATTCGGTATGGCATGCTGAAAGTTCGGCACGGTAACGGTATCGGCGATTGGTATACCGAACTTTCGGTATACCGATTCGGTACGGTATCGGTATATAATATTTCATACCGTATTTTTCGGTACGGTATACGGTATGACAAAATATTTTCGGTATGCCGTACCGACCCACCCCTAGTTGTGTTTGAGAAGAGTATGGTCCTGGAATAAGCTAAGTTGGATTATAAAAATGTAAAAAAATAATTTATTTCACTAAAGATAGTTCAGTCCAACAAAACTATACACTGAGTAGGTCAGACCAGCTCACAACGGACACGGGCCGAGTTGAATTAGGATAACCCAGCTCAATTCATAACATAACTCTTCAACACTTATCAAGACATATTGTCACATTAAGATTATTATCACTAGATCAACACATGTACGTTAAATTATGTGCATATTTAGCTATTTTAAAATTTTGAGAATATATAGAAAATGGTTAAATGTTAATTTTGTTTGTACGTGTTAATTAGTACCCCCTCCGTTCCACGAAAGTAATTTCACTTCTTTTTTACATGCAAATCAATATCTTACTACATTCCTCTTTACTTTCTTAAATTTACCTTAATATCATTTGCTTTTTACTTATAAAATTTGCCAAAAAAGAAAATGAAACTACTTTCGTGGAAGGTCTCAATCGGGAAAGAGGGACTACATTAATGGGACGAAGGTAGTATTTAATAAAATTGTTGATTTATTTTGATTTATGGTAATAATTTATTTAACTATTTATTTATATAATTTTAATATTTTATTTTTTAAATGTTATAAAATTAAATTTGATATTATTATTATATCTGTAATACATTTTAATTTTTTTTTAAATAGTCATATCTAAATTAAGATATTCTCATTTATCTCTCGTGCGCCATAATTTCAAATGTGAATTTTCTCCAAATTTTTTTTTTATGTTTTTCCTCATATTAATGAGTAAGAAATCTGATGAAATATTCCAATTAATCAAAAACAATCATCCAATTGCAGTAGATATTGTTAAAATGTTTAATATTTTTATTCAGTACAAAAGTATGAAAAATATATGAAAAAAAATCATTATAGTGAATCATATGATTATGTGGCAATACATGACATCGACGCATCATTTGTGAATCTTATCTTCAAAATTTTTTAAAAATTATAAAATAATTCAAATTTACTATGTTGTCATTTACATCTTATTTAAAAAGATTTGCACATAATTTATAATTAAATTCGAATATCTATTATATTTTAATCAACTAATTATAATAAATTCTAATTATGAACTTAAGATTAGTTTATATCTGATCCAACCATATACATATATATATATATATATATTATAGAATGGTTATACAAAATAATCAAAAAAATTGTAAAAGACAAATAATAACGACCGACAAAATAATATTAAAATTCTAGTCATTTATAAATTTATTGTATTTTACATTTATTAGTATAAATAGTATGAATTGTATAAATAGTATGAATTGTATCGAATCGTGTCATTCATTTTATATTTTACATTTATGAGTATAAATAGTATGAATTGTATCGAATCGTGTCATTCATACATAATAATTAATTTTATTAAACTGTACGTGCGTATGAATCGTAAGAATGAATATTATTCATACATTTCATATCATTTGTACCATTCATACAATTAAATTTAAGTAGAAGGGTATTTATTGTAATTCACATTCAAAATGGTTAGAATTTAAATAGTTTTATGTTTGTGGCTATTATTTGTCTTTTACAATATTTTTTGGTTATTTGTATAATTAACTCCAGGGACGAAGCTATGTAGCTCCCAGAGGGGGGCATGGACCCCGCTTGGAATTTCACAAAAATTAACTATTATATATGGTTATTTAAAATATCACTACAAAAAAATACGTGACAGGCGACAAAATATTCCGACGTTAGCCTCTGGATTTTCGTCATCCCGGAGGGCTAACGACGGAATGACGACGAACCAAGTCCGTTTGTATTTCGTTCATCATTAGCCCTTCGAATGACAGAATTTATAGTCTGTCGTCAGCTAACGACGGAACTACGACAACGGATGGACGACGGAATATTCTGTCGTTAGTTAACGACGGAAAGTGAATCCGTCGTTAAGTCAACGGTCAAATGTTGACGATGGACTGTGAATCCGTCGTCCACCTTTGACTGTTGACCTAATGACGGATTCACTTTATGTCGTTAGGTTTTAATTTTTTTAATTTTCTTTTTTTTTATATTATTCGTAACCTATAACATGTCACAACAAACAATTAAATTCTAATCGAACATTCAACGATAATTTAAAATGAACAAAAAATGAAATCAAAATTCGAATTGCGTACAAACCAATATGCAAACAGTACAAATTAATACAAACACTAGTATTATCGATCAAATATACGAGAAATAATACATCAGTATCAACCGTACACAAATATCATATATCAAATACATGATGAAAAAGTGATATCACTAGGAATTAGGATCAAGAAATTGGGGATGGGGATCAAACTGGGGAGGGGAAATGATGGAAATGTACCACCACCAGCTCCTCCTCCTGCTGGGTCAACATCCATCGAGCAATCTGGTCGTACTGTGTTTGCAGACGTGTCGTCTGAAAGTTTTAGAAAATTTACGAACCTTAAATTCCTCCCAATATCTCTGCCTCACGTAAGGAGGCGTCAGCTTCTAATTGTATCCAGTCGAATTCATAACAATCTTAAATAGTTCCCAGATATAATCAGCTGGGTCGCTATGCGGGTAAAATCCACTACATAAGTCATTTTTGAAACATATATATTAGTCTTTTGAATTACTTATTAAATATGTGTTTAATTTGAATATGTGATTGTATATTACGTACTTCATCTCACTCACAGAGAGCACGAAGTCCCCTGTGGGTCTCGGCTCCACGTGCTCACCATTATCGAAGCTAGAAGAGGAACCACCTAATTGTAAGCCACCAACGTGGTAGCTCAGACCAGTCCCGAACTCATATTCAGATGATGAGCCCGGAGAACCCAGGCCGACCCCGACGGATAATGAAGAACGTCGTGTACCCCTTACTCGAGGAGTACCAACATCATCGCGTTATAAACATGGAAATTATATTTTGCCCCTTACTCGAGGAGTACTCATAAACATGGAAATTATATTTTGCCAAAACTATTTCTCGTTTTGATATTTTGCTTTTGATATTTCTTGTTTTGATATCGAATAGGCAGGGAAATTATATGGTATAGACGATTAATTTCATGCTAGTGTAATTTATATAATAATTACACAATAGACAACATCCAAACTATCCCAAAATATACAAGATTTCGATCGATCAAAAGAGAGTCAACCACATAACACATATTTATGATATTATATCTAAATTGGGAGAAGATACTTAAGACGTAAATTAAAATCTATCCCAACGGGAGAATATCCTTAATAAATTAATTTCGCATATCCCAATATATTATTGATATCATATCATTCATTCCATAATCATCAGATCATTCATTCTATAATATAATCATGCATTTTCAATAAATATATATAATTTAAATAACGTGAAAGACAATAAGAGATCACATATATAATTATAGATCAGCATAGATAAGCATCTAATCAACCATCTAAACAATAATAATCATAAATTACGGATCATAATCATAATTAACCATCTAAACAATAATAATCATAATTAACCATCTAATTGCAAATCACTAAATACTAATAATCATAAATTAAAAATAATCACTATAATTAATTAATAATTAAACCCTAAATTAAGCATAAACACTAATTAGCCATAAACATTAATCACTACTATTTAAAGTAAGCATAAACCCTAAATTACAATCATACATTAAGCATAAATCCTAAATTATTCACTAATTTAACAAATTAATTAAATTATACCATAAATTAAACAAATTAACATTAATTAAAGGGTTAATATACCTAAATAGCCATTTCTCAAACTAATTAGTAAATACTAGCCACCTCAAACAAATTATGTCAATAATAGCCATTTTTCCTGTAAATTTACAAATTTAACCATAAATACCATAATTAAATTTAATGACCATAATTAAGTCAAACATTAGTCGGTAGTTAGTCGATGGTTACCATGTTAACAAATATTGATATTTCTCTTACAAAATCCATTCCTCTCCGTCTAATTTCACAAAACCATCTCTTTGATTCACTCTGTCTTTGAATATTAGAATTGATTTAGATTCAATCTGAGAATAGAAAGACCACGTTGCCGTAGAAATTCTGCAGGAAGGTGGTGATAATCCCAAACATCAAGAGATTGAAAGTATCATATGGTGAGGATGAATTTGGGATGATTTGTATATTCTTTTTTCTGTCATCGTTTGAATTTGTTAACTAGTGATGAACTTGGGATGATCCGTATATATATGTATATATATCATCAAGTTACTGTGAGTGAGTAATTGATATATGTAATTGCACGAAATTGAGCGATTACATGACTGATAATCTTGCAATGTTGTTTTGTCATTTATTTCTTCCTTTAGTTTATATGCTGCTATTATGTCTTAATTGTTCTTCTTTTTTATATTTGTAGATGGGGTCGCTATCTGTTATTGTAACATTTGGAGGGCAATGGATGAATGATGATTATGTTGGAGGTGAAAAACGATTTATACTAGTTCCTGAAAATGATTTTACATTCAATAATCTACTTAGTCGAATCAAAGATATAGTTGATGCCAATGCACGACTCTACACCTATTTGATTAGCACCATTGTTCAGCCACTTGGAAGTCATAATGGAGGATGGACATTAGGAATGATGCTGATTTGAATTATTTGATGAATAGGTTTGAAGTGTTCAAGTTATTTGTGTGTTTGTCTCCTATATTGGTTGAGTCTTCCTCACATCTATTATATTCGAGTTGATAGTGTTTCAGATCCTGACCATGTACAGTCTACAAATTCAAGTTTCAATGCTATCACTAATTATGCTTCTAGCGACTTTGATGAAGAAGATGATAATTGTCATGAATTGTTAGAATTGCAAACTGAAAGTATGCAAAGTCGGCAGTGGGTAATTCCCGGAGCTCTGTTCCATGCATCAATTCCTATTGATGATTCAATCTCACATGAACAACATGCACAAGGTAAGCTTTCCAAAGGATCTAGATTCAGTGATAAAGAGAGTTTAATTATCGCACTTGGTTTGCATCACTTACTGAATAAGAAAGAGTATCAAGTTATTCGTTCTTCTACTACAAGGTATGTTGCCATCTGTAAGTACAATGATTCTTGTGATTTTGTAATGCGTGCAAATGCACGTGGCTCATCTTGGAGGATTTTTGTGTGGAATGATGTGCACACATGTCAAGTGGATTTTAGGAATCACGGACCTAGAACGGTGTCTTCAAAGATAGTTGGAGCATTTTTTGCTCCAAAACTCTTGAATGATGGTGCTGTTTTGAAACCAAGTGAGATGCAATCTGAACTACAAAGAGTATACGGCGTTGAAGTTGGTTACAAGATTGCATTAGCTGGCCGTAATCATGCAATCAGTATGATTTATGGAGATGCGAAGAAGTCATTCCAGCTACTTCCCTCTTTTCTTTATATGTTGCAACATTCGAATCCAGGTTCGGTTGTTGAATTACAGACTAATACTTCTCATGTTTTTGAATATGCTTTCATGGCACTTTCAGCATCTATTAGAGGTTTTTTATATTCCCGGCCTGTGATTGTTGTTGATGCTACACACTTGAAAGGAAAGTATAAGGGTGTTCTCTTTGTTGCTGCTACAAAGGATGCAAATGAACAAATATTCCCTTTAGCCTTCGCTATTGGAGATAAAGAAAATGATAGATCTTGGACATGGTTCTTTATTCAGTTAAGGAGAACTTTTGGCTGCCCGAACAATTTATTGATAGTCTCAGATCAACATCGTAGCATCCATAATTCTGTGGCAGCAGTTTTTCCTGGTGTTCCTCATGGTTTATGTGTTTATCATCTCCAAAAAAATATTGCTAAATTTGGTATGCATGTGATTGAGATGTTTCAAAATGTTGCATATTGTTATAGGGTTGAAGATTTTGATAGACATATGCAAAGTCTACAGATGATGAATGAGAACGCTTTTCTTAAAGTGAGTGAGATTGAATCATCGAGGTGGGCACGAAGCAAATGTGAAGTTCGGCGTTATCAATTTTTAACATCTAATAGTGCTGAGTGCATTAATGGTTGTCTTCGTTGGGCTAGAAGGTTGCCTTTATGCACTTTGTTAGAGTGTGTACGAGCAATGATAGGTCATTGGTTCATGAAGCATCGTTCCAAATTTGCTACAAGAAATCACGAACTGACGGAGTATGCTACTAAAGTATTAGAGAAATCAATTGAATATGGTAGAACAATGGAGGTTGAGTCTATTAATATTCATACATTCAGAGTCACCGATGGACAAAAAAGTTATGTTGTTGATCTGAATCTCAAAAGTTGTACTTGCAGAGTGTTCGACCTTAATCGAATTCCATGCTCTCATGCGGCTGCCGCTATCGGGTATGTTTTTTCTTCTTTTGTCTTTACAATATTTTATCATTTTCATGTTACTGATCTAGAGTATTTGTTCCAGGAAGTGCAAATATTCATTTGTGTCTTATGTATCTGAATATTATACAATGCAAAATTTGCGTGACATGTATTCACATGATATCTATCCTATGCCACACCGGGATGATTGGCAAGTTCCACATGAGATTGCATCAAGAGTTGTTGTAGTTCTTCCCAACCCAAAACAAGCTGGAAGACCCCGCACATCGAGGATTCGTGCCACATCAGAGTCTTCATCTCGATCTCGATTTACACATTGCTCAAGATGCAAGAAATTTGGCCACTATCGAAAGTCCTGCACTCAGATTATTTCCAGTCCACGAGTTGAAGCTATTACTCTTCCACAAACTCGTCGTCGCAATGAATGTGGTATTTGTCATCAACCTAGTCACAATCATAGGACATGCCCATTCAAGGATATCAGTAGTAATTGAATATTTTTGTTAATTCTTTTTCTTTCTAAACAATGTTATTTTTTAACAGTATGAGTTTCAATTATATATCATGTTAATGCCTTATTGTTTCTATTTTTAATGTATTTCAACTGTTAAACATGTTTTTATTCGTTTTTTAATTACACGAGCACAATAAGTTTTTGATTGTGCTCATCTAATCACATGCGCAAGATGCTAGAATACTAAGAGAATTACACGAACACGACGAGTTTTTGTTGTGTTTGTGTAATTGCACGACCAAAATTTGGACATAATAAGGTAATTACATGAGCACGACGAGATTTTGTTGTGTTCATGTAATAACACGACAAAAGTCTAGAATAATATATAGATAATTACACGAGCACAGTGAGTTTTGGTTGTGTTCGTGTAATCACATTTCATGTGTACAACAGAAAATAACATGACCAAACCCAAATTTGGTCGTCCTCGTGTAATTAACTACAACATCATCATCACACACCAAACTTGTTAATCACATCAAATATTACAGAGTACGCCTAAATGAATAAAACAGGAAATTAAAGACCATATGATCATGATCAACTAATAAGTTTCAAATCAGTTAATAAGTTTCAACAAGTACCATAGTAACATCAATCCACAAAAAAAAACCCCTTCGCTAGTTAACCAAATCCAAACAAGAGGTCAAAGTATCACTACACTAAACAATAGTGTCTCCATCAGTGCTGAAATGATAAACAACTTTAGCTAGATGCATCCTATATTTCTTTACATCGTTCTTCCCAAAAGGTGTCTCCATTTTTCCTGTCAATATGGACTCGACATATTTCAGCGCATATGCTCCACACTTTATTCCATCTTCTTGCTTTAAGATATAATCTTTCGGATGCAATATCTTCCACTGGTGATAATTTGGTACCACATCTGGTCTTGCGTCATAAAACCACTGTACTTCAGTACTTGAGGTAAGAGACGTGTAAATGGAGTGAAGAATTGTCTTTGAACTTCGTAGTCATCTTCTTCAAACTCATGTTGAGTGGAGTCATAGATCATCAAGTAGGACTCTTTGAGGTTGATACAACATGTGACCCAGTTAACTGTCATATTTACGACAACAATGACCTGTTGTTTGAAACAAAACAAATTATTTAATGAAAAATATGTAAATGTTGTGTAAAACTTGAAATGGTTCTCATTACCTTATCAAAATATTCCCATGGCTTCATACCCCATGCTGGACATTCACCAATCACAAATTGAGAAAGATCATATAAATCACTACGTGATATTTTTTCTTCAATGTTTGGATCGCATTGTGATAAATCCTCATCGTTGTGGTACTTTTTCCACACGTGATGAAATGTGGGCTGTTAGAGCAAATATTAATCACAACATGCATTCATTCAAATAGGAAATAAAATAACTTAATACATTGAAATTTGAAATTACCATTAAATCAGTGGATGTTATTGTAACTCTGGGATCACACTTCTTAAGTCCTGCAAAATCTTCAGGATTCTTGGACAACACAGCAAGGTATGCATTTATATGAGAATTAACCATCTCCTTATCTTTGTTTGCCATATCCTTGAAAAAGGATGCTTTCACAGTAAAACCTAACCCAATCTTTCTACTAAAGATAGAAATTGAGAATTTTAATTCATAATCATCCATTTTAAGTATATAAAAAAAAGCAAAATTATAAGAACACTTACGTTGTAGTTGACTTCAAAAAAATTTCATAATTTGCGCCTTGTCGATCAAATGGACGGAAAGGACTACGCATCACTGCAGAAGGTGCTCTGCATCGGACTTCTTTAAAGTCAAGCTTTGGGGGAAATGAGTTTTCTAAATCCTTATCCAGATTTTGCTTTAATGTAGTATGGTTCGTCTACGAAACTGCACTGTATGCATTAGTCTTTTCACTTTCAATAATTGCATGACTCCAAGAAGGATCATCATCAAACTTCTGAAAAGGGATAGTCTCATTCTCCTCGAAATTAACTGTATGCTCAGGAGCCAAATCTTGTTGAGGCACTTCAGGAGCTAATGGTTGAGGAGTATTAAATGTATTTTTCTGTATGATTAAAATATTAACAATTGCATTAAAAAACTTCCAGTTATCTTTATTATAAAACTACATTAAAATAAATTTGTGATTACCTCAATTTGATCATTGCTCATGCTTGATTGATTCCTCTTGGAGCTTGTCTGGCCAGGCAACATATTTCCAAGTTCCTTGACTACAAGAGTGGCAACATAGTTTCCAATATCTTCGATGAAGCTTTTGTCATTTTTAATCAAATTATAAGTATTCAACCAAATCTCATTGACTAAAGTATCTCGTTGGGACCATGCAAAGCTGAATACTGGATCATCCGGCCCATAAATTACATGACCCTGTGCGTGTAATCCTTGTTGTGTAGGCTGCTTTCCAGGAGGATCTCTTCCAACATCTTTTGGTATGATATGACGCCTTGCGGTTTCATGTGAACTATCACTAAAGATTTTAAATTGGAATGGAGTCCCCTCAGGCTCAATTGAAAGCCAACTCTTAGTCTTAATCTCATCAGGTTGAGGCTCTAATGTGGAGTGCAACTGCAAGTTTAATGTATTTAAGGTCAAAAGCAAAGAAATTATTGAATTGAAGAAAATAGCAGGAGCAATCCATATATACTAATAATTACATGGGTATAAACACCGAATAACATGAATAATATGGTATAAGTCATGTAATCTTCTATAAATGATCTACCAAATTGTACCTGACCAGAAACTTCTGAAACTCTTGTATTTGCTCTTGTATACATGAATCTTAAAAGTCGAGGCACAACGGTGGCATCATGTATTCCTCCTCCACAAGTATCACCCAATTCCGGCATGGCACAATAGATCCAAGCCTATCAAAGTTAGATAACATTAAATACATAAGAATAAAAAGAGTTAGAAGAAATTATTACCATAAAAGCAGTTGTAAATCCGTTCAAGCTAAAATTTTCTCGCTCAACTCCTAAGGGTTCTTTCTTAACACCCTTTAAGTACTTCAAGAGAGTTTGATAAGACAAGCTACCCCAAGGAAAAGTGTTCCATGCCTTCTTGTTCTCGATGAGTATCCATATCCAATCTGCCACTATTGTTTTTGTTACCTCCTGACCAATTAACACTTGATAAACAAATAAAATTTTGGCTGCCTTCACATAGTCGTCAGCATTGTCACCAAGACCACCATCAACTGTAAACTTATCCAACAAATCTTTGACGGTGACTTTCTTGTTACGAAATAATCTAGCATGCATTGATGACTCAACTATAGCATTATGATCTATCGTACTCAAAGTCGACTTTCCAAAACGTAATCCAGTTACCAATGCAAACTCAAACCGTCTGAACCTTATCCGTGTGTTATTGATGAAGAATGACAACTCAGTGTCATCAACAGTAGCTTTGTCTAAGAACTCCATCTCCCTTGATATGACAAAATGCAGAGCTTGGTTGCATTTTCCAATGACATTAGGAAGCTTTAAGAAAACACCAAAGCATGATTTCTTGAATTTTTGGAATGTGCTTTCTCCTAAAGACATCAGCCTATTTGAAATCAACACCAAAATGTTTTCTTTGCAATATGTATTCACAGTGAACTTGACATTCTGCATGTTCGGTCTTTTAAATCTCCAAGCAAGCTATATCAAAATAAACATATCAAACTATATAAACATGGTGCAACAATAAACACAATACCAAAAAAGAAGAGGTTTTATTCCAATCTCTATTACATACAAACTTACACGAGCATAACACCACATATATTATTACATTTTGCTTCAGTTTACACAACAAAATTACACGAGCAAAAGTTGTTGTGATGTTTGATGCACTATTACATGAGCATAAAACCACATATGTAATTACATTTAGCTTCAATTTATACAACAAAATTACACGATGATAAAACCACATATGTAATTACATTTAGCTTCAATTTACACGCTAAAATTACACGAGCATAAAACCACATATGTAATTACATTTAGCTTC